>CM068313.1:31698324-31728324 GCA_034766995.1 Acanthacorydalis orientalis | reverse complement strand
ATTTTGATTAAAATAGAATTTCTTACACATAAATAAAAAAACATATCAAATATGTATTATATTTTATCTAAATATAAAACTATAAAAATACAAATATATATATATATATATATATATATATATATATGAGTATATACGTATGTTCAATTAATCAAAAATTTACAGAATAAGTTAAAAGCAAATGTCTAATGAACTCAAAATACGAATTTCTGAAATGACTTAAAAATATCTCTAATATTATATTTATCCAAGAATAATTTAATTTTAGAAATACTTATTATTGTTATTGAATTAAATTTTTAGTTTTATTGCAATTTATAGGAAATGTTAGTTTTATATTAATTTTTATAACTATAATCTATCATTTAATTTAGCATTGAAATAAAAAAAAACATATTTAAACGTACCAGACCAATAAAGTATAATCAAAACACACACACATATACACACTCATATATACATACATATATATATATATATATATATATATATATATATATATATATATGTTGTTATAAATCTATGAAATATTAAACAGGCAAAGATAATAATTAAAGGAAGAAATAATTATATAAGTTTTATGAAGTCACGTATTTAACATCGTATATATTTTCTCTCAATATTAAGTACGTATTGATATATATATATATATATATATATATATATATATATATATATATATATATATATGAATTAGTATTACACATCTCGAACTCTCGAACTTCTAGACTTTATTGAAGATTCATTGCATTTATTGTCGAATACTTACCTTATTCGTGGAATATATATTGCATCTGCAATTTAGTGCCATTAAAAACGTATATATATATATACATATAAGAATTTATCTATTAATACAAGAAAATAGGATAATATATATATATATATATATATATATATATTATTCGTATTATATTAATTATATTTTTCCAAGCAATATTTTAATGAACCTTAATTTAAAAAGTATCAAAAGTTTATTAATCGTATTTATTTATGGAGTTATAATGGTATTTATATTAGTACCAATGAACTCTCTGACATACTGTTTTGTTAGTCTGTCCTTCAGATAGTTAATTATTTTTAGCTATAGGTTAAATATTTCTTAGGTTAATACTCTATATTTATATGAAGTCCGAAAATATACTGAAACTAGTCAGAGAAAATGGAAACTTGATAACTACTATTAGATGATCTCCCCAGTATATATATAGAGATCTAGATAAAAATAAAGTCAAAGAATTTTTGTGAGCTTTTCATTTATGTTAGTATTTTTTTAAGAACATAGAACTGTTAATTATATTTGGAAAAGCGTACTTATATACGTATATATATATATATATAAATAAAGTGAATAAAAACTCTTTAATTATTAAATTGCTTCGTAACAGTTACAAATGACCAATAAATAAATCACCTAGATTGTTGTTATTCAACAAAAAGGAATTTAGTTCATTTAAAAACAAAGATACTTATAATAAAACAAACAAATTTCGAGTAACGGGATGAGTTGTTTAGTAAATACTATTTTTAATAAACGAAAGTAATTAGTTTAATTTTTTGATCGCTATTGATTAGAAACAAAGAATTAAATTAAAAAATTAGAAAAATGTAGAAAATATCTTTATGTATATAAAAAATAAGACCACCAAAAAATTTTCATACAACATTTTTTTTTATTTTTCGTGTAGACCACCTCTTCGCAACATCGCTCCCCCACTATACTCTACAAGTAGCATGTTAACCATTTCCATTCCCAATCATCAATGATTGGTTGATGGGTATCGCGTGGTTTCTGTTCTGATTAGTTGACATCAGTCACATGTATGTAGCTCTCTGACGGTGTACAACGAAAGAAGTGTATACGTTTACAATCTAAAACTGATGAGATTTATTCAAAATATTGTATTCACTAATACTATAGAGTTAAAGATTGTTAAACATTTTAATATTGTATTTTATTATTAATTTTTATAAACTTTTACAATAAAAAAATTATGACTTACATTTTACGCAGATTATTTGTGCGTATAATTTGTTAATATCTGTTATTTTTAGAGGAAAGTGAACTTTCGTGTTAGAGGGCAAAGACCTCCTTCACTCAGAGAAGGGTATCTAGCATGACGATTAAGGGACAGAGACCCGTGATCTTCAAAATAAAGCAACGGTAAAATGTTAATAATATATGTACTATAACATATCATTTAACTGCTATTCATAATATTTTAAATTGAGAATTTTTTAATGAAGAAGATAACAAATATTTTTTTGTGTTGCATTTTACGCAAAGTATGTTTTTATAAGTAACTAATTATAAAAGACATTTTAACTATTTATCAACTTCATATGGTCAAATATTAATTGCTTTGAAATTATTTATTATTTTAATATTTAATATCGGTGTATAAATGAAAAATAAAACAACACTAATATAACTTGAAACATGAAAAACGGATGTTTGATATTTTGTTGTGTAAAGAAAATATGGTTTTCGAGAATCGTATTGTCACATTGTTTTTTTTTTAACAGTGACGTGATATGTATATATATATATATATATATATATAATGTGTGTTTATATATGTAAATATGACTTATGCTAATTTACGACATAAAATTTAATGAAATTATATTGCAGCTTCACTGCAAGATTGTATTTTGGATCATTATAATGATAAATATCATATTTACCATAATTAGGTGCTGTATATTATCAAGTGTTTCATATACGTTATATAATATTTATTATGTACACATTTAGTAAATATCATGTATGATCTAGATAATAAAACAGACGTACTTTATGTAGAACACTTTTAGTGTGAACGTTGTAACTCATAATCATTACCTAGGGTGGCGAAAATATACTGTTATAACACATCTAGTTGGATTACAAATCATCATTCGTTTCATTAAATTAGAAATCAATATTACACAAATAAGGTTGGATTCAAATTGTTACAGTTCCAGAGGCGGCATTTAGATTTTTTAATTTCTTTCCGTTTTACGCATTGTTGTTATCGACACAAATTTGTCTAACTTTAGTAAAATTATGTGTGTATATATATATATATATATATATATATATATATATAATATGTACTATCTACTTTGTGTTTATAATCTACAATAAATAAGTTAAATAGAAAATATAATATTGAACTTTTTTATTGTTGATAATAAATTTGTATTAAAGGATGAGATGTTTTTTTTCAAAAATACTAGTAATTTTCCTGATATGACTACACTCAAAACTTTGAATTACACGTGCCCACATATATATATATATATATATATATATATATAAATTTCGTCTGAGTGTATATGTGAATATTATTAAGTGCAGAACAAAAGAGCACAAATAACAGGAAGAGAAACGCTACTAGTAGTGCTTTTATTTAAAAGGTTACATATGCTATTATTTTCATATTTTCCCTACGCTATGCCATTGAAGACAAATCGTTTCACATTAACCTATAACAGTGGACCGTTTTGTTTTGTGATTCAATTCCAAATGTCATCACGATTGTACCTACATTTTTATTCACATTGATAAATACATATTTAACAAGTATGACTAGATAATCATAAATATTTAAATTTCAAAGTATATTCTTGTATACGTTAATTTATAACATATATACAAATATGTATATATATATATATAATATGTATATATATATATATATATATATAATATGTATATATATATATATACAAGCGTATTTTATAATAAATATTTCAGTAAAGTACCTTAAAAGCTCATATGGAACTAAAATTAACTAAATTCAGTAATTTAAGAAGGAAAGAGCATTATTTCGTATATGGGAGCAGTTCTTGGAATCAAATTAACTAAGGATTTTCATGGATTTCTCATTAAATCCTTATTCGTTAACTCATACATTGCTTCTATAGCCAAAGTTTTTTAGACATGTAAGAAAGAAAATAGTTTTAAATAAAAAATGTATTACTTATTTTTACTCATCGAACTTAAAAGATTATATATTTTTTTTAATTTACACTTTCATAATTATTAAAAGAAAATATATTCATTGAACGTATATTTGACGATGTGACTGTGCCTATTTCTAAGTTATTACATTTTCTTGTAAAGTTAGATAAACACCGTACTGGAAAAAAAGTATGTATATGTATATATATATATGTGTATATATATATATATATATATATATATGTGTGTATATATATATATATATATATATGTATATATATATATATATGTGTGTATATATATATATATATATATATATATATGTGTGTATATATATATATATATATATATGTATATATATGTATGTATATATGTATGTATATATATATATATATATATATATATATATACTCCCGTATATATTCGGTTCAATTCAACTCTTTTAATAATTCATATATTTATTATAAAATAGAACTAATAATGTATCATATATAAATGTCAATGTATAGAATAATATAAAAACATTTTTTTTAAATGAGTGTTTGGGTTCGTTAGCAATTAATTCGGTTTAATATGAAAATTAATTGTTATAAAGTTAATAATAATTTAAAAATAAACATAAAACATATTTTTAAATCGATCATTACTTTATTTTAGTATTTTAATAAAATATTTTATATGTGAAACCAAGTCACGCAAATATTCATTTATAAACGAATACATAAATTCAATTGAACAATATTTCAAAGTAAACACCCTATACATACACACACACATTCATCTTTCACACATAGAAGGTAAAAACGTCAAAGTTTTTGGTAGGATGATTTTTGTTAATTACGAAAATGGGCGAGTGATTGCGCTACCACTTTGACTCTTTGTCAATGTTTCAATGTGTGAGGGTAGGGACGAATATGTGTATGGTTCTTTAAATGTATGTGTGTCCAGCGACATTTTCTGTATTTACGAGCAATTTTTTTCTCTCACCTTCTGATTATAGGTCATTCCGTGATTGTATGGCTATTTGCATTGTATTTGTGTTCTGATTGTTCAAATGTTAGGAAATTTCAAATTAGTGCCGTGGGAGGTAATTTAGCGAAAGGAAAACATTTTAATGAAAGATTTGAAGGACATTTAAGGAACAATTACTTTCAATCTTTCATGTGTGTACAACCGTTAGATGCGTTCATTGGTCATTGTACTTTTTAAAATTGCTTACAATTTGAGTTCTAAATTTTCATTCGACTGAAAACACTCTGTTTCAAACATTTAAAATTCAAATAGAACGAGCTAGTAATTGAAAAAATGTCGATTTGATTAAATAAAACAGCATTTAGTTTATATGCTGATACTGTTATTGTTTTTTTTTCTTATTTTCTTTCTTTGCTACTTAATTGGTTTCTCTCGTACATCAAGTTTCACTAGATCACTTTTCTCGTTTAAACTTTTCTTGATGAAACTTTTCAGTGAGCATCCCAATAGTTTCTTAACTAATTATATCTTCTAATTAGTCAGTTTTTATTTTAATTTGTATTCATTTTTCGCTATACATAACTTATCAAATCGTAAATATTTGCTAAACACAAACGCTTTAATATTGTTTAAAAAATTTATATTAGTTCATAAAAAAATATATATAAAACAATTTTAAATATAGAAATTACAAATTTATTTTTTTTCCATAAAATTTATTATGTAACATTTTCTTTAAAGTATAGAAAAAAATTAGTAAATTCATATTTGGAAATAAGTAAGTAAATTTGATAATATATTTATCTTTTTGAAGTATATGTAAATAAATTTGTGAAATTTGATATATTTTTAGACTTCAATATTCAATTTGTATATTGAAACGAAAAAAAACGTTAAAATATTCCTTTTTATACTTATAATCATATAATTTTCATTTTTAATAATATTTTATGTTTTTATTAACCCTAATGCTAAGTTATTTTTGATTATATTTATTCACTATTTAACAAATATAAGAAAGAAGAAAGATTTATTATAATACATACATTTAGACATTTTTCAAAAGAAAAAAAATCTTTTAGAAACATTTGCGTAGTGATTTTTTTGTCGAAGTTGCTATTTTAGAACGTCATTGCTTGAAGCAATGCCATTATTATGTCATATTCTGGCATTGTTGCTTATCCGTTTGTGGAGCATTGCATAACGTAAACAATCGGTATTTTTAATGAGTATTTTTAATGAGTTCTGTTTTGTTCGATAGAAAACAATATATGTGGATTTGTTTCAAGAGAACACAATTGAATTTTCGAAGAATTATTTATAAGTAGAATTACTCTTTCAATTTTTACTAATGAACTATTTTTAGATGAATACCTTCCACCACTCATTAATTAAATTCGTAACATAGTAGCCAAAACATATTTAATTTACGTTTATTTAATTTTTATAAGTATAATAAAAGCTCCTGTGATCTATTAAAAAAAATATTAAACTATTTGATAAACTGTTTCATAATAGAAAACAGGAGTCTTATTAATAGTTAATAATTAAAATAATTATAAGTTGATAATAAATAATTATTTATTTAGTGTTATTAAATATCATAATTCATCTGAATTTATTCTGAAAAAATATAAGATCGAAATTATTTTGTAATAATTGGATTGCTTTTTTATGAAGTAGATATAGCCCAAAATTGATTTAATAATATCAGAGTATATGGAAAATGAACGATATTTAAACTTTCGTAATATTTTATGAAAAAACAATATTTGAAATAAATAAATTATATATATATATAATCCTCTTTAAGCCTTAAATAAACCTACAGTCACAATGACTGAGAATTGTCTTCTATTACATTAATAAAGTATGATTATCTATAAATTAATTTTTGATTACTAAAAGGTAATATGTCATTTAAAGTTCAATTACATTCATCGATTACATTTTAAAAATATTCATTTAAAAATAAAAAAATGTAATTTTTATAATAGAATTACAGTTAAAATATATAAGAAATTATATTGTGTTGTTTATAACAAAAGATTTTTTTAATTAAATAAATTTATTCCTCTTTCTTTAAACGTGTGTTTCATTAACATTTCATTTACAGTCTTTATTTATATTGTTATTGTAATATTTAGAATAAGCTTAATTTTTTTACTGTCGCTGTATGTATATATATATATATATATATAAATATATGTTTATATATATATATATATATATATATATATATATATATATACATACGATATATAACTTGTGTTGGAATATTACTTCGTACTTAAAACATTTTCACATTATAATATAAACGAGTTTGTAACATTCACTACTGCATATTTAAATTCAAAGAACTATCAAGTTGATAAGACTTCTATGATGAGTTTCTGATTATAATAACATACTTTGTGTAAAGAAGCACAAAACATTCAAAGATTCACATAAATCATTTCCATTCAACAACAAGTACAATATAAAAAACGACTCAATTTGCGACGACAATCGAATAAATAGAACATAATAAAGTCAATGTTTCGGAAGTAAGCACTTACGAGTAAACAGATGGGCTAGGGACATAAGAATGATACAAGGGCAAAATGACTTTTAGATTGATCTAATATCCGCACACATTAAATACGCATAAAAGACAGACATTTTTGTCGACAAAGGTGTTCAAAAATGAAAGAATGAGTTTCTATGTGCACATTATATTTCTGATATTTATATTTTAAAGGTGTGTACATACAGGGTAGGCTGATAATTTTATCAGACATATTTCGTGATGTTAAAAAATTATAAAATGAATTGATTTCGTATCATTATAGATTTTGTTAATATATATATATATGTATGTATGTATATATATATATATATATATAAATTATAACCTATTTTAATATATTAAAGCAGTAAATAAATATAAATTTCATGAAACCGGAAAAAAGCATCAAATAAATTATATTGTTTGGTTGTTTATGATTATTGAACATGAAGTAAATAATTGGACGACGTCACGTAAAAGATGAAGATATAAAATAAATATCAGCACAAAGATAACACAGAAAAAAACATGTTTAGTTATTTATTGTTTCTATATAGAGAATGTCTAAATAATGAAAATATATAGCCCAAAGTAGTTTAGAAAAAGAATGTGGGTTTTAAATTGCATTTTTTCAATGTGTGCTTTCTATGTGTGTATGAAGTATAAGAAGTCATATACTTGTACTTGGATTTAATCAAGAAATGTTTAAAATTGTAATTTACTATAGATAGAAATAGTTAACAATAAAATTATAAGAACAATAAAACATTGTATGCAATTTTACTTTATAAAAAGAAGTATCCTATCTCTCTTTCTCTCTCTCTCTCTCTATATATATATCATAAAAAAGGTTAATTATTATTTAGTTTGATAATATTTACTCATAAACGATTTAAGAAACAATTTAATTTTCAATAACTGACTCTAAGAAAATATAGTTCTTTCAATCATTTTAAGAGAATTGAATTTTAAATTAATTTATAAAATGTATTTAGATATAAAGAAGATAAATGTACAATTTCTCTTATCTTTGTCTCTGGTATTTACCATTTTCTTTTTAATTCTTTGCTTTCAAATTATTTTTTTTAGTAGTAGATTCTTAAGTTAGTAAAAAATATTTTAAATTTATTAATTATATATTGCTTTTCATATTGCTATATATATATATATATGTTATATATATAGGGTGATTCAACTTAGGTTTCTACTCAAAAGTATTAAAAAGACGCAAAAATTAAAAAGAAACATGTTATCCCCCACTTAGTGTTTCAGTTCAATTATACTTTAGTATTAAATTGAATTAAAATACTAAATAAAAAGTAAATTAACTTTTCTTAACCCCTGCCCCTTTTTAATACTTTCATGTGAAAGCCTAAATTGAATCATCTATATATGTATTTAATATATGCATATTTTTTTTTACAAAATTTAGTATCTATTAAAACGAAAATAGATGTAAGATATTCAAGAATCAACAATAATTACAACAAAAGTTATTATTTACAGAATAGACAGTTCTGGAGAAGGAAATAAATGATGAATATTTAATATTGATTTATATATTGATTGTATAGATTTAAGAATGGATTAATTTTTATTTAATTAATATTAAAATAAAATTTGTAAATCATTTGGTAGAGATAAATAATTTTAAATTGTCTACATGTTCATAGTTTTTTATGGGCAACTTTGAGATAGATAATACAATATTAGATATGTGTCAATTAGAAAAAGATTTTTTTGATATTCAATAGATGTTGATTTAAGATATATTTTAAAAATAATTTATGTAAATTATAAGAATATATTTCTTTGTAATTTTATTTCTAAAATTATGAAAAATAATAGATAAGTTTCTAGTTTTAGATGCACAGATTCAAACAAATCATTAAAAGGATATATATATATATATATATATATATATATATATATATATATATATATATGTATGTATATAATATATATATATATATATATATATATAATTTATGTGTATTATATTGGCATATTTGCAATATTATTATACATGAAATGTTCTCCAGACAAATATTGAAGTTGCATCCAACATCTTTTAAATTCGACCCTGCGTGCGCGTATGACAGAGTGGGCCAAACAACAACAACATTTTACAGCTTTTGTTGATACGAAACATGATATTATCATCGACGACATCACTTTATATCGAAAACTCAATTTAGCGTGAATAGGACGGAAATGTAATTTGGGAAACACGTTTATACGTGTTGTATACCTACTTTTATATACACAGAATACTACGGACATACATACATACATACATACGTCTCCGTATAACAACGGGCGCTGGAAGTTTTAAAATATGAAATATAAAGAGTGAGCTTGTAAACAACGTATATATTACACGGGAATGATATATCAGAATGGTTGGCAAAAACGTAGTGTGTGTAGACTAGTATACATGGGTGTCGGTATGTTTTGAGAAATGGGCACGTGGTCGGAAAAATAAATAGAAAAATGATGAAATAATTTTGAAATGTTTTTATTTTATAATAGCGTGTAAACAGATGAAATTGATTTAAAAATCTTTAGAACAATTTTTCGAAATTGAACTAATTTGCGTGTCATAAAGAACAATCCCTATTTGTCATCAGAGTGTGTTTTTTTCATATTATTTGGGACATTAAATGAATACACTAAATACAATATGACACTTGATAATTTATAAAACTGTAATTAGATATATCTTTAAGAAGCTAAAGTATATTATCAACGTGCAATAAATATATAACCATTGGCTTATAAACCAAATATTAATGTGTCATATAAGTCATATACATTATAAACACACATTAGTAATGGAACTAATAATTAATACAAAAGAGTTTTTAAATTACTGAATTACTGTTGTTTAATTTATATTTAGTGCTCGTTTTTAGTTACAAATAAATTATTGGAATACTATTAATACGTATCATATTTTTATAGAAAACTTTTTTGTCATATGTTTCGATTTACTTAATATAAATTAGGCATATTATATTACTTTTCTATAGGAAAATTTTCTACGTTTTTAAATACAAGATTGAAACTGAGAGATAATTTTTACTGTTTTTCTTCTTATGGAACTATATTAATCTTTTTAATTATTTAATAGTAAAAAGTCTCAAAACAATGTTATCATAATTTTTTAAAAAAATATTAGGAGAGAAGAGTTTATATTCTGAAGCTTAACATATATTTGACATACTTTTTTGATTCTACGATATGTGATGGTATGTGAATTTCTAAGTTTTAGCCAATTCTTTAAAATGTTAATATTTCAATCCTCTAGATATCAAATTTATTAAATTTAACAGTTAAGAAAATGTATATTTTCTAGAAGGTTGGAAATCTCTTATTGAATAATAAATTAATAACACATGTTAAATATCGTAAAGACGTTGTTATGCATTAAATGCTACGGGAAATTAAATTATTTCTATTATTGTATATATACATATATATATATATATATATATATATATATATATATATATATATATATATATATATATATATATATATATATATATATATATATAGGTTTGTATACAGTTTATTGTGAATAAGTATAAAGAACTTTCTGCAAAAGGTTTGCAAAAGAAAATTTCCATCGGCACCAATGATTATACATGTGTGTATATGTATGTACGAACGTGATGGTTTTGTTCGTATCTCTCTGCTTTATCGCCCAGTCAAATTCGTTATAGGTCCAAATCTGTGTATAGAAAGAGATTAGTTTATGTAATGACCTAGGTATTATGTAAAGATTTTTTTCATTTATATTTTTTTATTGTCAGACATTGAAGTTTATTGTTTTTGTAAGCACATTTTGAATATATTTGTGCATTTTTACTGAAATATTATTTTCATGATGTGATAAAAGAATCGGTATATATATATATATATATATATATATATGTGTGTGTGTGTGCGTAAAAATATTTTCAACCAATTGTTTACTAACTAAATATATATATCATTAAAAATATGAATAATAATAAATGGTTTTCTAAATTGATGCATTTTAGTATAAATAAAATAAATATTTTATTTTTACATTTTTTTAATCATAATTCGAAAAGATTCTTTAATGATTTAGTAAAAGTATTACCAGTTTTTTATATGAGTGTTTAAAAATTAATATTCATTTAAAAATTAGTACATGAACTTATTATCTTTTTGTCAACAATTTTTATGCATTTAATGGTTCACTTAATGACGAAAAAATTATGATTTTTTGAAAATTAGTTTTATTATTCGACTACTCATATATTTTTCTTAAAAAAAATAAATATTTGTATTAATTCATGTATTATATAGATATTTTTTACAAAATTTTTAATATATAAATATTAACTTTTACATATAGATCCTTATCCATAAATATACACAAACACAGGCGTATATATATATATATATATATATATATATATTTATATATATATATATATATATATATATATATATATATATATATATTTATATTATACTTATGTATTATACTTAAATATTGACACTGACCAGATAAATTTATTTATATTTTGTAAATTGTCTAATGAGTATTTAATAATCTTCATCGATTCTTAAATAATGATTTCAATTAATATAAATTTACTTAGTTTTTTTCGGATTACATACAAACTTTTCAATATACGAACTATTAGAATATTTATTAAAAACATAAAAGTACAATAAACTAAATATTTTTAACTAATATTTTGAACAGAATAATGACTAGTGGTGCTATATAAGAATGTAATTTTTAATTAAAGCCAGTAGGTTTTTAATAATAACTTTTACATTTTAATATAAAATAATTACTGTTAAAAATCCTTACCAAACTACAATTTATACAAATTATAAAATACTCTTTGCATTTTACAAAGGGAATTGTTTCGTTTTCATGTATTATCGATTTTCATATGTCGCTGTAATAATTAATATGTATTTTAACAGTGACTGGAAAATATTTTTGTATTTCATAGATCTCAGTTTTCCTACAGGTTTTCAAATATTTATAAATACAGAAATAATTGTAATACACTTCCAGGTTTTCACATATTTGTGTTAATAAAATATATCGTAGATCTCTTAGAATTATTCTCGAAGAGTGTTTCTTTATAATAAATGAGAATATATAGACAGTTTAAATATAATAAGTTGTGTGAATTCGAATTAAAAGACAAAACCTTTTGCAAAATGTATGAAAAGTTCTGTATATCATACTTTTATATGAATAAATGCATAAATATTTAAGTCGATAAATAAAAAAATTTAAATAAAGATGTAAAAATGAAAAGATACAATCACAATTGTAAAGAAGAGCGGCAGACAGTTTCAATTCATTACCGTATCTTAACAATAAATATAGAAAAGTAATGGAACATAGACTACCTCATCAGTTAGCCACCACCATCTACGTGCAATATACAACAAACAATTATAAAACTTGTGCAACAAATGAAACAAGGAAGAACAATATATCGACATACGATAAAAGACGAGTATTCTGAAAGTATCCTGTTACTGTTCTATACTTGAGGTGATGTTTCATTATTGTTTGTCAAGTCGCTGCCAGTGGTGCTTCAGCCCACTCTCTTCATCCCAGGTTTATACACCGCAAACGGGGGGATTTCGGCGGCTAACACGTTGGAAAGCTAATCCTCATGGATCACCAAGTTGAATTGAGTCGCGGCTGAATTATTTTACCACCATCTCGTGACGTTCCGTCACACTATTTTATGGGAACATTTCGAAGTAATAAAAAGAAAACATTATTTAATTGCGTTGGAAGTTATGATAATTGTTTAAATATCCATGTTTAATACGGTAAATCAGAGAAAATTAAATTGGATTTACTTTTATAGTTTATTCAAACATACTTCTTTCATAATTAAAATTTACTATATCTTTTAAGCAAACAAATAATAGTTTTTAGTAAATCCTTTAAAAATAAAAACTATCTACAAAACTTCTTTTTGAATTTGCAATGTGTTGTACACACAATAGCTTTCCACGCAATTATTAGATACTTTATGATTTTCCCATCTTTCTATATCTCTCGTATAAAATAAATAAAACAATGTAATGTAATTACTTGAAATAGAAAAGACATATTTTTTATATTAAATAGGCTTTTAACTTTTTAAAATATTTAATATGTGAAAATCTAATAAAAATATCGTAATAATTCAGAAATTTCAACAAGTATAATTGCTTTGCCCAATTTTGTTCAAATTAAGAACAAAAACTGAGCTGTAGATAAAATTGTTCAACTAAATTAGTACCATTTAACTGAATTATAAAAAAAGACGTGTTATGGAAATAAATTAGTTTTAGAACAGTTTCTATGATATTTTTATTAATTTATGTTACATAATGAGTTTAAATTCATTGTCTTAATTTTTTATTGTTCTATATATTAAGCACGAAGTGGAAGTTTTTAAACTTATATATATATATATATATGTATATATATACGTAAATAAACACATGTTTATTTGTGGGGGTAAATTTTCTGTACATGTATTATTAGAATTAAAGGTTTTTTATATTTTTATGCACAACATTGCGTTATCTACAATGATATTTTATTATTTTGATATAGATTAATAGTAGAATTTAAAAAACTCATTTTTTCATTTTCGTATTAATTTAATATTTTTATCTTAAAGTTATTTTCTCCTTGTTTTTATAGTGTCATCCATAAAGTAAATTTATATGAAAGCATGTTCTTCAAAATAACACATTTTAAAATATCGGAAAAATTAAGCTAAGAACCCATTAAGAAATAATATCTCTATAGAAACATCAGTAAAACATAAGTAAAATCATTTTAACGATCCAATTGGACTGAATGTTAAAAAAAATTGACGCAACAACCATCAACTTAATGGTGAAATGTAACATAAGTTAGTCACGCATAGAAATCGAGTACATAAAATGTCTGAACATAGCGAACAAGAAGTGTACAACTTCTAAAAACGTGTTAGAAGTACCTTGAAATGGCAGAGCATCAAAACACGCTACGAATACAAATGAACAATAAATAGGTAGTGGCGTGGTCCAAAGCACAGATTAGAAACAACTTGTGCCTTCTACAATGATACTTATGTCACAATAAACTAGCATAAACAAGTATTAAGTGCATCTTGAAATAAACACCTCGGTTTAAGAGGGTCGTCTCATTTGTAATACGACTACGTGTTTATTAAAATGATGTAGTACAGAGTATGTGTGTATATTTATATATATATATATATATATATATATATATATGTATGTGTGTGTGTGTGTGTGCGTTTGTGAGTATATATATATATATATATATATATATATATATGTACATATTGCACTGTTAAATAAAATGTACATGTCTTGATTAAATTATTTATGATGTTGAGGTGCATCACGTATTGCTTTTTTATTGATTAACTTATAAAATATTTTTCTTTTTATTCTTTAGTAATAGTGATATAAAAATGAATAAATGTTTGTTTGCAGAAGATATATTACCATTGAAGTTTCAAAATATTTTTAGCATGTAAATCAAAATTTTAAGTAAAAATTTATTTACTTATAATTTCACTTAAAACATTAGACATCTTTTGAAATTTATTCTTTTCAAAATAATATCTATGGAGTTAGTAAACGAATCTTATTAGTTTTAATAGTCTTTTTTATATTAAATGTAATAAAAAAATCAATGGACAGATATAAACGAATATTATTTCTTACATTAATATAGAATTTTTTAGTAGTATTTATATTGTTAATCAATAATGATTTTATCAGTGCGACTTTTTTTAAATTTTGGTCGCTATATTGAAGCTCTTAACTTAAAACCAAAAATTTTAAACCGTGATTAAATATTCTTTTTTTCATCTTATAAATGTATATATATATATATATATTAAATTAATAAGACTAATTATTATAACTGAATATATTTAGTTATATGTTATGATTCCTATGTACCATTTATAATTGCATTATTTGTTTAAAATCAGATTGACGAAAATCGTTCTTTCGTTAAGAAAATTATAATTCGATTTAATGATTAGGAAAATATTTGTTATAAATAATTCCGAGAGCTTTTAAATATTAAAATAATTGGTGCATATATATATATATATATATATATGTGTATATATGTATATATACATACATATAAAGTTCATCTTGCGTTAAACAAACACTAATGGCCTATAAGAAATATTTAAACTAATTAATAAAAATGTAATTAATTTGTAAAGTTTTACTAAAATAAAAAATTTATTATATTTTAATTGAACACTAAGATTATGTGATTGTAGGTAGGTTTTGTTCGATCATACATTTGAATCATAAAAGTATTTTTCAAACCTACAATAATTCCGTACTTTTTCAAGAGTTAAATTATATTGGTGTAATTCTTATGGAGGAAGGTAATTTGAGATCTATCCATTTTTAAGCAACATTGTTCATTTCTATAACTACAAGAATAGTATGGCTACTGATTGGAAATGAAATAAAAACGGATAGTTTTTTTATTACGTTTTTTGTAGAAAAATCATAACAAAGGAATGTTCGAGTTTTTTGTTGTATTAAATTTAATGGATTTCAGAAAAAAATAAAGAAATGTACTATATATTCTAAAAAAAACGTTTCCCGCTTTCATGAGGATAGATATACTTCAGTTTAGCAAACACTGATCTAACTTACTCTTTTTACAACTTTAGTAAAAAAAATATGTTCTAAAATAGATTACCAGATAACATAATTCTATTAACGTATATTTCACAGATTCATAGAATGTCAGTTTATAATTAATATAAAGAATCAAAATTAATTTTATCGTATATTTTATCATTTCTCTGAATAATAGTAATACTTTATAGTATTTATAGGAGAAAACAAAGAAACATTTGAAAATATAGTAAATATTAATCGAAATACTGATTTATGAATTTAATACTGTAATAAGTGTTAGAGAAATAATATCGTTAATAATAGCAATATATATTTTTTATTTGTTTGTAGGCATACATATATATATATATAAATGTATATATATATATATATATATATGGCTATGTTATATTTCCATTATGAAAAATTACTAGATTTTCTCAACACGTGCCATATTTTAAAATTGTTTATTATTATCAATTTGTACTGAATTAGAAATCTTTTAATAGACAGCTTTTCAATTTGCACATTTCATTTTTTGTGAAGAAATATTAATAAAATAAATTTTAGATTAGAATATTTAATTTGTAATAAATACAATTTCTCTTCAAGATCTAATATAATTTAATGGAGAATAAAAAATATATAGTGCATACATTTTGGCTAGACTGTATTACTTTTAACAGAATATATAACTTCTATTATGAAAAAATCTTCTGAACCATAGTAGATTACCGTTAATTTTTATTTATTAATATCAATTTCAGCTTTCATACTCAATAGACACGTAAAAATAAATCAAGACAATACATCTTTTATATTAAATGAAGAGATAGATATAATAGCAGTGACCTAATGAACTTTTATTGCAATACAGGGTTGGTTTAATCAACTTATCGGCTTTCTGAAGCCCATAAATGTCACAGGTTTTTCCTGTTTATTTCTTTTTTATGAGCAACGCTATCAAGTTTATTTGCTCGGCATCTTAATTGTCTTCGTTTCTTTGCCAACTCTTTTAAAGATTATCACTTATATGGTCGTTTGAGCATCCGCAAAATGGCGGCATTTAAAGATAGCAATGAAAATTATCTTTTGAATGTTACATGGTTTGTATATATGTTGAACTATTTGAAGATTTCTTTGTATACGTTAGTAAATATTAAAAAATTACTGTATTTTTTATACATTCTATTTTGTAAGGTAATAAATAATCTCTTATTGTATACTTATTTATTAAATAGTTTAAGGGAGGTTTTTTGTGATTACCCAGCAAATTTGATTAGTTTATGGTACATATTGTTTTATTAAAATATAATTATTCATCAAGTTTCAAATGTCAGTAAACTAATTTCAATTGAAATTAATTATAATTATTTGTAAAATATACATATTTATAGCATTATATTATATATATTTCTTCTTACACTATCCATATCTTTTGTTTTATATCTCTTCATTTTTACATATTTTGAACTATATATTTTTTAAGCAATTTTCTGTTTTTCGAATAATACCAACGCAATATTAAAATATGAAATTAAAGAAAAGTAATTCATAGAAAAATATTAATTTTTATGTTTTAAAGAGAATTTTTTACAAAAAGAAGTCCTAATTGTATGCTACTGAGTTAAATCTAATAAAAAAATTATAAGTGAAATAATAAATAATGCTTAAAATAAAATTATAATGATATATATATATATATATATGTATATATACATACATATTGTATATATATATATATACATATATTAAATTTTAGAAGAGGAAAACATAATGTTAAACGATTTAAATAAACATTCATGCGCTGTAATTAAAACAAGATTTGATAATTACAAAAGTCTAAAAATAGTACACGAAGAAATCAAATAAAATAATTATAATCTCACACATGGGAAAACCTTTTCAATTTGTGTTTTCTTGTAAATCAATTATAAAATAAAGTCATTAAAGGAAGCAATTTTGTAAAGATAGATTATATTATAAAAGGGCATCGAGTAAAAATCATTACAAATTTAGTATTGTTCTACTGTAATATCAACTAAGCTTCACAGGTGCGGTAGAGCTTTGTAACAATATGAACATTTCACTGGTTTGAAATGTCAGTCAGTAGATATCGGTTATCTGACCTCCTGGCCTGCTACGAAATTTATAGACAATTCCATTTTGTGCGTGTATTCTATATCTTTTTGCTATTAAGTGTCGTCTTATATCGTATAACGATAGGTTGAATTTATTACTGGTTAAAAATAGATTTTTATTTCATAATAATCATATGGGAGATATTTTCAAAGAATAGCTGATAATATAGTACTTTGTTAGACACTCAGATTTAATTAAGTCAATCTTACATTCAATTAATTAACAAAAATATTAGATAAATATATTTGTATACAATTTATAAATATCCTCCTGAATACCGATAGTGCATTTATAAACATATTAATTATTAAAATAGATTCATAATAATGTACGTAGAATAGTATATCTTTCTATATATATATATAATCAAAATTATCCACAAAAAACTAAAATTACAAAAAAACCTATCTGATACTAGAGACCACACACACACACACACACATATATATATATATATATATATATATATATATATAACGACTACGTTGCGATATATCTGTGATAATAATTATATAGACATAATGAGTTTTAAAAACGTTGTTTATTGTCAGTATATATATATATATATATTATTTAGATTCTCTTTACATATATGTATATGTATATATATATATATGTGTGTGTATATATACATATATATATATATATATATATATATATATATACAATAAAGCATCTAACTATAACTATTTTCTTATTATGATATTATAACTGATATGAGTGTAAAATTATAGTCTTAAAATAAATAAATATTATATATTCTATAACTTTATTTTGTATGCAAAATTTTTGTTTAACATTAAGAAAAGAGATGCAACTGATGTAATTTTTTTTATAAATATATCTGAAAATTGCAAAAAAATCAATAGATGGTTTTCTTTTGATAGATACACACACACACACACACATATATATATATAGGTGTATGTGTGTGTATAAGTATATAGCAGATGCCAATCCTTTTAAGTTTTGCAATAAAATTAAATTCTATTTAATACCAAAGACAATGAGAAACTATTACATTTTAATTAAAAAATATTTTTGTTTGACTAATTCCTAAAAACATAAATCGATTGAAAAAATGAGAATATGTTTTGTAAAATTCAACAAGTTCACTCGAGCGATGGAATTTAATGAAAAAATTGTTCAGTTAAATGATAAAAAATCGCTGTTGTCATGACTTTATATGAGAAAAATCTTTCAACAACGAAAATAAGTCGTAAAGTAGGTTGCATGCTTTCTACTACTACAGAGTTCATGGATAACGCTGAAAAAAAACTATAATACAAGATCGTCTTTTGAAAACGACTTTAATGAATCATGTTTAGATGCTATTTATATATACATGTATATATATATATATATATATATATACATGTATATATATATATATATATATATATATCAGCGTAAGACTATTCATTTATTTATTTGTATATTAAATTAAAATTCAGAAATAATTAAAGAAATGTTGAAACTGTACTTACCTATTGTTTGAGAGATTTAACACACATTTTTGTAATAAATAAGTAAATGTTAATAATAGTTGTACAATATTTACATAAAATAATTCTGAGTTTCCTAAATTAAATATTTTAATTGAATTCCGTTTAATTATATTATATAGCATATATATATATATATATATATATATATATATATATATATATATATATATATATCTTGGACAAGCCGTCAAGTTCATTGCATAGTCTAGACGTGCATATCGTGGACATGATATTACATTTTTCTGTGTGCAATATACATTACCGCTCTATATTGCATTAAGCATTCAAACAGTAACATTTCGAAATTATAAAATTACAGTTACAACCGCAAATGGTGTCTGCGTTTTTAACGAAATATCAAATTGTAATATTATGAAAAATAGAATCCATCTATTATTTAAATAGTGTGTTTACATGTCCGCTTTTTGTAATAATAGATATTGTTTAGCATAGCTATATATCCCTTTGTGTTTGAGTATTGTTCTATAATTAAATTCAGACATTGATATAACGTTATATTTTAACAAATTGTTTTCTCCTGTATGTTTATATATATATATATACGCGAAAATACTACGATAATTTGATTTACTATTGTCACCGTTATTGTTGAACTAAAGGTTTGAGATTGTACTTTGCTTTATTAAAAAAAATGTTAACTATCTCAAAAGAATGTATATAAAAATTAATAGTTAGTATTGTTTACTTTCTTTTTCTTTCATTAAATAAAATATGGAGTAGTTCGAAGATTATAAAAAAAATTAAAAATAATGTCATATTTTGGAGTAATGTATAAATAATAAAGGAAAAAAAAATTTTTATTAAATAAAGTTGTTACAAATGTACTGAATATCTCAAATATTAGTTTACTTTACTATCTACTATATTTAACTGGTGAAATGTGATTTATGGGAAAATTAAAATAATGTGAAATTACAAAATGAGCACAAATTGAAAAACTGATTTGTATATTCATTATCGAAACAAATTTCCTTTGATGTTAATTTTCGTTCAATCGTTTGTATATTAATGGTATAGGTATATATATATATATATATATATATATATATATATATATATATATATATATATATATATATATTTATATACAATCTATACATGGAGCGTTCAATTAATCATTTATGTTAATCGTTATCATTATTGTATATTTCAATTATATGCATATACATATATGTATATACATATATGTGTATATATATATTAATTATCAGGAAACACATAATTATTAAAATGTCATTTAGTTATAATTTTTGAATAAAATTGTTTAAACTAGCTGAGCATTACAAATCTTTTCAGCTTTCTACAACTACGAACTTTCTGTGTAACAGTACGTTTCTACATCGTTCATTATATAACAGGCGTGGTTAAATTGCGGCTCGTGGGATGTTTATGTGCGGTTCGTGAGCTACGAGTTATATATATAAATGCAAGAAAAAAAGAAAATTAAAAATTCACGTTTGTCACAGTTCTGTTTATTGAAAATGTATGTACATATTTATTCAGTTCTAATTAGTGTTTAACTAAATTTAAAAAAAGACTTTTGTCCAATATAAACGGGTATTCTAAATTTAAATTTGTTTCGTTTGCCATTAAATCCATTTCTACATAAAAGAAAAAATAATTACTTTTTGTTCATTGTTTACTCTTAATTTTATCAATTTTATTTTTGCAATGTTAAATTCACTTTATACGTTAGAGTTAATTAAAACCAAATACAAAAATAATGACAATTTTCTATAGTTCATTCACATATGCATATATATATATATATATATATATATATATATATATATATATTCAGACACAAACGTACACAGAAATTAAACTCATAGACTTTCTCTTTTATTCCATGACCTAAATGTTGATTTATACTGACATGTATAAATCGAACATTAAAACAATCTCAAATATGAAATAACATTATAAACGATCAATATGTCGAAGTAAATAATCGTAAATAAATTTCCATTTAATTGTGTGCATTGTGTTGCTGCCGTGTGCGGGGGTGGTGGTACTTCATTCAAAGGTATTAATTAATGTCTCTATACAAATATTGACATGTTCAATATTCATTCGGCACGATAAGTCAAACTCAGTGTTGCTACATTTAGCTTTGTTTGGTTACAATTATAAAGTCATCATGACTCATAACATGATATTGTCACAATGATCAATATATTATGTGTAGCTTTTGTGTACCTGTATTAACTATAATAAAAGTGTCATTTTCATGTTTATTTTTATATTTTACGATATGATACACTGCATATACATATATATATATATATACATATTTAAAATTTATTTAATTTTTGAGGTATAATTTTATTCAAGACTAATTTTCCTTAATTTAAAATGTCCTATTATAAATTTGAGAAACTTATGTAGTGAAAAAATAAGAAATATCGCAGTAAGAATAATCGCAGTCATCCTTCATTCATATAAGTTATTTTCTCTTCATTTATGATTGTATATTTCACAATATACATATATATATATATACATATATATATATATATATATATATATATATATATATATATATATACACACATACACACACACATATATATATATATATATATATATATATTTAGAT
The DNA here is from genome assembly GCA_034766995.1 of Acanthacorydalis orientalis. Taxonomy (NCBI): domain Eukaryota; kingdom Metazoa; phylum Arthropoda; class Insecta; order Megaloptera; family Corydalidae; genus Acanthacorydalis; species Acanthacorydalis orientalis. Next base: position 31,705,894 of record CM068313.1, on the reverse strand, counting down.
AGATAGATAGATATGATAAGATTATTTTCAATAAAATAAGAACAATAAAAAAATATTTTAAAAAGCAAATCAATTCTCATTTGTTTATATTCTACATTATGTGTAACTAAACTTCCATTTTTAAATATTGAACAAATATTGAAATCTTAATAAACAAGTCTCAGTAGACAATATACATGAATAAATAATGTAGCAATTAACTCCATCAGGTGGTTAAACGTTGATAAATTATATATTAACAATTCAAAATAAGAGAAACCCGCACAAGATTTATGATATTATAAGGGTTGAAATGAGCAAAAACGATAATTAAAATATTCATATTAAATGAGATTCATGAAAGTTACAATGACAAAAACAAAGAAATATTAGTTGTTAATTGTGGAATGTTATTGATTAACTCCAGTAAGGTAAATACATCTACCTGCATGTATCCTACTCACACAGTTTTATATATATATATATATATATATATATATATATATATACATATATATATATATATATATATATATATATATTAAAATATAATTTAATCCTTAATTATTTTCGTATATTTTTATGCATGTTTTTATTTACTGTCATTTCTGAAACTATATTCATAATTTTTAATCTCTATTGGTATTTAAAATCATTTTTTTTCCTGTATGACATATTATTCAAAATTGAATTATTGTTAAAATATAAGGTATTTTAATGCAAACATAATTTATGTTCCTTGATGACAATTATAAATTTAAATAAAGTTTTAATAACATCAAATCAATAATATGTGTATATATATATAGCAATATTCATGAATATTATTGTTAGGGTAATCACTTTAAGATTATTTTGAATAGGTGGTTAAACTCTGAAAAATTGATATTAATTTTGGTAACAATTTATTTACCTTTTTAAAACAGGCAGTCTTTAATTAATTCATCTCTGAATAAAATGCAAATATATAAATTAAATGCGATATTCAATGTCTAGATTGAACAAATGTGTTAAGAAATCATAATAAGACAAATATTTTTTTTTTCAAAAATAAAATTCATTCATTTCAATATGCAGTTACTATTCGGTTAATTTTCTTAATCAAAAACTAAGAATATTTATTACTATAGAATTATATTACAGGATTGTAAATGATTTTTAATCATATAATAACATTAAATGTACTTTACTTACTGATACATATTTGCACCAAATATCTTACAGAGAGATTATTATCCGTATATAAAAGTGTAGAAACACGTTAAATTTTTATTTTAGTCTATTAATAACAATCTTAATAGATAAACATTCCTTTGTGTAGAAACAAGTTTATTATTGTAGTATTTTATTTTTTATGTTGTCCTAAAATATTATATTTTCATTTGATCGTACAAAAAATATTTAATATATTACATTATCCTTAAATAGAAATATAATTTATTATCAAATTATATATATATATATAATACCATCGAATAAATAATTACTACATATTAAATTTTTGGGAACGTCATGAAAAATAAACAAAATACGAATACTTTAACTACCGATAAAACCCTGTAGCATAATGTATTCATATATATATATATATATATATATATATATATATATATATATATGTATATGTATATATATATATATATATATATATATATATATATATATATATATATATGTTTATATTTATATATATATATATATATGCATGGGTATTGATATTAAGAATTGAATATAAATGAAAGAATGAAAGTAATCTGATTATAAAACCTAATTGATTAAAATATAAGTTCCATCATCGGAGGATTTATGTCTACTTCAATTTTAAACGATTTTGATATTGTAACGTATATGTAATAAATAACGAATATAATAAAAAGAAATGTTATTTCATATACATTCTTATATATATATACATATATATATATATATATATATATATATATATATATATACGTATTCAATATCTTTTGATTTTAATGACTTCGAAAATAAATTCAAAAAATTGTACATTTACTTAGACGTAAGTAGCTAATATATATATATATATATATATATATATATATATATATATATATATATATATATATATATATATGTTATTGTATATATTTATGGCTTCAAAATATTAATAAATGTTTCATTAATGAATTTTTTTCTATATACTATATTTACCAAAGGTTGTCAAATTTTTATTTTTGAAAAAAATAATAAAATAATAATTCTATACGGTCATATCATATGTACATCCAGGAAATACTTCTCGTTTGAATGTATTTGTTTCCATATAAATGCATGAAAAGGTTTATTACATAATAATAAAGTGAAAACCGCAACTGAATAAAACAGCTAATACAGAGAGTGGTCCAGGTACATTTTTGAAGGGCTATATACATTTACGCACACACACACATATATATATATATATATATATACATATATATTGAAATTAAATTTAAACTGTATTTTATTTCATAACTATACTCCTTATGGTTCCCTTTGGCGAGTTTAGTAGCATAGTATTTAATAATTTTGCCAAAGTAGTTAATGATTTATTTGTTGTTTAATATTAATTTCTTAAGGTATAATTCAATTTTTTGTTACATTATTTAACAGATATTTAATCTGATAATTTTAATAGCAAATATTATTTATTTATTTATTTTTCAACTTACTGTCCTTGTATCGATCATTAAGTTTGATTATTGCTAAACGTGTGTAAAAGTGTTGAATTTAAATGACAAATTTATTTTTTAATTCAAATCTTTCAAGAACATTTATGATTTTGGTACTGTATTTATTTTTATCTTCTAAAATAGATCTGTTTCTCCAAATTATATTTGGTTATTAAAATATCCGACAAATTGTTATTATTGTTCGTTTTGAGTTATGACATATGAGCATTTAGATTGCGATACCACTATCGTAAAATAATACTTTTATATTAATGTTTAAATTGAATTTTTTTTCATTATCAAAACTTAATATTCATACTAAAAAAGGAACATTGTTAAACCACTTCAGCTAAAATGACAATGAAGTATAAATAACTGTTTATAATTTTGATAAATGGTGTATGTTATTAGTTGAGTGATTAATTTTGGAAGCTCTGATTATTGAAACTCATCATTCCATAGAGAAATGTTACTCGTTTTAATTTGTTAATAGCAAATATTTTCCACCAAATTTCAGTTTTTGTGTTTATAAATACAAATTGCTATTAAAAAACCATTTAAAATGCCATTTAATTTTGTTAAAAATTTTATGTAAAATAAAATGTAAGAAAAAATTCTACTTTTTTATTTTCGTTATATATTTGTGTTGAAATTATTGTGTTCTATAGAACAAAACGCTTTTATTTTTAAATAATGTTTCAGAAAATCATTGCTAAGAACACGTTAATTCGAAAAAAATAAATACTTAATTTTTTATGTGATAAAAAATAATAGTTTGTACTGAGTATATGATTTGTTGTACAAAAAAACACACCGATGGGCTAATGTTTTTTAAGATACTTTTAATCGATAATAATGTTTAATTTTTGAAAAGTTTTTTAGTTAATTGGAATACAAAGAGCTGACATTTTTTTCTAACATTTATTTCTTTTACATTTTTAATAGAATGCAGTATACACGCACATTTAAAAGTACTTGTGTATAGCCATATGTTATTTGGCAATATTATGATAAAATATTGAATATCTAAATAGTTAGAGTTACCCACATTTCTTTATTTGATCTTATGTATTTTATTAGTGGATATATTTAAAATACAAGGTATAAATAAGTTGTAAGAAAGACTTGTAATATCATACTTTCGGAGGTATTTATCCACTTCTAAGAAAATGCCTACAAATCGAGAATATATATATATATATATATATATATATATTTATAAAATATTGTAAATATCCTGTAAGTATTGCTACAAATAATAATTTAATTTTATACTAAAAACATAATATTGTTTAAACAAAATGATATATATATATATATATATATATATATATATATATATTCGGTTGTCAAATATTATTAGAAGTTTATATACAATTAGTTGATTTTGAATTGATAATGAAGTCTAAAAAAACATTATTTATTCTGAAGTATATTCATTTATTAATATGTATATATATATATAATAGGGGGTTGCATTGAAAGCCGCTGTTCACGTGTGTATGGCAATAGTGCTTATGTTGCAGGCAGTGACAGATATCTCTTAACATTTTCTACTAAAGTTTAGTCATCAGACGCCATCCTTTATTTAAGCAAGTGCTTTTCTATAACTGAATTAAAATGGAACGCGATAAATTGTTTTTCTATGTGTACTTCTATACTACTTTTATTGGAAAAAAGTGCAGATGAAATCAATCAGGAACAATATGTAGAGATTGGTTTCAACGATACAAAAGTGGTGATTGTGACGTTCATGACAAACAACGGCCAAGTCAATCGAAAAAAATCGAAGATGAATAACTGCTCTCTTGAAAGAAAACCATGCTCAAACACTGAAATAATTAGCTCAACAGATCAAAGTCGATAAATCAACCATTTCACAACATTTACAAGCCATCGGAAATATCCAGAAAGAAGTGAGATCGCTGCGACATGAATTGACCGAAAATTCCATTGCTAATCGCTTAAACATCTTGATTTCTTTGGAATATCGAGGATGTCGTGTATTATGAGCTGTTGAAACAAAGAAACAATCACCGCCAAACATTATCGAGAACAATTGGAGCGTTTAAATTATCATTTGATGCAAAACGATCATCAATTACATCAAATCGCCGAAAAGTGATTTTTCTCCATGACAATGCTCGTCCCTATGTTCCTATAGCCATGAAACAAACACTGATGGAGCGCGAATGGGAGGTTCTCCCGCACCCACCGTATTCTTCGGACCTGGCCTCAAAGGATTACCATCTGTTCCGATCGATGCAACACGCTTTGAAAGATACACATTTCCATAACTACGGGGAAGTCGAAAATGTGAGTTGATGAATGGATTAGCTCAAAAGACAGATCATTCTTTTGTCGAGGAATTCAATCTTCCGCAAAAACGTTGGAAAAAGTCATAGCTTTTGAGGGTAAAAATACTTTGATTAATGTATTCACACATTTCAATATTGAAATAAATGCTCCAAAAACAAACACAAAAAACTGCACTTTTTAATACAACCTCTTAATATATATATATATATATATATATATATATATATATATATATATATATATAACAACACATACTAAAGAAGTATAATTAAATACTACTGTATTACACACCTGTAACACAAGTACATCACAATATACACTCGTTTCATATTACAAATAAATAATTCCATCAAAACTTCAAACTCACTTATCCGAATATTCACCTGTTCAAACATTAATAATAATACCTAATCAAGCGTACAGTTTCTGACACAACTGAAAGTCATACTACTGAAGTTAGTTTTGGGGCCGGTTATATGTAACGTTACTCTTATACCGTTTAACGTCCTCACTGTTTGCCTCAACCTATTATAATACTCGTCATTCCTCTAATCACCCTACATACACCCACATACACCTATATATATATATATATATATATATATATATATATATATATATATATATATATATATATGTTTGTGTATGTATATATGACGTCCATATACGATACCCACTTGTTAAATTTTAAAACAACACCTCGACTTCAACCAGCTGTCATATAAGTTTTGTATGAATAAATTATAATCGTTTTATTACACAATTTGCTCAATTATTTGTGTTTAGGTATGTTTTAAGAATCCAATATATGTGGCAGAAATATGTCAATTATTTAAAGATAAAATAAATCCTTATGTTTTTAACATCTAAATTTTTAGATCATTTTTTTACTAATAATTTTATATACATGTATTCTAAAATTATTTTATTTGATGGAAATAAATTGATTTTAATAAAAAATCAACAATGATTATTTGTAAAAATTTATACTTACGATATATTTCTAACAAAACATGTTCTTTTCTTTTCATTTTCACTCCAAATAAGAAAGTTTTAATGAAATGATTAGTAAAGTGTTTGTAAATAACAGCTAAATCTAACTGGAATATTATCTATAATTTATATCACCTAATATTTTTTTAACAAATTTATAGGAACCAAAATATTTAATATTAAGTGTAGATGATAAATTTATTAGAAAACTTATTTCTATTTCTTGATTAACTTTATCGACATTTAAATAAAATGGTCATGCGTAGTATTAATATGCTTAAATATTCAAATATAATTTATTTATTCAATATCTTTTGAAAAAAATTGCAAATATGGATACTAAGTCAGAACAGAAACTGTTTATTGTTGGAAACCAGAAATTGTGTTGATTAATGTAAGATATTTAATTTTCTATTTGAAAATTATTAGATGAAATAATTTTATATTTAATAATAAGCGTACATGTAAGAAATGATTCCATCAACTTTACTTCAAATAACTTTTTAACACCTTTTTATTCTAACTATTCTATATTTTAATTTTTAACCAAAATATTTTCAGACTTCATACACATAGGGATTCATAATATACAAATAATAATAAAATGATAATATAAAGACGTAAAATTGCATATTGTCATGAAAGAAATTACAAAATTCAACTCTTCTAAATTCAATTCTTTTTTTTCATTTAAAAGAGTGGCATTTATTCCGATTAATTTTTATATCGATGGAATAATGAAATACTAACATGAATTATGCACAAGTAAAAGTCTTCATAAAAACATAATTATGAAAGCGGATACCATTCTCACTTTATTTGAACTGTCACCAATGATGTAAAAATACTGACTTGTGTTTATATTTCGTTTATTTTACCCAAATTCCATTTGTGAAGTATTATTAATTACATATTTAATATATATATATATATATATATATATATATATATATATATATATGTCTTTAACACTTCTATTTCACATAAAATTAATTTCAATATTTGGTATCATTTCATTAATTTATTTTAATTTATACAAATAACTCGTATTCATTTTTTAATATAATTTTAATTATGCATAAAACTAAAATGTTTTTCATGTAGAATATTTTACCAGCATCATTGTTGCAATGTATGTACATACATATATATATATATATACATATTTATATATATATTTATATATATATATATATATATATATATATATATATATATATATGTATAAGCTACTTTATAAAATAATTTTTTGTTGAAATTCAAATTACATTTTTCAACATAAAAAATTCAAGAAATTATAAATCATTTTTTTCCAAAAAAATGGTAATTATTATAAACATATTTAAAATGTAATAAGTGGATATTTTAACATGACAAAATAATTTATTTAAATAGAGATGATTTATTTGAAGTTATTAATTATATTTATATAATTACATATTAATAAATATATAATAATAAATTGTATTTGATCAATGTTTGAACTCTATTTCACGCAACATTATATAAAAAATTTCAATCCGTACATTCATTTTTTCTAAAAGTATTTTTTCACTTGTTTTTATTTGATTATTTATAATTAAGAACACATTTATAGATTGAAAAAT
>CM068313.1:31660824-31693324 GCA_034766995.1 Acanthacorydalis orientalis | reverse complement strand
TCATCCTTAGAGCACCAAGGTAAATAAAAACCGGTTCTATTTTGAATTTAAAAAAAAAACTTTTTTCTTTACCTTACTGTTATGACGATGATGGTATATATATATATATACATATATATATATATATATACATATATATATACATATATATATATATATATGACGTTTATGGATATTCTATGGCATCGCCATAGAATATCCATAAACGACAATAAAATAATATTAATAATTATTTACTGAACATTTCTCATCACTCATTTTTTTGTAATTTGTGCCATAAAAAATAATTAATTTGTGAAAGTAAATTTCGTTACAGTGTTAGAACTGCACTTCGAATATGTCTAGTTTTTTTTAAAAAAAAGTAAAGCTCTCTAGTCATATAAATATTGAAAATATTAATGTTTTATATTATAAAATGAATGTTTAAATAATTGTACTGTAACTTAAGAAAATAAATATACATTACAAAATAATCTTTTTTTAAAAATAAGATTGTTTTTAATATAACGTAGTAAACAGAATAAATGTTCCATGTTTACAACAGCTATTAACTTATAATTTTATGAAAGAAATTGAATTTTAAATCTTGTTAAACAATCCTGATGAATTGTCTATTCTTTAAAACTGTGAAATTAAGCTATAATGTTTTACAATCAATTTGAGTTGTGATAAAATTGTTATTAGAGAATTTTAGAGATGATATGTTTGAAATAAATTGAACAATTTTTTTCACTCCATAAAGTAAAGATACCATTAATGTTTTATTTCTATACCAATGCATAGACGCGAAGTACGTACAAAGCTTTTGTTCGTGTGTGTTAATGTTAATTTGTGGCGTGGGAAGTTGAATACGTGTCTGGTCTTTGAGTCAACAGCCTGTGGCAGGAGGTAATGGTGTAGCACTGTTCACGCCAAAACAAATGAGACCAGGAATGTAACCACGTTGGACAACGCGACGTTCAGGTTTCACGTACAATTTATTTCGAATCACTAATCTACTTAAATACAGTATTTGGTTTAAATCAGATAACTAATGAGATATAAATTAATTCGATATATTTAAATGTAATTATAAATACGTTATGTAATGGTTTCGTAACGCATAATTGTGTTAACACAGTATGAGATTGAATTAATTTTTAATTCAATTTTACACGTTTTCTGCGTTAAATAAAATTTAATATGAATTTAAGGTACGGTATATAAATATATATATATATATATATATATATATATATATATTCCGTTTTAGGTGTTTATTGTTATTAGAAACATAAATACAATTTTAATGTAGGTTTACAAGTAATCAAAAAACAATTTACTCTGTTAATCTATAAATGAAGTGAATAGTGTTCTATTGTATTCGATATCTGCAATAAAACGTGTTTTTTAATGGAAACATTTGGTGTTATATGTATATATATATATATATATATATATATATATATATATACATGCGACATACTGAAATTCAATAAAAAGACGTTGCGTGCATGAACATCTGGAAAGCTACTGTCCCAGAATCGAACATTGAACCATTCCAATCTTTTAAAAGGGGAATGGGAAAGGTAGTTACGACACAATGTTCACGAAATATTATCAGATATTCTATATCTGTTATCGTTTATAGTTGTTACTGCACAATATTTTATAAGTTTATAAGTGTCATATTATTTACATACTATACAATAATAAATATTGCACAATATATATATATGTTCGTTCAATAAAATATTGATTAAATGTCAAAAATACATAATAAACATAAATAAAATACAAACATTTCCGTGACAATCAAGTACCTATTGTAGGTATGAAATAATAATAAATAAAAAGAAACAAAACATTTATATGAAAATGTATTCTTTATATAGTTTGGTAGTAAACAATTAACTATAATATATTCAAAATATGTTTTACGCATTCATATTTGAACTTTATGTGAGTTAATATATGATGAGATAATTAATTATAAATATTCAAATCGCTTTATCTTAAAATTTGATTAATATATCATTAAATATTATTCAAGGATGTGAAAAAAATCGAGGTATGAACATTTTATATAAAATCGTTTTTTAAGTATTGTATATAAGTTCCAATAGCTGAATGGTGCGTTATAACTAAAAGGATCATTTACTTTTATTTAAATATCTTATTTTTAAAAGAGATAAATTTATTCAAAATTCTAATTATTAATATTAATTTGATACAAACGCAGCTCTTTTATTATAATTTCGATATATATATATATATATATATATATATATACAATTTATCATTTGTTATATTCTTATTTGATTCAAGTGCACTTACAATTTTATCTACATTCTTTCAGTCTTAAGTTACTAAACGCAATTATTTTATAAATTGTATCATTTTTCTATTGACTAACACACATTTTATTTCTTCATAAAATACCATTAATCTTTTTTAACAATTCTTTGATAACAAATTAATTTTTAATATTATATAGAAAAATATAACTAAATGAACAATTAAGTTGAAAAAGAATTATAACAGTTTTTCGAATCGAATTCATACTATAAATAGAAAATAGAATTAATCGTTTCTTTTTATCAAATATATATATATACTCGTATATGAATGAATTACATTTATACGAATAAAAACTAATATATTTTTTTCACACACAAATATATATATATATATATATATATATATATATATATATAAATGTATGTATGTGGGTGTGTGAGAGTGTGTATATACATAATATCTATTAATATAACATTTTCAATGAAATAGTATATATTTTAGCTACATATACAATCATACGAAACATTCCCGTTGTGTGTATTTTGACGCACGTCTATTTTTTTGTGTGTTCGTGCGTGTGAAAGTGTATTATATGCATATACGTTTTGTATGCGAGAGGGAAACATTCTGCGAAAACTCCAATAAATGGCATTACTGTCGGTCACGTGCTCGTTCCTCGTATAGCGAATATAAGGTCGGTATTGTTATTGTGTTGTAGTCAGATAATCTTTGGCGGCTTTATTTTTGATGTAGGTGTCGATAAGTTTTCAGAAAAAAATAACACGTTTAAGGTTGACCTACGAATTACACTTTACTTATGAAATTAGTTTATATATTGTCAACACTGTTTGATCAATATTTACAATAAAATGTTTGAACAAATTTGTTAGTTTCTTTAACATATTTTAACTTAATACACTTATGATAATGTTATTTTTTGTCACTTCATATACACGTACAATCATAAGTTTTATATATATATATATATATATATATATAAATATAATATTAAAAAAGCAATTTGTATATTTAACTTTTATACTGAGAATAAAAAGAAATATGACTAATCGTGAAAGTAAATTTATTACCACTTTAATGACATTTTCTATTTAAAACTGTTTGTCATTAAGGTTTTTTCATTTTTTAACTATATAATAACATTATTAGAGTTAAAACTCAGTATGAAATGTTTTATAGCTAGACAAAAAGTCGTAAAATTAGTATACGAGGTTAAATTCTTTATAGAAATATATCTTTTCAAATTTCATTTATTTGAATATTCTTCAAATCATAATATATTCATTATTTTAGATATAATTGTGATCTAAAAAAATCATATTGAAAAAGAAAATTACCGAAATTTAAGTATTGTCTTTAATAGAAATTTTGTCTTTCTGTTTTATTGTTAAGTTCTGTTTTATTGTCTTTGTTAAGTACGCATATTTGAAACTTTTATTATGATTATTGTTAAATAATAGTACATTACAATAAGTTTAAAACGACATATGCGTGAATGATCTAACAATCTCTAGATACGGTTTTTTTCTGTTGTATATAATTTGTTTGATTATATAAATTTTTCACATATAATTTTTGGTTAAGTAACATTTTTTCAATTTTGATATTTATAAGAAAGTCAACAAATGATTTTTAAAGGTAAAATGAAACTGTCTCTCATTCTCTCTCTCTATTCATATATATATATATATATATATATATATATATATTACAGTAAATATCAATATAACACTATACATACTTATAACAAATAATCAAAATACATAGTATCTTGATAATTATTAACTGCTAGCCTATATTAAAACATTAATGTTGTGCAATCGGCTTTTACAAAAAAAATAATTACGAAATAGGACGACAAAAAAAAATTGTATTAACTGTTGTGCATTTCCCAAATAATAATGGTTGTGTTCAGAGCGCGTATTAGCCCTTACTGAACACTCATTTCCTTGCTTATATGAGCAGAAATAAGAGCTCAGTTTCGGTTAAAGATCTGAGATCAATGTATGATTTATTTTAGGATTCCAACTTCATTAACATTCTTTTATATTCATTTATTAGTAATTTCATGTATATTTCTTATATACATTTTCTGTAGTTATCTTGAATTATAACAAAATAATAATTGTGAAAATATATGGATGTAGTACAAATAAGTTTTAATACCTTTATTTTTTTAAAAAAAATGCTTCTAAACCGTATATTTTAATATTTGTCATAAAAACAGTAATTCATAATTAAGATTATTGAACTGAACGTAAACATTTTATGGTTATAACAAAAGGAACAGTTTTACTACGTCGATCTATATCCAGCATTGTTTAATTAACTTTTAATCTGAAAACACTGATCGATGAGTCGACTAAATGCAGTCAATTTTTCACACTGATGGAAGTGATTTAAGGTTAAATGTTTACAAAAGAAGAAGATATTACTTAATGATAAGTGTTGAAAAGAAATTGAATAAAAATCAAAATGTTTACTTCTTCGGCCAGATAAAAACTGAAAAAATAAGAAAATGAAATAAGAAAATGTCTACTGTAAAAGAAATTTAACAATCAAAACTGTAGGATTTATACTAAAACATATCGAGGAGTATATCAAATGATAAAAAAATATTCACTTAGTATTAGTGATAGTTTTGTGGCTTTTATGGCGTTTATAAACTATATATTTGTGACAATAAAGCAAAAACAACACAGTTATATTTAAAAACAAATATCGAAATACTGAAATAATCCTTTATTGAAGTATTGACCAGTTTTAGTATATTATTAGGTGTATGCTACAATATATGAACATCCCAATCCATTGAAAATAAATTTGAAAGCAGTTGGTAATTATTTTTAAAGAGTTTTAGTTTTTTTGTAATTTCCACATAGTGCTTAATAAACAGTAAAAAAATAATATGGTACTTTATTTTATTGGTTGTGTTTGTAAGAATAATTATAGTGATACTATGTGTATACATGTGTATGTATATATATGTATATGTATGTATATATATATATGACATTGTAAAAAATAAAATGAATATATATATATATATATATATATGGATACACAATTTTTATTCAATATATTTTAGGTACGAGCGTTTCGAGAATTGATTCATATGTTAAGTAAATACAGTGAAAAATTGGAAATATTTTGGTAAGCTCCCTAATATCGATTGAAAGTCCTACATCATGTTACAAAAGACAAAGCATTAAAACGTGCCAGCACGATATGGTGTCGGTTTTCTAATTTATCAATGTCTTTATTCAATTTAATTTACAAAAATAAATAAAAAAATCTTTTTACGTTGAATCGTATCTATTAATAAGTGATTCAGTGGTGTAATATTTACTGCGGTTGTTTTTATTTACGAATAACATTTGATAAAGAAGAAGTCATTGTTTCAAAGATATCAGAAATTATTTTCGAATTATATTAAATATATTAAAAAAATCTCAGAAAATCTTCTTTGATAAATTATACAAATGTTATTATGTTAAAACTATCTTAATATACCAAATATTTTAATTTAATGTTACTTATGTAATTATTTATTGAATAAATAATTAGTCTGAAGGATATTAAATATTCAACCATATTTAGTAAACGTAATTCATTATTTCTTGATTTGAGTACGGATTCTTCTTATTAAAATTATTTTCCATTTAGCAACGGCTTCTTAGGTATAGTTTGTTAAATGGATTGACAATGAAATAAAGATAAGCTTAATTGGTTTTCTGTTGCTGTAGGCTGTTAACGTTTGCACGACTAGCGCCCTGTTTAATGAAATTGACCGTCGTGTAACGAAACATACAAACATGTGTCTAATCTAAAATAAATTACTGAAGTTTGTATAACGAGTATGTAATAGTGTGTTCGTATAAATAAACAATTTCGAAAGTAATGTAAACTTATTGTATTTATGTTTATTTATACGAGTTAAATACAATTGCTGACATTCAATTGTGTATTTAGAATTACTTTACTTTATTTTATTTAACATCGAAATTGTATTTATGCCAACTTGAAACAAACACATTATATATATATATATATATATATATATATATATATATATATATATTTAAGAGTGCTTAAAAATAAACTCTTTCATTACACATAAATTAAATTTTATTACTTTAATCATAGAGAAAATTGTAATTTTATTTTAACATTTATATTTACTTATAAGTAATATGTTAAAATATAATTTTATATACCACTTTTCTTTTTCAATATCATAATATTATTTTTATAATTACTTACATGTATATAAACATACACACACACACACACATATATATATATATATACATATATAAGATTTGTGTTGAAATACAAACTACATGTAAAACTTTACGTAATTTTTTTAAGCGCGCTATGTAAAATTAAGACCTTAGTAAGAGAATTACAGAGTAAAGTTCAAAAATAATGCCAGACGTACACTTAAACTAATGTTCTCACCTTTCGGGTAGAGTTTGTGATGTTTTGTTTTGATTGTATGACTTCACACAAGTTCATACAACTAAAAGTTTCGAATACAGAACACTGAGCCAGTGTTATTTAAAGGTGTGTTTTGAACTGTTGGCGTTCTCTCGGCATCAATAGTTTTATATATGTTCATTGTCTTAATTTTTTATTGTTCTATATATTAAGCACGAAGTGAGAGTTTTTAAACTTATATATATATATATATATATATATATATATATATATATATATAATTTAATTGAAAAAGGCGACAAAAATATTTCAAGGAAATATTAATTATTAGCATTTATTTGATTAATTAAGAAAATTCAATCTTCATCCTATTTCAGGTTGTTTATTTATGAAGTTTACTTTTAAATTATAAAAACTCATTCTTATAAAAATGTAGGTTAATTGGATTATATTTTTCACGTTATTCTACTTTCGTTTTAGTTTAATTATTAGTCAAGTTTTCTTACTATATACTTTCAAGATCTATACATTATTAAAATATAATATAAATAAACTTATCAATACAAACAATGAATCAATTTATAAACATTATTTATTTAAAATATGGAATTACTAATTTTTATATTTTCATTATGAATATTATTATTAATTTCAAAAAAGATTCTGCACTAATCAAATATTGTTATATTACTATTTTGTATAAAATAGTGGTATTTACTCTGATGTGAAGTATTTATGGTTCTGCAAAATTTTACTAGTTTATTTTCTTTAATTAATTATTCGTTAATGAAAATAAAACCAATTGTTTAAAAGTAATGTTTAGATTTTTATAATAATAAAATCATGTACTTTAAGTATTTATTGTTAATTTATGAAATTTAAAGATACATTTACGGATAAATAAGACACAGATATCTTTATTTTCGAAATCATCACAGATAACAACTGTTTTAGAATTTAAAAAAAAATATAAATTACTAATGCTTGTGAAGTAAGTTGTTTGTTATTGATGAGTATACTACATAATATTTATCTAGAAATAATACATTCTACTTTATTAAATATATTGTTAACATATGTCTTAATATATGTGTTAATAATAGTGATTTAAAATAAAACTTACTATGATCGGAAGTAAATTCGATCTACTTAATTTCGATTTTATGATTACTAGACCATGGGTGCGGTAAACGGACGAAAAGTTACGACAAAAATTTATGTCCAAGCATCGAACTGGAACAGAACCACAAATCGAACAAAAGAGAGAATATTTGTTTGTAAACATTTGTACTGAAAGTCAAAACAGCATGTATACGAATCTTTTAAAGATGTTTATGTAAAAAAATACATACTCGATTATATAGATATATTAATAAATAAAACATGAAGTTCGTTTATATTTAATGCAGATAATACTTTTAAGGTGATTGTAAATTATGAAGTTATTATTTATAATTATTTTTAAAATATACACAACTAAGTAAATACGGATAGACAAGTTTATTAAAAAAGTTAGTATAAGTCAAAGTTAATTATTATTTTATGTTTTTATTAGTATTATAAATCGTTTGAAACATATTCAAAATATAATGAAAAATAATTTAAATACAATTTTATTAAAGATAAAGTATTCATAAGAATGTATATATATATATATATATATATATATATATATATATATATATATTTATATACTTCTTGTTTACATAAGATAAACATTTTTATATTAAAACAAAAAATTAGTAGAAAAAGACATGCGTGTTTAAAAAATTAAATTTAAATCAAACTATTTATTCTAAATTTAATTCTTTTATTTTTTTCATATTAAAACGACATGTCTAATTAACGGATTAAATTATCCATATAAATAATGATAAACCTATATGATAATTGTATATGTATGTATATATATATATATATATATATATATATATATATAAGCATACCGATATCAAATTATTTTTAATTCGATATTAAAATCATTTCACTTTCGTCTATATCACACAATTAAATTTCTCTTCTAACGAAATATTAAATTCACCGTAAAAAGGTCGCCGAAATACAGAAAACAATAAAACCACCGTCTCTAACAATTCCTTTAAAGGCACATCAAATTCCAATGTCTATCTGGTGCTCCTTTTGACTGCGTGAAACAATCTTCACGAGTGGTGTGTTGTTGCATGAAGAGGGAGTAGAAAAAGAAAGTATGAAGGGCGATGGTGGTAGTAGTAGAAGAGAAGATGATAACGGTGAAAATATATAAGGGTGTGAGAATGAGGAGTAAACGGCAGTAGTGTGGTATACGGACGACACGACTCCTTCAGCTTCTCTACCAACTTTGACTCTTTAATTGTTTGGCAAGACGGTTGCTGACTGCCGTCCGTGTATAGTTATAATACGCACACTTTGTGGATAGTCATGAATTTAACGACAACTTGTAAGCTTTTCGTCTAGTCGTAATCC
This sequence comes from Acanthacorydalis orientalis, assembly GCA_034766995.1. Lineage (NCBI taxonomy): Eukaryota > Metazoa > Arthropoda > Insecta > Megaloptera > Corydalidae > Acanthacorydalis > Acanthacorydalis orientalis. Next base: position 31,684,123 of record CM068313.1, on the reverse strand, counting down.
TGACGGTGTCACGATTTTGTTTTATGGTGGATGACAAGTGTAAACGGAGATGAGTTACATACGCACACGCGTATAAAACCTTCATGTAGTGAACAGGCGTTGTGAATTGATACGGTGATTATTTTTAAAGTAATTCTTACTAGAAAAAACATATTTCAAACAAAAATCTACGTCATAAACAAACATATTTTAAAATATATATTTATTGGATTGAATTCTGCTTCATTATTTAAAAGAGACTACAAAATATACCAACGGAATATTATTGATATAATGTTATTCTATATTCCATTTTGTCAGACAATTTTTTTCTCATTGTCGATTATATATATATATATACATTCGGGAAAAATTGACCACCATGATGTAGATGTCCTTCATAATAAATACGAAATTAATTTTGTTTTCCTATAGAGGTGTTGACACTAGAATGATATATAGAAATGAAAATATTCATTAGGATATATTTACATTTTCATATATTCTCTCTCTATTTTGATATATATATATATATATATATGAGTGTGTGTGTGTGTTTATATGTGCATGTTATTTTTTTTTTTAAAAAAAAACAAGAAATTTTATTGATTAACTATTAAACACAAGAAAAAGTTAATAATTAGCTGCGAATATCATAATTTATAACTATGAGTAATATATAAATTTTTTTTTAAATTACAGAACATACATTTTTTAAAAGTAATTCAAAAAATTCAAAGTTATGGAAATTCTGTATGTAGTAGTCATATTTTTTATAGTTTTAAAAAAATTGATGAATTAGTAAATTAATGCAATCATAAAACGATATAATTATAGATAATTCTACTTTAAATTAATGTTGCATAGTATAGTCAATTAAGTAAAAAATGTATTTATTCACTCCATAAATTAGGTAACATAAATTATTTACTCGTTTAATTTGTGACGACTGAAATGAGATTTTAAAATATGTATAAATGTAATAACTATGATCAATATTTTAACTGACAATTAAATACCTTAACATTATTTTGTGTTAAAGTATAACCATATGTGATAATTAATAATTATTTAAATTAAATTTGCACTAAAATTATTAATACATTATATAACATTGTTTTGCTTGTACTTTACAATAACATTCTTTTAGAAAACTAAAATATTTTCATACCTAGACATATGTGTGGGTAAAAAAATTATTAAAGATATAATTAATTACAATATATAATTATAATATACAATATAATTAATATTAAGAAAATTATCGAGAAACTAGTTTATTTATTTAAAATATATCACTGAAATTTTAATATGAAAAAGTGATAATAATTTTTATTTCAAAAAATTTGGTTTATTTGAACTCATTGTTTAAAATAATAAATTAATGAAAACAAAATTTTAACGTAGAAAAATCTAGAAAAATGTATAAATACAGAGCACTAATTAATATGAAAATTATAAAATAAACTTTATTGTCTATAATTAATTCTACTCCATAAAATTTTCTAATGAGTTAAATAAATTTTGTCTGGAAAATAAACTATTCATTTAAAAAAATCATTAAAAAATTAAAAACATTAAGAACTGCTACATGTACGAATTTATACGCGTGTTAAAATAGTAGCAAACAAAATACTTGTGTAAGAGACCTTCATAACAAAAAATAGTTTTTAAAGTTTAGAATAAGATGTTTTCAGTTTTATAAACTATATACATAAAAAGATTCGTTTCAATGGAAAAAAACAAACTAAAAAAGTTCTTCTAAAAAAAAGTTACTGAAGAGCTGGTGGAATAATTTACTTTCTTGTAATTTAAATTAAAAGATAATTTATATGTTTGAAAATTAAAATAGATTATTAATACTTTTTTAAAGGACTATTTGTCTCTTCTAAATGAAAACAGATTATTTTTCTTAAATAATATTAATTAATCAAAATATATTATTTGAATGACTAAAAATTAAATACATTTTTACATAAATTGAAATTTCAAATTTCTAAATTATAGTTTATTATATGTTGCTTTATTTATATTTTTTTGTGTAAAGAATATATTAATATTGGTGAAAATTATATTAGGTTAATTTTTGTAATAATTTTTCTCAGAAACGGAATGACGAAATATTTTAAATTATTAATCATTGAAGGCAATAATATTTTTGAAGAAAAATTTATTAATATAGCGCGATCTTATCACAAACATATACTTTTAAGTATATTATTTTAATTACTACATACATTCATACAAAAATTCTCACACAGTCACACACACACACATATATATATATATATATATATATATATATATATATATATACATATGAACGTTCCTACATGTGTATATACAAACTCACGTTATAATTTATAACTGAAAAGTATATATGTTATGAACTAAATACTGTCTGATTTATTTCCAAAAAAATTTCAGTGAAATTTTTATCAGATCGCAACAGATTTTCTCAAATAATAATCGCATAACGCAAGAAACTCGCAATTATTTACATTTAATTTGTAATTATTTTGTACGGAGGTTTCTTGAAAAAGTCAACAGAACGCCAACTTCTTCCATTTATATCTTAGCCAACAATGTGTTCGCAGCTTGGAGCGCGAAAAGAGGGGTTTATGTTTTATGTTTATATATATATATATATATATATATATATATATATATATATATATATATATATATATATCATTGTACAGAAGGTAGCAAACGACGAACGATACCAACCACTACAAGCGCAAAGCACTAACACAATACGGTGAGAGGCAGTGATGCCACTAGAGGCAACGTGAACCTCTCTCCAGTCGAGGCCACGAGAGGGCAGCAGCGCGGTCGCTAGCAGCGCACGTCTAGCGGCCGAGTGCAGAACTGTTTTAATGCGATAAGGCCTGCATAGTAATTAACAATTAAACGAGATATGAATGGATAAATAATTTTGATAGATAGTGTCCACACACTGCAAACAAAACTTTGTCATACAACTCTGTGTATTTGTGTGTATATATGTATATTTATATGTAGAGGTATGTGTGCGTATGTCAAATATTATATATGGACCGTGTTAATATTAAAAAGGACAAAATTTACATTTGTTATAGGTATTGACACAATAAGAGCAATGAATTCAACAAAACAATAATTGCAGAATCAAGATAAAATTGAATAAAAAAATACCACATAGCAAATATTTTAATTGAAGTTCGAAAACTAATAGAAAAGTATATATTTTTTCGTAAGCGAAACTGAAATATTTTTTATAAATAATTTATTTAAATGTCGATATTCAGTGAAATATTTTACACGAAAATTTACTCAAAAATTTTGTAACAAATGATTTCAGAGCGGATTTTGTTTACATGAAAATATTTATAATGTTAATTATAATATTAGTACTAATTTATTGCTGCATATTAACGATTTATTTACTGCTGACCTAATAATTAACATTGACTAGAACCGCTGAATTGTTTTGTTGATTCATAATGAAACATATTGTCTTTTGTATTAGTTCTCTCCTACTTTCGCTTTATTATAGTGATTTGTATATTGATAAACGGTTTTATATGGGAATTGATGATCATATATTGATATTATAATTGCTGTTTGCAAATAAACACATGTTCGTATCTAAATTGTATGATAATGCGGTCATGCTGCATCGAATTACAAAAGGATAAAGATTTAACGATCTTTGATGTATTAAATATCAATTTATAATTTTAATTACCAGAAAATGATAAAACAATAATTATAAATGTAATGAACTTTTTGATACACACAAATAGAATAATCAAAAAGTGTCAAACGATACGTATTGAACAATTAAGCTGTACAAATTATCCAATAATCTCTATATTTGTAAAACGATGATTAAAAGTGAATGTACTTAAATTATATTACTTTATGATCATTTACTTTTATTTCAAAAATTATTTGTTTCATTTATTTTAAAATTTAATGTTGATAAAAGTATATATATATATATATATATATATATATATATATATATATATATATATATATATATATATATATATATATGAAGTCCCCTCGCTAAGGTCCGTAATATTTTAATAACGTACTATGGCAGTACGTCTATGAAAAATTGTTTAAATATGTCATTTCTTCCAGAAATCAAGATATGAATTTTGAAAAATATTAAACGTTGATATTACAGTCATTTGGCTCTTTTTATCATGATAATTATGTATGTAAGTATGATTCAATACATATATTTTAATGTTAGTTATTCTATATTGCTGCGAAAGTCCAAGTTTGAAACTTATTGATGTAATAGAATTTTCAAAATGAATGAAAGGTTGTACATTAAAAGGTTTGATTCGATCCTGAATCCAATACCATATAATAAACATTTATCTATGATCATTCAATAAATTAACATTCATGTATACTTATATACATATGGACGTGTATATTTATAGATGTGTGTGAGTGTGTACATTTTTTATTTAACTTCATTTCTTTTATTTAATCAAGTAGAGAAGAAAATTCGCTATTTTTCATTAAATAAAATTTATGAACACAAAAGTTATGTTATTATACTTTAATTTCATTCATATTAACATATGAATGCGCATATATATATATATATATATATATATATATATACATATATATATATATAATTATTTGTGTATTTACTTAGTAGTTTATATTTAAAATAATTATTAATTTTTATATGTTATAATTTTTATACATAGTTACTTATTTGAAAACTTTGCTTCAAAATATTTAAAAATTATTAGTGATAGAATTATCAATTACATTGTTAACGTTCTATTATTTATAAAAAGTAACGTTTTTGGGTTAAATATATCATGTCTGTAAACTTGAATAAAATCAAAACTTTAATTGTCTTTAGTAAGTTTACATCAACATTTTTTAATAATCATATAGATATATTTATATTACATTTAACATAAATTTTAATAATTTAATAAATAAATAATAAAGTATATTTCTTGGTAATAGATATCAATAACTAGTATCTGTTCATATAGTAAAGAATTCCAAAATGAACAGAAGAGAAAAGTTGAATTAAAAATAGAAAATATACATTTAAAATTCGATTTTCATGGAAATGTACTTTCTTATCATGAATTGAAACAAATTAAGTACTTAAATAATGAAATTTTAAAGTTTCCAAACAACTTCTAACATATTAAGCTAATTTCATTTTTGTTTCAAAAAATATAGCTTTAAAAGCTGATATTCTAATTTCAAACATATTAATGAGGCTTTCCAATTTATAATGTCAAAAGTGATTGTTCTTGAAAAAGTTAAATAATAGTATAATTGGTTTACATTTTTAATTTTTCATTTATAAATATTTATAACACGTTTATTATTTATTAACTCATTTGGAATATATATATAAACATATGTATATATATATATATGTATATGTATATATATATATGTATATACATGTATATATATATATATATATATATACACTGTAATATAAGGTACTATTCAAATGTAAAAATGATTTGTATGAAGGATTCTAATGAACTCTTCAAATGAATTCAATGAGTTTGAATGAATATGTCTTAATAGACGTATTCATTTTTTATATTTAGGTTTACTTGTAAGAGTGTCAGGATTGTGGCTTATAATGCCTTATTGAGATTTTTTGTTAGAAAAGAATAATTTTAGTATATATAAAGGTCAAATCGAAATTTTATTTACAAAATAGGCAATTTAAATTTTAAATTTTGTGAAACAAAATATATATTTTTTACATTGTTCTTTTTTTAGATTTTTTTTAATTTATCTTATAAAATCAAAAATTTCAATTATCAGATTTTTATAGTGCTGAAATATCTTTTTCAATATTAAAAAAAACAATTTTGATATATTTATATGTTTGATATTATTATTTTTTAACACAAGAAAATAAATTTAATAAAATGAAATATTTATTAAAAAAATATAAAGCAGCATGTAATATTTTTTCATGTTGAATATTTTTCATGATATAGCAAACCCATCACTCAATGTTGTCTTAGCTGTGTTAACCATGCGAATAAAAACTGTAATCATAATTTAAAGTTAATTCGATGTTGAACTTCACGAGAAGGTAATTGATCACTTGTTCGTGTGTTTATCTTTATGTTTAAAGCTAACACTGATGACAACGGAAAACCGATTAATAAGCACGCGTCTTCAGAACAAGCGAGTGTACAATAGGCTACCTGTAAGTTTTTAGTACTTCCATTGTTAGAAGCTATTGTACATGAAAGATAGTGTCCGGGCCGAGAAATGTATGAAGCCCAACTCTGCGTTTACGTATATATGAAGTATGTGTAAATGTATTTTGTAGGCGATGTTATTCGCTAGTTAGTGTTACGTGTAAATGAGAAAGGGTGAAAGAAGACGGGTAGTACGCTGGTGGGTAGTTTTAGTATATAGCAGCAGGTTTTGTTATATTACAAGCACTTTCTCTTAGTGTTGGTTCACCTATGTCTAATATAAAGTTTCATGTTTGTGGTGGTGATAGTGCTGAAAGTGTTTATGACTCCAGGGCGTTTGTGTTGATTGACGTGTGTTGATTTTAAGAGCAGATTTCGTGGATTTCAATAATTATTTACATTATTTTGATTTTATACGCGTGTATATTTAAAATCTTATAAGAATTATAAACATACGTCACTGATTTTTGAATTACTTTGTGTTTACAATTAAACGCAGGAGCATATATTTAAGATATAAGCACTGCATGTGTATATATATATATATACACACACACATATATATATATATATATATATATATATATATATGTAGAGAGAGAGAGAGAAATAGAGAGGTATTTGTTCTTATATTTTTTACTAATATTGGTTTTAATGTGAAGTTATTTTTAGAAACAATATTACAATGGTTAATTTATTAAAAATTAATATGTTCTATATTGATATGTATAAACTAAATCTACTAACAATGAACATATTTTTGAAATATTCACAATTTAAAATATATATATATATATATATATAAATATGTATGTACATACATATATGTACATATATATATATATATATATATATATATATATATATGTATATATAATGCTATTTCTTACAAACATGTCTTATAAACAAAAGTCGGAAATTCAATTATAAAATAATTATAATGTATTAGAGAAATATAGATTTAAAATCTACTTACGAAAATACTACTTTTTCTTGGTTTGATTTAAGGAAGTCAATGACATTTTCGTATAAAATCTTTTACTACAAACGCCGTTTACTATTTGTTGTTATTTGTCTGTTTGTATTATGAAAATTAATTATATAAACTAATATGTAAAAGTTTAAGCACATAAATCTTTAATTTGAAATATACATTCTATATACAGGTTATATTACTGGTCCCATGTGATTTTAAAAAATGTGTATGATATTCGAAACGAAAAGATATTTTGTAATGTTCTTTTTCATTTATCAAGAAAGTTTAATGTTGTATATTTAACAAAAAGTACTAATTTTAATTTGTTTTAATTACATATACATACATATATATATATATATATATATATATATATATATATATATATAATGTAAAATATAGGTACACGTACCCGAGTGAATATATGCGTAAAAAAATGGAAAATAAATTTTCTCCCTAGGAAACAATTAAAAAAATAATTGCTGGCGTGTTTACTCAACCTCAAAAACATTAAATTTGGTGTGAGTTGTATTTGCAAATTTTTAACTAAAATTCATATTCCATTTAAACCGAAAAATATGCAAAAAAGAACTAAATAACTTTAAATTTACTTTCAAAAAAGCTATATGCTAAAAACAAACAGTACCTTTAGACTACTCGGTCGATGTTATTTCGCAAGCTCGTAATAAAAAGCACATAAATTCTTCGCACGATTTTATATTTTTTACGTACATATTAATTAATAAAAAAGTATTGTTCTTCGTAGATGTGTACTTTATATGACAACGTTATACTGTTTTAATTTCCAAGCTTGGCATTGTAATTTTTCACAAATTTTACACTTGAGATTGAGCGTGTTTATATTTTTGAATGGTTTCATTTTTTTCTGTTATAGAACCATAATGGAATCACTTCCTTAATGCATTAATTTTTAATAAGGTTCAGTTTTTAATCTAACATGAGTAAAAAATATTTTATGTTAGAGAGCAGTCGTTCTTGTAAATTAGTAAGTTTTATGAATTTATATGTTTTTACGAAATTTCAGTTTCAAAGCAAATGTATGTATTGTCTACACTCTTAGATTTAGAATTTCAACTATAGATAATAAATTCAATTTTTGTTTGTATATGTGAAACACTAAAAAAATGTATTTTATATTTTTTAAATAATTTATTTTAAGTCACAAAAAAAATTAACTATGAAATAATTATAAAAGCATAAAAATGAATTACAAAATTAAGAGCTGGTCACATTAGTGAAAATAGTAGGTTTGATTATAAATTTCTTTAGAATGAAAATAAATTAATTATTATCTAAAGTGCTAATATATACAATATAATCATATTCAATATATAAAAATTCATCCAATATTCCTGATAAAGCTAATATTTAACGGAAATAAAAATAAACTTGGTTAAAAATATATAAACATTTCAGTAAGTATGTAAGATATTTAATATTAATAAATCACATCGTATAAAAAGAAATATAAATAAAAAAATATTTGTATATACGTAATAAATTGAATATATATTTAATAAAAAGAAAAATACTATTTATTAACAAAAATTTTCTGTTTACAATTAAACAAACATTTATATATCTTTTTATAATAAATACTAGTATATAGCAAATCAAGATTAACGGGAAAATAGAAAGAAACTTAGAAAGAAAAAAATGTTTATTGGTTTTTACAACATAATATATTTAAACATAAAAAATATCTAAGAAAGAAACTTAGTGAATTAAACGTGAAACTTATGAGCTGAAAAAGCCAACATTTCTCGTAGCCATAGATTTTCATCACTTTGTGTGTAGGACAAAGTGATGAGAAATGTAAGTTTTTGTATATGAGAGAGAATTTCAAAATTCATAATTCTATAACGTGATCACTTTTCAGATTGTTTTATTTGTTCAAATTAAATTAATTTACAATAAAATAATAATTATTTTTATTATAAGAATTAAAATTAGTATTTGAATGGAGTATAATTCATAATTTTTAAAAAATATATAAAACGTGAAGATTAACAAAAAAGAGCTTTGATTATACTTTTACTGCGCTATGAATTAACATTATTGAAATAATTATGGATTTGAATTTATTTTATGTTAAGGGAAAAAAATAATTAATTTATTTGATTATACATTCGAATAATTATTTTATTTAAATCCAAATTGAATAAATGGCGGTAAACAAATTGTTAAATATAGAAAGAGAGTATTTTCAAACATATTTTTTCATTTTTAATGAAAGATTTCATTAAATTTAACGCACTTGTTAACAACACGCGTTATAGGTTTAATATCAACGTTATTCAATATTTCCATTATCGAATAATGATTTATTTAATGTTCTGATGGAATTTGAAACTAGCAATTATTTTAATCAATTTTAATTTATCACATAATCATATATTATAAAATGTTCGTAATATATTTTACTTCCATAATTTTGAAAATTGACAAATTTGTTTTCAATTAATATTGTAAAACATTTGTTTAAATAAATTTGAATAGATATGTTAGTGTATTATAAACATTTCAGTTTTTATCGATTACAAAAAATTTGAATTTTTGTAATAAGTGGTTATTGCTTTCTGTTTATTATATCTAAATTTATGGACGAATTGAATTTCACTAGAAAATTCTTTGAACAATTGATTAATTTTGTATTCTATATATTATTTCTTTTCTGTATATTATTAATTTCATTATATTTTTAACCTTTTGTTGTTGAAAATTTAATATACTTTATTACGGTTTTGAGTACTTCAAGTATTATTATGTCTACAGCTACTAAGAATAAATAGAACAAATACTATTTCTAAAAATAGGTGAGGGTTGTTTTTGTAATGACAAAGTAAATAATCGAATATATCATCGGACCATACACAATTAACTCGAAGACCACAGATTGAAAAAGATTCCTGTATATCATTCTTCATATTTCTCTAATTAAATTGTAAAATTTAAGAAAAAAGAAATATTGTAAAGTTTACTTGAATATAAATACTTCTTACAAACATCTATTAAAAATTGCGTTTGAAAATATTATTCGTATATTTCATATATTACCAGAAATAAAATGTCTTTACAAAAATAATCTATTACTCTTAATTTTTTTCTACATTCTTATGTAAAATTATTGAACTAGAAAAATTATGATTATAATACGTTTTCGTTAGTGAAAAGTAGATTCATTTTAACATCACAATAGATACAATGAATCAAGTATAAATTGGTTTGATGTAGTAGTAATGCTTTGATATAATTGGCTTCACAATCTTCTATAATACACACGATTGTTACAATCACTTGAGAATATAATGTTTATAAAGAATATAAAACGTCAAAGAATAAAATCTATGAAAAATCAGACAAGTAATATTCAAATCCATAGTTTTTTTATGTGATCTGAACAGCAGAAAATAAATATCGTATTATATTTTTTATGTAGTTATATAGATAATTCATACTTCAATCATCAATAAAAACTATACATCATTTTAGTTCTTCTTTGTTTATTTGCAGTGTATAATAATGTGTATAATAATATAATAAAAAGTTTATAAATTAAGATTACACGTTTTGTAATTAGCTTGAAATTGTGAGGTTAACGTAGATGTATTTTCAAATTTATATTGAAGATTCTTATTATATAAGTCTATTAATCTCAAGGTGAAATTTAAATATTATATATATATATACATAAATAATGGAATGATAGTGTTTCAATATAAACTAAACTAAATCGCAAGTACACTTATTGAATTTAGTTTCACGAAAAAATAAAAATAGAACATAATTAGTACCATTATGAAGTACGTCTGTTTGGTATTATTTATTACTAAGAATAAATCTTAGGTCATAAAGTTACCAAGAATATAAAAATGAACTGGAACTCTTTTCGATAGTGTCTCAATATTAAAATAAATACACTATTTTATTTGGTTTAAAGAAAACTATTGGTTAAAGAAGATTAATATATTATTTTATTTTCTTTCTATGAAACTAACATAGTTTTGAAATGGGAAAATAATTTATTTACTTCAGATAATGTACAAAAAGTTAGAAATGTTTATTTTTAAAATAAGGGAAAGAGATAGTAGAAGAAATATGAAAAAATAAGATATGAATTTTTAAAAGAGTAAAAAAATTCAAATAAATATGTATAGAACGAATTGCAATTAAAATTATAACAAGTAATTTACAGAAATTATAGATTGAAAACCAAAAGACATAAAAACGTTTAGAAATAGATGAGTGAATAGAAATAAATGTCACAAAATATACTGAAAATATGTAGAAAAGAGAAACACTGGATAATTTATATTGTAATAAGTAAGAAAGAACGTTCTATAATGCATTATTTTATTTTACAATATTAATTTATATATATATATATATATATATATATATATATATATATATGAAAATAAAGAGATCGATTAAAATATAAACTTTAAAGAGTACACCTTAATCTATGTAATTATTAAGATGTTTGTAATATATTAATTCATTTTTAATTTCACATTAAAATAAAAAGATTGTTTTCAACTCAAAACCTCGAAGAAATATTAAATCTTGGTCTTCTGTCAATTCATGAAACACCATTTAACAAGCTTCTTAACTTTCTCAATGAATGTAAAGTATCGAGTTGAAGTTCATTTAAATACTTTCAAATTTCGATGAGTTCTTCTACACTTTAATGCAGGACAATTTCAATTAATATCTTTAATTTGTTATCGTTTATATTTTAAATTTATCATGTGACTAATATGAACTGAACGATATTTGGTGGCATTTCACTACCTATGTGTATATATTTAGACCAAAAATACTTTTATATATTAAAATTTAAAGTATTATTAAAGGCCTTTGAAAATATTATACTAAATAAAATTGAGTTTTGTACTTGATTTTTCAAATTGAACTGTATGTGTAAATATAACGGTTATAATAAAATCGATTTAATATTTTTTACATTTTACGTCAATGAAATATGAATATTTTATCAAAACATCCCCCATATTTCTAAAATAGAATTATAATATAAATCTATTTGATTCTTACAGTTACATTCTAATATATATAATATGAAAGTCTAGTAAGAAATACATTTTCACGAAAAAAGCCATTAATAAGTTTTTCAAGGCATTATTAAGTTTCCTAGCGTATGCCACTTTGTTGAAAATAATTTTCAGTCGATAAAAGCTGTCGTCACTATATATATTTATATGATATAACTGCGTAAAGCACAACAGCTTGGTGTTGTGGTAAAATTGAAATCTGAATAGCCATATTCTGATATAGCGTTAACGTTGGCATAAGAGTATGGCTTGGCTAGGCCAGCAGCCAGTATCCAGTAAGCAAGCTTGGCGGAAGGCATAAGAGACTGAAGAGCATTAATGCGGTGTACACGGAGGTTACAGCTCCCGCCGTTAGTGTCGCTAGTGGCTCGTTGTGGCAGAGATTTGCACATATTTGGGTCAGCGTTAAAGTGACATTATTATAACCAGTCAGGCGATGCGGTACACCGAGCCCGCATTTGATGTCTTTATTTACAGGTAGACAGGTGTTGTATCATACCAACAGAAATGCGTGAAATATTCATGCACGTTACGAAATTTACACAGACCACAGTTTGTATATGTGTTACATACATTTCATGATTACGCCTTATGTTGGACGCTGAAGATATTGTTAGTACATCGATCGTTTGTAATAACACTAATTGAAGATGAAGTAGTGCATGCATATATATATATATATATATATATATATATATATATATATATATACAGGGTTTTCTATTAAGGAAGCACTTTTTTAATTTGAAATAAAACACAGATTTTGCGCTGAAATGTCAAGTCTCTTTATTGTAAATAATAGTTGGGGTTATGCCATTTGTAAATGAAAAAAATATCGTGTAAGATACCACCGGGTGCTTTTTTTACAAGTAACCATTATTTTATTAAAAATTTTAATAATATCTCTACACAACTGGAGTTTTATCTTACCAATTACTCTTCAGATTTCATTTTTAGACCAGAAATAGTTTTAAGATTATTGGCATACATCTATCCTTTAACGTGACGCCAAAGAAAGTAATCCAACGGCATTAGACCGCATGATCTCGATAGTCAATTAATGTCTCCAATTAATAAAACCAGTATGGCAATATTTCAAAATTAAAACATACATTAATTTTAAATTAAAAAGAAAAGATTCATTTCTGATAAAATATTTCTTATTTTAATCTTCCTACATTTGTTTTCTTCATTGTACGCAATAATGAAATATTATATTACAAATGATATTTTTGACCCGTTTGTTCTATATATAATTCCAAATAAGTGTGTAAGAACATAAATAATGTGCTTTCGTTGAGCGTTAAGAGGAACAGCTGGTAAATACATTTACGCAGATATGTAGAACGTAAAATAATTACAAGTAGAAGAATAGAAGAAGTAGAACTAGAAGTAGCTGTTATATAACTCTATATATTATTATTAGAAATTTACAGAAAATGTTAAATTAGAAAATATTATAAATAGAAGAAATAACTTGAAAATTCATTAAAAAAATTCGATTTATTTTCATCAATTTGAAACATAAAGTAAATCATTGAATTATATCTGTAGATTAATGTTTCATTTTAAAACATCTATACACACATTTTTCTTATATAGATGAAATATAAATAATATTCTTATAAACACGTATATTTTGAAAGAAAGTCTGATTTTTATAAAAATACTTTACTACAATCAAATTATTATAGTTATTGTTCATATGTTCCCAAACTAAAATATTACTTATATATTAATATCAAATCATGTTTATGAATTTTCACACTTAAAGAAGTATTCTAGATTAATCAACTAGTTTTTATAATTAACACATACATTTTATATATATATATATATGTATATATATATATATATATATGAATACATATTATATTTATACTTTAACAAAATATATTTTTTTATAATTAAATAGAACTTTTTAAAATATAAAATTAATATTAATGTAGAAAAATCAAGAATTCATGATTATCTGATTTATAATTTTTATTATTTCCACTTAAATATTCTTTAAACGTAACCTGTTTGCCTGTAATTTTTAATTAAAATTGTTATTGGTACAATAATATAAGTTTCGTATAATGTATACAGAGAAGTTAAGAAAGTATTTAAATGTAATTAAAAAAGTTAGTACAATAAGATCAATTAAAGAACAAAATAAATTTCCTTAGAATCTTCTACTGTTTATATAAATACTAATGCTTAAATAATAATGCTTAATACTTATTCTGAATAACATAATAAAATAATAACAAATAAAAATATACACATTACAAATATATCTAAAACGACTTAAATAATAAAAATTTAATTCTTATAAGTAATTTGATAAAAATTACTGTAGTTTCCCTGAATGTGTTATTTATAGAATTGAAATATTAATTACAAATGTATAAAAATATGAAAAGAAAAATAGTTCGGATCAAATAAAGTTACAATATGAGTAAAACAAAATCTAGTTTTGTTTCATTACTAGATTTATGTGATCTACTCATCTATTTTAAAGAAAATTCATTACTTGCTTTTAGATATAAAAATATGTTGTTTTAAAGAATCAAAGGAAAATCCATTTTCAAGGAGTTAATATTGATGTCACTCTTATTTCTTCATTTATTTTTTTAAATTTATGCATCATTTTTTTAAAAAAATGATTATGTTAGAAAGGGAATTGTCTCTCTTTCCTCTCTCTCTCTTTATATATATATATATATATATATATATGTATATATAATTATGTATATATACATGTGATTTTAATAGAAAATTTGCAATTCAAATTAATAGAAACTTAATAACTTACTTGTATTTACAGCTCAAGAGGTTAATTGAAATTAATGAAAACAAAAGATTTTATCTATTAGAATTTTAATTTATTTTGTGTTGTACATAAAAAAAACACTATAATTAATACAGAATGACTACTATCTCTATCTTTATCTATAACTTCATCTCTCTCTCTCTCTCTCTATATATATATATTGTTTATTTATTTTAAAAATTAATATAATCGAATTCCAGTGTAGTATTTTAAGTTGCCTTAATAATTATGTTATAATATATAATTATATTACTAATCTTAACTATGTCTAGTCGTGAAACACATACCTGAACTAAATATTATTTTAACCACTAATAATTTTTTATTTTCTAATCTTAAACCTGGATATATTTATAAATATTCAAGTAACATACTGAATGTTTTGAGAAAATATGTGTTAGTTTTCTTTAATTTTGTACAAGTTACATTTAATATGTGATGGGAGACTTCAAATTTTTATTCTATTTTATAATATTATATATATATATATATATACTACAATAAAACAATCAAAATAATGAAAATTATTTCCATTTCTAATCAAATACAACATTAATTTATGAGGTTGTATTACTTTATTTTGCAAAATTGACTATATAGAAATAAACTGTAATTAAAATATTAGAAGAAAGATTAAATTTATAGGATATAAAATTATATTATATGCTAATGAAATGCATAAAAATTAGAATAATTTACAAATTTATATATTTTATATTTAATTTAATGTTAAAGATTTAATGTATTTTAATACTTGTTATTTTACATCTCGATATTTGAAAAACTAAAATTATTTAACTATTGTGTGACATAATTATATACTTTGCTTTTAACACACTATAGCATTATACATTCATAATAATTGGATATTTACATGACTGGATGTTAATGTGTTAACATTTTTTTAAAGATTTTCGTTAAGAAATGTTTTTAAAATATGATGTGATTATTATAAGATTTATTTAATTCATTAAACTTTTATACAATAAACTATTTTAATTAAACGAATATTACAATTTAGTTTCTTTTTTATTAAATTCTTCTTTCTGTAGTATATATTGTAAATATTTTATTCCTAATTGGTGATCGATTCAAACGCTGCCATTTTAAAATCAATCTAAAAAATTACACACCAGCACAGATGTGTGAGCTAATATTAACAAATCAACTGCATATGCGAGCCTTGAAAGGTGTATACGCCTGTCATTGTAAACAAGCGTGTATATGGACTGAGATTATTCAGTCAAATGAGATTGTGGAATATGCATGAGACGAAGCTTCCCTGATCTCGCGGGATGTGTGTGTGGTGTACATATAGGCATATACACATGTTGTGTGTGTATGAGTATAGTGTGTATTGTGTGTACATTTATATACGTCTACGTATATACTCATATGAACGTGTCTAGTTTCGCTTCGGTCATACTCTAGGTGTCACAACACCCCCTGATTTTGTAGAAAGGCAGCCAACAAGTCTGGAAAATGTATGATGAAAATGAGATTCTGAAATAGAGAAAATGTCTTGCGTTCATCGTTCTATGTGCAATGTTAGTGGTCTACAAACACTAAACACAAAAGAAACGCTATAAAAATGTTATTTTCGCATGCTATTTTTTGATCATATCTTTTATAATGTAAGCTGTGTGTTTATTTATAGATTTTTATATACAGTTATTTCGCGTATTTTTAAATATTTCACAAATATGATTCATTTAAAACTTGAAATTAAAATTTTATAAGTACAAACATAAATATCATTAGTAATATCAAGACCTAAAAGAAAATTATAATTGCAGTAAATAAATAAATTTCATAATAATTAAATTTTATGAAGTAAACATTAGTAGTTTTATTCTTTTTAGAAATAATTTCTAATTTAATTACTGTATAGCTCAGAGCAAGTAACATACAAGAAAATATTTTGTTGTATGTTAGTGTTTTGACAACGATGATATTCTTGTTGCAATGCGCATAAGCAATCATCAATAATAAATTATCAAACAATTTTAATCAGATAACATATTTTTGATTTTTTGGACAAGCCAAAAAAAAATCCTAGAAGTGATCTTAGCCACAAAATCCAAAACTATATTGCATTAATTGTTGTAAATATTTGATTATTGTATTTAATATTTCAATTATTTATGTTCATTAATATATATATATATATATATATATATATATATATATCTTTTAACAAAACTATAGTCCCATTTTCAAATTATATTATATATATATATATAGAGAGAGAGAGATAACTACAACAAGAAATCATAATACAAAAAAATATATAAAATTTTAACTTGAAATTGAAACATACTCGAATGACAATTATAATTGTACGGAAAATGATAAATATTCCATTAAAAATACTGACAGCTTATTATTGTTATTCTCAAAATGAAATTTAAGGAGCAATACAAAAATAACTATAAAATTCACAGTAATTGGTTTGATATTTCGAGGTTAAGCCTCTAATAATTAGTTCAATATATTATTATATATTATTGATGCTTTTGTTTTACATATAAATTAAAATGTTTGTACCAATAATCTATTTTTGTTCGAA
This sequence comes from Acanthacorydalis orientalis, assembly GCA_034766995.1. NCBI lineage: Eukaryota > Metazoa > Arthropoda > Insecta > Megaloptera > Corydalidae > Acanthacorydalis > Acanthacorydalis orientalis. Next base: position 31,666,470 of record CM068313.1, on the reverse strand, counting down.
GTTTTTTTACATCTGTGTAAACTTTCACAGTAAACGAGCAAATAATTGTCGTTAAACGACAAAAAAAATTATCTTGATTATAGTTTAAAATGAAAAGTTTTCAAGTTTCACTATAAAAAGTTACTCAACTTTAGTGGAAAATATAAATTATAATTTCGGTAAATTTGTTAAAGTTTCGGAATTATTGATTGAATAATTAACCAATGAAAACATAATTCTTTATATATTATTGATAAAATATTTAATTTTTTCATCGTTACCTATAATTAAAACATAATTTACTTTAAATTCAGTTACTAGTTTCAAAACAAACCTTTTTATACCTAATGAAATATTGATTTTTCATTTAATTAAGAAAACAGCTTTTATTAAAATCCTATTTTAAAGAATGAATTTGGCAAATTATTGACTACTATAGTTAATTGTGTACACACTTTAAAATAAATTATTATATACTTTTACCCATACATTTTTATGAAACAAAGATTTGAAATAATTTAAACAATAAAATTAAAATCAAGATAGGAACCTTAATTTTATAAAAATTATGAATATAAAATAAATTTTTCCAAGTAAAATTTTTTCAAAGTTTTTAACCTATATCTTTGAATTTTTTTAAAACCTTCATAAAGAAAGTAGAGTGTAATTAGTAAACTAATATAGATTATATTTTTGCTCAGACATGTCTACAATTATTATCGAGAGAAATTTGCGATATATTTAACACTTTTTTACTATAAAAAAATTTCTTGTTCTATAAAATTCTAAAGCAAGTATTTTACAAACGTTCAAAGTTTCTTCTAACATTAAGACAATGTTTTTATATTTTAAATTAAATCCTTTATGCTTTAAATTTTAGACAACATTAGAAATATTCATTTTTACAAGACTACTGTCTTTTCAAAAGAAAAAGATACAAATTTTTTTGACTATTTCCCAGAATTTATTAATAAGTAATCAATCCACTTCTAATAAAATTTGGATGATATTTTTACAGCATATCTTACTATCATTAATAATTATTAAAAACAATAATGACATTTTTATGTCATTTTAAAAAACAGTGTATTTAATACATATTTATTAAGGATTTATTATCTCTTAATAAAATGTTATAATATTTAAATTTAAGAATTTATATTTTCAGTAAGAATTAAGTTAATTTTATTTCCTTATTTTATTGTATAGAACCATCATTTATGTACAATAAATAATAAAAAAGTAAATGAATTATGTGTTTGATTTTTATGAATGCCAGTGAATAGATAAATATTTCCATATATATATATATATATATATATATATATATATATATATATATATATATATATATACTACTATCTATATATATATATATATATATATATATATATATATACTACTATCTATATATATATATATATATACTACTATATATATATATATATATATACTATCATGTTACAAACGTATTAAGACAAGAAAAACTTTAAGAAAAAAATATTGTCATGCCAAAATCGTGACATGACACCATTTTTACTTTCGAACGTGAAAATATATTCAGTTTTTTACTACCAAACAATTAATTTAAATAAGTATGTTGTTTAAAAAAGCTATAAGAAAGCTTTGTTTTATTAAAAACTAATTTAATTGTTTTCGTTTAATTAAGACAATTAATGTAATTACTGCTTTAGATAGGTGATTATTTTTGATAGATTTTTTAAGCTAATTCAATTTTATGTATCCTATTTTATATTGTCCGTACGCTTTATTTAATTTTATTTATTCTTAAATAGTGTGGAACATTTATATACATATTTATAAAGTTTTTTTTCGGCTATGCAAATTCATTTATAACAATTTGTATGTAATCACCTTTATTTCTCTTAGATATTTTTATAGATTTTTTTATAAAAATAAAGTAATGTGAACTTAAATGCTATAAACATGACTATGCAACGTAAAAAGTATAAAACTTTAAAATAAATTTTCAACAATTTAGTAATGACACAAAACAAAAACATAAGTTAAATAAATATAGTTTTTTAGAAGTTTTTTCTGTTTAACTTACCTTAATACATTATTAGTTATATTTAGTTATAATTATAAGTTATAATTTGTTTATCCACTTATAATACTAATTAAAAATAACACTAAAATATTATTTTAACTATTGTTTATATATCAATGTGTATTTAAAAGTAACAAGAAATATAAAACTCATAAAATCTCTTTTTTAAAATAGTTTTAACATAGTATTGATTTATAAAATAATTGATAATTGTTATTGGTTAATATAAATTACTAATATGTAAAAACAAAAACATTAATAATCAAATTGGTAACTGATAAATCATCAGTTCATTTAGTGAAATTAATTTCAGTAGTTACGAACTAATTTATTAGCTATATGCATGACAGTGAATTGACTTAATAGAGTGAAAGAGTTAATAATACTGTACCAACGACGTAAATATCATGATTTCGATTGCTAATCCACGATTACACTACAACGGTGCAATCAAGAGATTGCTTCGCAGTTTATGCAAGGATCAAAAGGGCTTATATTGACGGACACATGCATACACGACACAATCCTGCATGATAGCAAAACAGGTGATTTGATTGTGTTTATGATTGTATTGAAGGAAAGTTTGCGTACATACGTAGAATAGTTGCATTGTTTCTACGAATTGATTGTTTATTGGAATAGTTCTAGGAAATGTATCTACATAATAGTTCATTATTGAATTGTTTTGTTACGTGTTATTCATATTTTTATTAAGTATATATTAAATTGGAAATTATTGTCATCAGAATGTGTACGATATTGAAAATATAACATTTTATTTTTAATATTTCTGCAGTTAACTTAAGAATTTAACTATTTATTTATGTTAATTGTTTAAATTTAAATGGTTGTCCTTTTTTTGGGTTCAAGTATTAAATTATTAATTTATTAGTGCATCTTTTAAATTTTGAATACATATCTTATTTGAACAAATACATTTTTATATATTTATAACTAAATTTTTATTTTGTTTCATACAATATTGAATTTATACAGCAATGATATATGTAAATACATTTTTTTAGACAGAAATTGAATTCTTAAAAAGGAAGGAGATTAAAAAGAAAAGAAATTGAAAGTTATTCAGTAATGTAATAAAATCATCTTTTATATTCTTATTGTTATTATTGTTTTATTAATAAAAAAACATAAACCTGTAGAATACAGATCCATTTTTTATAGTATCACAAAGAGATATATTTAGTGTATATAATTTAAACATTAAATAATTTTCAAATTTTTTAAAATTGTGAATTTGTTTTAATATTACTAATTTTTTTTTGAAGACACCTTCAATTTAATAATTTTCAAAAAAAGTAAATGAATATTTTTATTCGAAACTGTGGTTTATATTATAACATAGAGATACAGAGAAAGACATTCATTCGAGGAAGATTACAACAGACTGCATGAACAAATAATTACTATATATTTGGCAGATAAATTAATTATTTATAACTCATTTTTCTTGATTTTATTTATTCTTAAGTTTATGTGCAATAAATTCTAACATTCCAAATTTGTTTCAAATAATTCGTTATTAGATTTTTTCAGTTCTATATTGTGCGAAATATTATATCTCTAAAAATAAAACTGAAATCGACATGATTGAAACGAACGTTAAAATAGTTTTGTTTTTCATGCCAGAGAAACATGAAAGAAGTACTAACAAATATTAAACAGTAATATTAAATTAATTTGACCTTCATAAATACATTCCTTTCAACTAAAAACTCAATTTTAATGCCTGGAAAAATAAGATACTGACGATATTGACAATAGCTCCTTCTTTACCATTGAAAAATAAAATATAGTTTCTTTAAACCAACCAAGTAATATTTTAATAAATTTTAAAATAAATTAATATTTAATGATAAACAAATCTCTCTCTCTCTCTTTGCATATATATATATATATATATATATACATATATATATATGAGTATATGTGTATATATAACATTTTAAGATTACTCATAAAAATATTCTTATTATTCAATTACAAATCAATCAAAACAAATTTGATGATATTAAAATAAATGAAAATAATCTGATAATACACTTTCAATTTCTCTTTCACTCTTCCTCTCGCTCTCTCTCTCTCTATATATATATATATATATATATATATATATATATATATATATATATATATATGCATATACACATTAACATAAACGTAAATCTACACATATTTATATATTGACTGATAGACAGATAGTAAATATTGTATATCGTATATTTTGCACAAACATTAAAAATTATATGTTTATGTGATACACATGCGAAAGTATATATATATATATATATATATATATATATATATATATATTTATAATTGTTTAACGTTCCCGTCATATACAGTGATATATTAATATTTGTGATTATTAATATCGATTTCGTGATTCGTCATAACATTTGTACTATATATTCAACAATTCAGTAAATCAGTATAATATAATCTAGGCTAACTGTATCTCTTATTAATTTACAATTCAAAAGCATTTGAATGTAATTGATACAAGCATATCTCATCTATAATGAATTCATAAAGCTGTGTTGTGACTGATGAGAAAACGTATCAATAAATAATGTCATTTTTTATTACTTAAACCGTACAGATATTGATTACTCTTGTACATTTTATATAAGTTCATTAGTTTTGCACTTTCAAAAATATACAAAAATAATAAATTTGAATTCAATTTAATTAAATTTTGACACAAATATCTTAATATGTTATTAACAAAGATTGTATAATTATTATATCACATTATGTAGTATAACTATTTTTTCATTGAAATAATGAATTTGTAATTGTGAAAGTATTTCTAAATATGATATATACATTTAATAAAGAAAATGTCCAAAATATATATATATATATATATATATATAATTCATATTATAACAAATATACTATTTTTTCATTAATTGACCATACTTAAGTTAATAAAGCCATAAAGCATTTCCTGATATAAATACCAGTTTGCATGTAGTATTCATGTTCGTGTTATTTTTAGTATATACTTCTACTACTACATACATATATATATATATATATATATATATATATAACTTTATGCCGGTGTATTTGATTTGTCAAAATAAAGAAAATAATCAACAGTATTTCTATTGATTGTGCAATTAATACATGTGACATTTTCAATTTGCATACAGTTAAGAATATTTAAAAATTAATAAACAAATTTTATACAAATAACTAATAATTCAGCAACACTCAAAATATATGCGAAAAACAAACATTAAGGTGGCATTAAATTTACTGTCAATTAAATATTTGACACGAATGATGTATTTCCTCACTTTAAATGTACCGCAAGGATGTGTTTATGTTACTTTTGTGTACATGTCTTATAACTACGAGATTCATATCAAAGCTTTTACAAATATAGAGAGAATTACGAGTGTAGGGATTGTCGAATGAACAATAACCGAGGCTTCATTAAAACGTGCCATTCATATCTAAATTAGTATTTTGTATGAACACAAAACGACGTGCTCTTCGCAGTGATTTACTTTGGTTGTTTGATATGTACTTTGACGGTATTCTCAAGATGTGGTAAAAGCAATTTA
>CM068313.1:31625824-31658324 GCA_034766995.1 Acanthacorydalis orientalis | reverse complement strand
AAATTGCTTCTAACATTATTTATATTAAATTTGAGAGACTAATTAAAATATTGATGCAAATATAAATTGATTATTAATATACGAAAATGTTTTTTCATTAAATAAACTATAAAGAATTTAATACTTTCTAAATAGTTAATCGCGTTTATCTTTCAAAATAGGTACATTTTTGTTATATTTATGTATTAATATTAATTGACTTAATTTAATTAGTATATGTAATTTTAATTTAGAATTTAAGTGTATACAGTTAATGCAATGAATTTTGGTTTCACGACTGTATCGTTTCTTTTTTTATTAAAAAGTAAGTAATGTTAGAAAATCTGAACCCATCATCACTCGGTCAATGATTTCGCATGCTAATCACCTTACTTGGTAGTATCTCATTTCCTTTTTACGAAATGTTTCCATTCTATATCTGGTATATGTGCATATTTTTGTATGTATGTTTCAATGTTAACGTCAATAAAAGATAAACTAGTGTATGTATGAAAACCTATGTATAAATAATATGTTATATGAATAATTTAAGATAGGGATCATACCACAGCAGTCAGATATTTTCGGTTTTTCATGATTATTCCGAGTGAGTTTTTCAGAAATTTGAATACATTTTTTACTCATACTGAATTTCTACTAAAATGTTTTTGTATCTGAGTTTCGAATAAAAATATCTATAATAAATGACCGTCGGTATATCGTTAATAATATCACGCAATGTTCAATTTATTTTCCACTTTTTCAATATACTTGTTAATACTATTTTATACATTTATCTTCGCAGCAGTCATTTATTATTACAGTTCTATTATATATATATATATATATATATATATATATATATATATATATATATATATATATATCGCTTTAATTCTTTACTATAAGTAAAATAATTTTAATTTTTATTTATTTCCCTTCATATACTGATTAGAGTATTCAACGCAATGTAAAACGTTATCAATGAGTGGACCTCCACCTGAATACTCCCTAAGTGGGTTGAGGTATTTATAATTCATTATTTGAAGCACACAGAAAACGGTTCTTGCTAATTGTTACCTGGCAGGTAGGGTAGTTACAACCTCGACGAATGTACGACGGGTGGTTGAATGTTGTAGGTGGTTAAAGAAAGAGGCTACATTGGCATCATAGCGCACAAGCTTCATCTCAAGCTATCGTTAACGTATAGTCGTGTCTTACATTCTGTCTCATTAAATATTCCATTTAGACCGGATGCTTCCGGCTTGAAATGTTAAGAACCCTATATATATATATATATATATATATATATATATATATATATATATATATATATATATATACTAGAATTCATACAATATTGTTGGCGACGTTTGAAAAATAAGTAAAAGTATTGAAATGATGGAACTCTTTATCACTATAATGTTGCAATAAGAAATATTTTGAAAACATTTAAAACGTTCATTTATTTTATATAAAAAAATAAATTATTGGAAACGTACGAAAAATTCTTAATAATACGTACACAAATGAATGTATACCCATATGCAATATTTATCAAGCATTGCTTATGAAGTACGTATCTACATAGGTAACAATTCAAATATAAATAAATTATATTCTTTAATTATCAATAACTTCATTATTTCTTACTATATATATATATATATATATATATATATATATATATATATATATATATATATATTTCGTATCGTTTATTATATGACGATTTGAATTAATACTTTTTAATTTATTAATAATAAAATATCAAGTCAACAATACTTTTTATTGTCAATTTATAAGTTTATGAAATAAAATAATATGCTTTTTTATGCAGAAAATCTAAATGTGCATCTATCACACTATATAATTTAATATCAAAATCAAATATTACAAAAAAACAGAATATTCAATGATACTACCTTTTCTAATATGCGATACTTTTCTTTTATAACTTTTAATATTTACAAATCTTCTTTTAAACATTTTCATAATAAGTTTCATAATCTGATATAATTGTGATATAGTTAACTGTTTACTATTTTTTTTAGTATTTTATTATAAATCTAACCTTTTTCGAACATTAAATTCAACTATAGAAGTTTAAAACTTGTACTTATACAGAATAAAAAAAATAAAACATTAATATAGTTCTTGCGGAAAATTTTAGATTTAAATAAATCTTTTCTTTTCCAATGTGCTGTTAATTTTAGCTGTTTTTTAATTACTAGTACATAAATATATATATATATATATATATATATATATATATATATATATATATATATATAATCATTTATTACAACGAAATATTTTTTTTTAGTTTTTGATATATTCTGTAAGGATCAATAATTAAAGCCATTAAAAATAATTACATTTTTAGTAAATTACAAATTTTTATTCTGATACATATTTTTATAACATACATATTTACATTCAACCATAACTTTTAAACCAACAAAAATATAAAATATGTTGACAAGTACAAGCTATTATGTTTTCTTTAAGTAATAAACACCGTGAGACGATTTGTAAACATAAGAACTCGTTCTATTCAAAACGGAACTCTGTTACAGAAAGGGGTTACGGAAAACCACTGAAGAAATTCAGAGTATTACCACGTTGTGTCCTTAAACACACGCTATAGAAGCTGTGCGTGAGAATTTAAGATGTCTGTGATGTTATTTATAATTCATTTTGGTTTTGATTTAAAGAGTTTCCGTTTCAGGTAAATTTCATGATCTGTTTTTAACGTTGATTCTTGTCGGTTTGTTTGTTCTTTATATACACATTTATTTATATATATATATATATATACACATATATACACATCATGCTCGTTTGTGTTTATTTGAATCTGTTTTTTTGTTTACTCATATGTTTGTAAGTATAAATCGTACTGCGAATCTTTGTATAAAATATTTATTACAGAAATTAAACATTTCGAACAGTTATAAAAGTTAATGCTTCGAGAAAAACGACTACAAGTGATATATATATATATATATATATATATATATATATATATATATATATATATTATGTATGTATTAAAATTAATGGATTATTCAAATAATTCATTTTATAATTATCATTACTGAAATATACTTGTCTAAACCGATAATTAAAAATATAATTATCAATGATTTGATAAATATTTAAAAATAATAGAATTCAAATAAAATTCAACTGATTAGTAAAAGATGAATAAATGAGTTGATCTGTCGACGAACAACATGTACTTGTTAAAAATAAATCTATATTCTGTTTTCAAGTTAATAGTTAATGTTTATTAATTCATAGATAAGTAAATAATTGTAATGCAAAAATTGTTATTACAGTAAACTTATCGTTCTTTATAAATCACATTCTGTATTATTAACGAATTTCAAAAGAAGTTTTTGAAAAATTGGATTATCCATTTCGAAATAAATATATACTTATTTATTATAAATAAATCACTATTTTATATAAAAAAATGAGAACCATCAATTTCTAATAATTGTATGCAATTTCATTCATTTTTTGTCAAATGTAGGTATACGTTTATTATTATAAATTTCATGAATTAGTATCTTATATTCATATGAAATTCTATCTTATTACGTATATTTATTTTGTTAAAATAAGAATTAATTTTATTTTTTTATTATTTATAAAATATATTTATATTTTAAGTGTTTTCTTAAAAAGTTCATTGAAGACGGTTAATCTTTAAATGTCAAAAATGTATTATTTAAATGAAATAATCCAATATATTCAGTTCATCAATGTATAATATTATTAATTATTTTTTGGTATCAACTCGTCATTTTCAATGCAGTTCAAAAATGTATATCTTAAATATTTTATTACATTTAATTCGTGTAAATAAATGATCAGTATTAAAGTAATCTCGAATTGTATAATAAAAACTATTATATATTTGTTACTGTAATAAAATGTGTCAATGAATGATCGATGGCATATCGTATGCATGAAATGCATATTTGAGCAGGACACATATTGTCCAAACACGGTTTTGTTTTATTGGTATAAATGCTTCCCAATTAATCAACATTGTCCCACAAATATTTTGTAAAATATTGTCATACTTTTTTTAATTTAATTTATACATTTCCTCTAGACTGTAAAAATAACTATCAAAGAAAAATAATATAAAGTGTACATTGCAGAAGTGATTTATTATATTCGAGAGTTATATATGTGAAACAGATATAAATGAGTACATTGAACATTTCAAAATTATTATTTACTTTATATTGTCAAAACCATATACAATCAATCTTTCTAACATATATATATATATATATATATATATATATATATATATATATATATATATATATATATATATATATATATATAATATCGTCATTAACGTTCAATTAAAAAAAAATAAAGTATTAAATTGAAAAACAATCTAAAAACGTGTCATTTTACTATTACTTGCAATAATGTTTCAAATGGTCAAATGAATAAGGAAATTGAAAAACAATTTCCTTGATGATGAATAATTTTATTGACAATATTTATTAAAAAAATTATTAATATCCTTTATTTGTAACAAAGATAAAAACATATTCATATACTCATTCAACTCTCTGTTTCTATACTCATTCAACTCTCTGTGATTCTATGCATTTCTATACATGTATTTGACACCTCTTTTTATTACAAAATGTTAATATTTGCTAATATCGTTAAGATATTAGATAGAAAACATTTAAAAAAATTCATTCTAATGAAAGAAAAAAAGAGTAGGAAGTAATGTTCAAATAATAATATATCGTAAATTTGTATGAAAATGAATATTTACTTTCATCTCAAATCTTTTATATATTGGAAATTAACAATTATAATTTATACAGCCGTTCGCCATTTTAAAATACGTGAATTTTAGCATTATTATTCGAAATGGCTTTAACAAAAAACCAATCAATAATGATATAAATTACTAATATAAAATGTATTGTTAAAGATAAAAAAATCTTTTGTACATTTACAACAATTAACTCACTATTTTCATGATGTTAAGAAACAAAGAATGAATTTTACTGTAGTTTATTGATTTTTACTAATATTTTCATATTTTCAGTTGAGAACAATAATAGTATCTTTTACACTAAATAACTACAAAACTTAATTCATTTTAATGAAATTATAATAGTAACAGTGCATAAATAAATAAAGCATATATATATATATATATATATATATATATATATATATATATATATATCAAAATAATTACTCCAAAACTAAAATATATATTTTGGTATTTCAGTGTCTAATTTAGATGAATTATGAATAGAATGTATATTATTACAAATAAAACAGAAACTATTTATTATCATATCGTTGACTAAACACATTTTTTATACAATGTTCCAAAAATAATAAAATATGCAAAGAAAATACTAACGTATGCTAAATTATATATATATATATATATATATATGTATATTAATATGCCTACGTATATATTCACATATATGGAAATCTATTTACTGAATATATCTGCAGCGATTTTATATTTATTTCAAATGTAGAAAATTAAAGATAATAAATTTACGGACAAATCGAATTTTCCCAGAAACAATAAATAATACGTTACATCAATATTCCATTTATATAAAAATGATATCGGGTAAAACATTATTCTTTCGCTTTCACTCCTGTTATTGATTCGTTTAATTTTCACAAACGAATCTGTTTCATCTTATAACCTCAAGGCTAACAATAACTAACTTTTCAAATGCCTCTGTTGGTTTGTGAAATCATTTGAATAATTAAACGTGTTTTATATTGCTCATTATTTCATACAAAGAATTGAGCAATCTGAGAACTGCTTTTAATGCTTTTATGTGTATACAAAAGGATAAATAATTAATATTATCCTTTAATATTCTTTTCACAGAGTATTTTTTGTAGTCCTTTTTCGCAGATACTAATAAGTTAAATTATAAATTCACGGTTTTTGGAATAATTTCTACAGACTCTATACACTTCAAAGACATCATATACCAGATTATACTTTTGTAATCTCAAGAAAATTCTATATATATATATATAACATACAAATACACACACACACACACACATATATATATATATATATATATATATATATGTGTGTGACAAATATATTTTACGTGTTTAAATTTTCTTTTCTATACTTAAGCTTTTATAACATCCATTTATTACTTTTAAAGAAAAGTAAATTGAAATTCAACAAAAACATAAATGAAATCATAGTATTCAGTTTTATAACTAAGTATATATATATATATATATATATATATATATATATAAAGTGTTTCCCGCAGTGAGACAATTGAGTTTGTTTATATTTCAAGTACCTTAGCATCTTGAAGTGAAATTTGTATAACAAGTAAAATAAACATAACGTTTAGATGCCTTAAAATGTACTACGGATAATAACAAGTCTTACAGATTTTTTTCAGATAAATATCACAATAAGTTTTAATTTCGTTTTGAGTTAAATATCCATATATGGTAAACAAAAATTGTGTGATGATAATTCTTCTGAACATATAACATTTTTACTAATTAGAAAAAGTATTAAATTTCGATTGTTTAAAAAATATATTATGAAACTATTTTGTATTTCGGTACTGTAAAATATAAGAGATTGTAAGGATATATATATATATATATATATATATATGTATACAAATCTCATATTTCTATGATAATCTGTATTCTACACTTTTATTGTGATTCAAGTAAACACTGGATATATAAAAAAATAATAGAACTAAATTGAAAAACAAAGTTAATATATAAGTAAAAGACTAAACTTTTTTAATATATCAAACCATGTGTGTTTATATCAATAAGACACTTTTTTAAGATGAAATTCGCAAAGAAACCAATTTCAGTATTTATTTCTTGTTTGTGTGACAGATACATTTGTTAAAGTAGTGACAGTCGATAAAATTGATTTAATTAGAAGTCAGTCAAATATATTAAGTTTATATAAGCTGTCACAAAATCAATTGGTGCGTTTTCGGCAGAATTGGATATCGTATAAAAAATGAACATGATGGTCAACAATATTTTTTTGACGGATATCAATATTCTTCTACATTTTCATTGATTACATCTACACATATATACATTGACTTATTTATATACAAAATAAATCAAACTGTATAAAAATGATTCACAAACCAATATGTTTTTATACTAAGCTTTATAATTAACATTTTATTTGGTTAATTAATAATAACTTAGGATAATTACAGACATTCCTTTTTAACACGAATGTATTTAACTCGTTACTTTTAATAATTTTTAATTTGTAGCACAATCTAAATTATATAAATATTCATAAAATAAACATATATATATATATATATATATATGTGTGTGTGTGTGTGTGTATGTATGCGTATGTGTGTACGTGTTTGAATAAGTGTTATAGAACGAAAATTCACTCTATTATTCATGATATATTAATCTAATAATACTCTATAAACGATAATCAGCTTTATTCAAATCGGGTATTTATTTTTAAAAAATAGCGTATTTTTAAAAATACGTCTCGCTATATTTAACAGTAAATAGCTTTAGGTTTCATTGAATTTTATTTATATGCTAATTTATAAAAGCTGTTATTAATTTATCATTCAGTCAACATAAATAGAGCGAATAAACATTAATATACATCCATATTTTTTCTATATGATATTTTTCAAATAAATGATGTAAATAGAACTTATAATATATTTAATGACGATTATGTACAATTTTTTAAGTCAAATTGTATAAAAATGTCTAGTCAATAATTTATATTTTTTTGAATTTGTAAAATAGTTTATACATAGAAAAAAACGGATTTTTTTCACAAAAAAATTGTTAAAAACCGATTAATAAAACTATGATGTTCATTAAATTTAATTGATGTTTTTATATGAGGACAGTACTTGTATTACCACCGTATTTATTTTAGCATACATTAGAAGTTATTAAAAAACATTCTTTTTCATATACAATAGTCCATTAATAAAATAAATGTTAAAAAATCAAATAGAACAACACTATTTAATTGTTTATGACGAATTCCTTTTTTAACTATATATATATATATATATATATATATATATATATATTACTTATTATTTATTATCATATAACTGAAAAATGGTTCTTGCTTTTGACGTAAAGATAGCGTTAATGTAATAATTTAATAATGAATTTAATTAATCAATTAATACTATCACTAAATTTATCTTGTACACTCTCATATATATATATATGTATATATATATATATATATATATATGTATATATATAACGCTCTGTTTATATCGAAATATTTATTTTAATTAGGTGCCATCATCTTTCGTTTGTGTGATAATCTCTTGTGTAGTATGAAATTCTCTGAACATTTGTATGCATTATTTTAGAAAAATTACACTAAATAGAACATTCGCTGCCAACATGACAAAACAACATGTACCTGTAAGGGTCGACGACGAACGTCAAAGCCCACCGCGATCTTTTGTTTTAACGCGAAAGTGTTAAAACATAAACATGTACAGGTGACATAATAGCATAGTAACTGTAGTCGTGCCATGTTTGTTCTCGAGTAATACAATGTTGTACTCTACATTTCTACACCTACACCTATGTATGTAGGTACATTTGTGTATTCTGTTTTAGTTGCGGCTATGGACTGTCATGTGTGCATACGGACGCTGTTCATTTTGAATCATTTGGTCGGTACAACGAATATTTTCAATGGAAAACGATAATACTCGTTTTAATTTGTAGCTATATTCAAAATCAATATTGTAGTTTTTGTTAAAATGTAGAGAAATTATTTATGACTAACATCAAAATATTACACTTAAATGGACATATTTTTAGACTGTTTTCGAATAGCAATCTCATGCATATTTGATTGGTTTTCTAGCGTTAATCATCTGAAGTTTATTCATTTTAATCGTATTTAATGGATGAAATTATCAAAAACCTTCCTGTACCTATGATTCTTTTTTATATAAAAAATTATTTCTTATATGTAAATAAAAGATTTTGAGTAAAAGAGAACATTAAACAATTTTTAATTAGAAGATTGTAATAGAGAATTAAAGTAAATAAATTAAATCTGAGTGTACAAATATTATACTGATTCTAAATTATTCTTAGATGAAAACGACTTTATTTTAAAATTTGACACTAATTAAAAATATGATTATTGTATATATATATATATATATTTAAAAAATACATATTTTATATAATAAAAGTGTCGTATTTAATGGAAGCTTATTTTTAAAGGATAAATTATTATATTTCTTAAAACTTGCTATTCTTTGAATTGAAATACAGTACAGATTGTCAGATTGAGATACATAGATGTCTAGACTCTCCGATATATAGAGTTGAACGGGAGTTAACAAAACAACAATGTGATCATTATTTACTATTCCATTAGGTAAGATTGAAATATCCTCCCGCTTGCTTCTGTATATCCGATTTGCTCGTCATCTAAACCAAAATCAAAATCTAAATTTGAATTGGCAAGTTACCTTTTTATTTGACGAAAGGTGACAATATTACCAAAAATAAATTAAAATACTAATTATCTAAAAAATAGAAAATTTAATATAATTTCTCTATTAATACAATTTTTATATTTTAGACAAACTGGGTTGATTTTATAACATAGTTCCTAATTCACCTTTATATTAATAAATACTATTTTAAGATCTATTATGTTCAACAGAGATAATAATCAAATAACATTTTTTTTAAATACTTTATTAGAAGATAAATATATAGTTAACAGTTTTTTTACTTGTCTGTTATACATAAGAATGAATTAATTTTTTGTATATATATATATATATATATATATTATATATATATATATATATATAAGGTTTTTTTTATATTTTGATACCTAAAATACTCAATTTTAATAACTCTTTAATATTGGAAAATTGCGGTTATTTTTTCTACGTTTTTTATATTGGTAAAATAAATGACATTTATGAATGATATCAGATACCTGTATAAACATGTATATATATATATATATATATATATATATATAATACTTTGAAACATATTAAAAAGTATATTAAATTCCTTTAAAAAATCGACTACGTATTTATTAAAAACAGATATTTAATTTAAACTTTGTTGTTATATTCAATATTGGCGAAAAAAATTAATATAAAAAAGATTATTTTTTGAAGATTTGTTAAACCCTTTTACATTGTTTAATATTTATATATCAGTTTTAATAAAATGAATTACACTGGCTTTCTTTATTAATTTTTTAACAAAGTTTATGTATTTTTTGTTTTTATGAATTATTTTTTGAAGGAATATCATTGAATTATTGTTATTTAAAGAAATATATAATGAATAGTTTCCTGTTATTATTACAAACCAGAAAAATATTAAATATTTGAATAGAGGGTGAGGATGAGGGTGTTATTTCATTTCAATTGAGGTAGTTTTTGAATAGCAAAATTTGATTTCGATATTGTCCTTCAATAAAATATTTTTAATAAGGACTGATTAAAAAAAAACAAGCAAAATTTTAAAATTTAAATTTAATTTTTGACTAAAAGAAAATAATCAGAACATCTAACGATTTTCTTAAATCTACTTTTTAATGAATTATACCAGTCTTTATATATATATATATATATATATGAGTAGATATGCTATAATTGTATATGTATATGTGTGTATGTATGTGTATATATACACTTATGGCATATTTACTCATATATATATATATATATATATATATATATAGACTATTACAATTCATTAAAAAAATATTTAAGTAATCGGTCGATGATCTGAGAATAATTAATAGAATTAACACATAAATAAACAGGTGTATATTAATTATATATATATATATATATATATATATATATATATATAATTAAATAATTTATAAATTGTATATTAATAACTGTATCAGTTATTACTTATCGTAAATTAAATTGGTAAATAGAATCACTGAAAATCCATTTTAAAAGTAGATATGGAGATTTAGGTTTTTGGAAATTAAGAATTATCTAGTCATATTTTTATAATGAAATAATGAATACAAAATTAATTTTATTTTATGTTGCAATTAATATATTGAAAATATTTATTCTATTGTTATTTAAGTAAACGTGTGAGGATTGCAATTAAAAATTATTATTTCAAAATGTTTTTTTTTTTATAATCAGCTTAACAGTGTAAATAATTTTAAGAAGTTAGTATATAGGTTAGGAAGAGAATAAAAGAAATAATACATACATATATATATATATATATATATATATATATATATATATATATATAAATACATTTTTTATGATATATTTTAAAAATATCTATACATATTAAAGTGCGCTATCATATGTAATCCAATATAATATTAATCAAAACATTCCTTCAGATAAACGCAATAACATAATTAGATTTATTAAAAATTCAAAATTCACACGTTCTTGTGTTCTGTGTTCGCAGACAACCACAGAACCCATTAATATTAAATATCAATGAAATATATAATACGACCGTTATCCACCATATATAATAATACTGACCAATCAAAACCAAACACGTTACAAAGGTCTCACAATGTTTCGTATCATGCAGGCACAGTGAAAATGTAATTACGTTGACCACTCGCTGGCTGAAGCTACCTCTATTGTTATACAATACTTGCTCCTCGACAATTATATATGCATTTGTTTTGTTTACATTGTAGCACAATTTGTTCTGTAATTATGTATGTAATGTGGTATATAATACATATTTTGGTAGGTACTGGAGAGAATAAGTCAATTATAGTATTGTGACACATAGTACGCTGACATATGTTTCAGCACATTTGAAATATATACCTATGTTCACGTATACAGTTATTTTATGTGTATGAATGCCCATATGAAAACATTACTGGCGATAGACTATTGGATTTCGAATGATAATAATTTATTATATATATATATACATATAAACTCTCATTGGTTTTGTAATTGCATTTTACACACGTATTATATTGAAATTGTATTCAGAAATTCGACTACAACACGTATAAATTATTTTTATTGGGTTATATATGTACTTTGAAACCTGAAGAAAATGGTTATTACATATTAAGTTATAATTTCATTTAAAAGTCTGTAAATTGCCTATCGCTATTAAATATTTAAGCCTTTATTTAATTTAAAATATTTCTTTCATAAATAAAAGTCTAAATATATTTAAGAACAAATATTTGTACATTGTAAATAAATATAATAGCTTTTTGAGTGCATCTAAGTTTATTGACACACACATATACATGTGTATATATGTGTATGGGTATTTGTGTTAAATAACTTACGTATTGTAATAAATTCTAAATTTAATAAAAAATCAAACCTTTCCTGCAAACAACTAATAATTCTAAAAGTAATATTGAGTTCATCTCTAATGAGTATTGTCTAACTTTGTTGGTAACATTTGTTCAATAATGATGATAAATAGGACTGAGTAACCATTTAAAAAATATTACTTATGAAACATTTTCTAAAAAAATAAAAATGATGAAAATTACATGTAACTAGTTTTTTTCTTGGGTGATTATCATTCTTATATAGATAACGCGTTTTTATCAATAAAATTAATATTAATACTCAACAATATAAAAAATACTTTTTGAAAAATAATGGAAAATAAAAAAATAACCAGAATTCATTTTGTATTTGTTTAATTATACTATTATGTATCTATTATACAAAGTGCTTTTATTCACTTCGACTAAATTTGCTAGTAAATAGAGTAATAGAGTGAACTTTTCTTAATTTGATGTTCAACGTTTAGATGCTAACGAATTTATTCACTGTACTTATTATGTGGGTCAATTTTAGTAGTTGTGACTAAATTTGCTAGCAACTAACATCTGAAGTTGCTCCATATAACAACGTGTTTAATTAACAACATTCGAATGAATGTTGAATTTTACATAAGCTTCAATATTTAAATAAGCGAACAGCTAAAATGAAAGCAATAAAATTAAATAAACTTAGTTAAATGAATTTATTCAGATACGTAAAACTATCTTTTTCAAAATTTAACGATCAATTTTTTCAACGAACAAAATATGTTATTTGAACAATTATATATTAAAATAAAAATTTAGAATTTGTGAGTTAATTGGGGAATATTATATAAAAATGAATATAAATAGTTGCACTTTAAATAAAACATGTAATAATACTGAAACCTGGGATGTTAATTATCTCGTTAATTGCAAAGTGTGTTTATAAAAATAGTAGAAGGTTACAGAAGTCAATATAATCAACGGAATACACTATGTAGTTACATAATGATTTAAAAGGTACCCTTAATATGTAATATAATTGTAGCAAAAATCTATTTCACTCGAATAATTTTTTATGTGTAGAAATTAAAGAAAGTATCTTATTGAAGGTATTTGTATTAATACCAGAAGAAAATATATCAGATATGATAGTCACATAGTTTATTTCTTTGACTTTATTCACATAACAGTATTCTTTTGACTATTTGAAAAAAATGTTATTCTACGTGTCCAGTAAATTTTGTGCGTAAAAGCAATTCTGTATCTTTATACACACACACACACATATATATATACATATATATGTATATATATATATATATATATATGTATATATATATATATATATGTGTGTGTGTAGAAAAACATATGTCGTATTTTGTATATAAGATGTTCAAAAATAAAAAAGAAAACGTGCTATTCGCAACCTAATACATTTATCTGCGTTATTTTGAAAGAATAGCAAGAATGGTATTATACTATATACACTATTTTATATTTCGGTATGCTTTTCTTATAAGAGAAAAATATTATATTGTGTATATTTTAAGCAAAGCATTTAAATTTCATATTTGCAAGTTTTTATTTGTATAAAATTTAACACCGTTTTGTGATTCTTGTTACAGAATAACAAAAGTTGTTAGTAAATTAATTAGTATTATTATAGAGGAACGTAAATGTATTCAGTTTTATTTACATCTTATAAATAGTTTTTCACATATAAAATAGCAATATATCAAATTAAAATAATAGTGATTAATACAAAAATCGTTTTAAAAATATTAAAAGTAAATATATACTCTAAACGAAACAAACTTTTTCTGTTTAAAGTATTCAGTGGTTATTTACTATAATTTACACTTCCGTGAAAACGCATTTATCTTTAGAGCGTAGACATAAAAATTCTATAAAATATGAGATCTGAAAAAAATCGATAAATTAGCTTGTTTTTCAAAAAAGTATATATACATATCATTATAATGTGGTCTTCTTCTAAATAATCTCTTGTATTTAATAAATATTTTCCGCAAAGTTTTTGGCATTTTTGAAGGTATTTCTAAAAAAATTCAGCTCTTATCTAAGATTTCATTTAGTATGATTAGAATGTTATCCAGTTTAATTATTTTTAATTTCATTTTTAGTTTTAAAAACATAAACTAATCATACGAAGCGAGATTAAGTGAATAAGGAAGATGTTTTATCCAAAGACTGCATTTTGAGTCAAAATTTCTTGAAAAAAGAAAGAAATGTATAAAGCACTGTTGATATGATACAAATAATCATTTTCCCATATTTTGTGGTTATTTATTTTAACTTTTTTTTTTTGTTTTTTTTATTTAGATTAAGATTTTGTAAAAAATCTATTTGATACTGATTATGACAGACAAAATTTCCTCGAACATCAAAAAATACGATGAAACTTTCTTTACAAATTTAAATAAGATTTTCATGTCTTCTTATAATACATAATTAATGGCAATTTTCATTGCGATAACTTCAACTGTATAATCGTACTCATATGACTCGCCACCAGTAATGATATAGTTGATGAAATAGGGACGATTAATAGCTTTATTTTCAGAAATTTATACACTTCTTAAATTTCAAAATTTTGATCATTAGTGAAAAATATAAGAATATATTTTAGAAACACTCAATAAATTCCATGTCTGGACAATTGAATATAGTTTGAATGATGTTATTTTAAAAGAAACAGCATGAAATAGTTTATTTTAGTATAATTTGTGGTATTTGCCTGTTTGTAAAATTGCTTTTATTAAGTAAAAATAATAAATTATAGTAAATTAAAAAATTAAAAGAAACATATTATATTCATTTCAACAAATATGTATATATATATATATATATATATAAAGATTTGTATGTATATTTATCCATAACTTTTAAAAACAATAATTTTATAAAAATCTTCATAATCAAATATCTTCTCAGTGTTACTATGACTTTTAATTTGAAATATATTTAATTCTTTGCACCTGAGAGCACCATCTTGATTTTATCGTAAAGCTCGGGGACCCTATAGTAGAAAAACGCTATGATAAATCTGAAAGAAACGGTAGTTCTTGCATGTAGGATAAAATATTCATAATATCGTCGTTATCAATAAAAAACAGTTTTTTGATAATATTTGTTTCAAAAAAAAATAAATTACAATATTAAAAAGCTATTTTTTATCAATATTTCTTTGATTAGCCGGTAACACCTCTAAAAAAAATTGGATTGCAAAGGGTGAAAAAAAAATTTTTTTTTAAAAAAAATACTAATAGCTGTAAAATTATATTGGAATATAATAAAATATCAATTTGAAATAAACTATATATTAACGAACAATTTTAAAATATGAATTTTTTTAATGTATTCGTATTTTTGATCAATTCCATTAAATATGTTTGTATAATACTAGAGTGTATTGAAAATAAATACGTATAACTAAATTAGGACATATATATATATATATATATATATATATATATATTATATATATATATATATATGTAGTCTGTGTTTAATGTATGTATGTAATACTATAATGTAATATTCCATAATTTATTTTCAATTATATAATTTCTTTTTGAAAGCATCACTGAATTTAAATTTACTCGCCGATTCGAAAGAATGCTTTTCAGAAGAAAAAAAATAATACTTTTAAAGCTAAGATAAATATTCGTGTAAGAATGCATCGCTTGAAATTGCCTGTATACTATGCTTTGTGGCGTCCGTCTTCGATAGCCATTCTTTGAAATCTATTTCGCTTATAACGGCGAAGAATCCCCTCATATTATGCAAAGGTTATCTTCTCAACTTTATCCTATTATTGGTCGGTCAGAGTTCAAAGTGTTGCCGCGGTCAAGTCGGGGTCTCGTCTTGCGGAAAGGTACCTCTTACTCGGCTACGAATAATCTTTCCGCCTCATACTACATCCCCCTTGTTGTCCTGAAGCAAGATACTAAACCGCTGTGCAGTTTCACCTTTCACAGAAGGATATAATAGACGTTTAAAGCCATCCTTCGATTTGAACATGGGTCATGAACAATAATCGAGGAATATAAATATTTTTTATCGCTCATTTCTAATCATAAATATGAATTATAAACGTCTTTTTAATAAAACTACTTTTCATTTCTTTTTATATATCGCAAAATTATAGAAAATTGTTTTATAAACGATCAATATATAAAGAATATATATTTTCAATAATCGTAAATAATATTTAATACTTTAATGGAAATTTAAGAAGTCTAGCACATATATTATACATTTTTTCAATTTTCAATAGAATCGATTTTAAACGTTCAGTTTTGTAACAAAATATTTTTGAAATAAAAATTAATTTAATCCAGTTAAGATTTAACGTCAAAGCTTAATTAAGTAAATTTTTTGGGTAATATATATATATATATATATATATATATATATATATATATATATATTTGTAGGCGTATATAAATCTGGTTTAAAAATTTAGAAACATTTTTGAATTATTATATACTTTTTAGTCTTTCTACTACCAAAAAAATATATTTATAAAATTCTTTAAATTAATTATTTCACATTATTCTTCTAAAAAGTATGAAATATTTCATTGCAATAATATGCAATTGAATACCATACATTGTATTAATTAGTTAAATTTATAAGTAGACCTTTAAATTAACAAATAATAGACATATGAACTTTATTTCAGCTATTATATATTAAACATTATAATTAGAAAGTAATTGAAGCGCCATAAATATTGGTATTATTAAAGAATTTTATATAAAGGAAAAAATCAACAAGAAATAAAATGTAGGTTACAGGTGTTATTTATTTATTAACTAATTACATTATTTTATTATATATCTCTATTCACACACACACACACATATATATATATATATATATATATATATATATATATATATATATATATATATATAATAAACATAACCTTTCAAATGTAAAATCAAACAATAAAAGAATAATAATGGCATTTGTATTAAATAATGTTATTTTATTATTCTTTGTGTAAAATATGTTATTTTTATAAAAATTGGTGAATGTAATCGAATTTATCCAAAAAAGTCATGTTTTAGCTACAATAGTTGTAAATGTAGGAAAATACATAATATAAATCGGATAACAATCTGTAACCTTGAGACAGAATGTAAATTTATAACGTGTTTATTTAATAGTTTTCAATGTATAAAATGTTGAATACATTTATAAAAATATTATACATGTTGTAACATGAAAAATAACTTAAATATAAGAGATGAAATTGATAATAAAAAATAAATTTATAGACATAAAATTATTTCTTTTTTTATGATATTTAATTTTAGTCTACAAAAATTTTAGGTAGTATATTTAATTTTTTTGAGAAGTTGACAGTAAGTGTGGAAATTTTAATAAACCTTTTTTAAGTAACACATTTGTTAATGAATTTAAAATATTTTTAATAAACTAAAATTTTTGCATTGTATAAATTTTCTAAGTAATTTTAACCGATTTTACTCTATAGTAATTATTAATAAAAGTTTAGATTTTTAAAAATGACATTTTCTGATGAGCAAATTATCTAGTAATCCATATAAAATTATAATATGTATAATATCTACAAATTCGTTTTTAATACAGAATTGTAAAACATTTTCTCTGCCACTATCATAAAAGTAAGGGTATTAATTATAAATAAAACAAGCTTCTTCACAAGTTTTAAAATTTATTTTATTAACTATATCTTATATTTCTATTTCTAATATGAATTTGTATAGTTATCAATTTTTATGTCTCATCTAATATCTTCATTTTATAATATTATTGATAATATAAGGATATGTTAAATATTTAATAACGGAAATTTAAATCTGTAACGAAATTTGTAGACTAATGCACAATATATTATTTTATGATTATAGGTTGGTAGGAAAATAATTACAGTTTTTGTTTCCTGAATTCTAACCTTAATTTTTATCAATGAAAGTGTCATTTAATCATGTCCATAATATAATTTTTTAATAGCATTTTCGATCTTTATTTTGGTAACAGCGACTTTGATTTTATTATTAATTTTGCTTCAAATTGGGCTATAGAATTAAATATGGAAAAGAAGCAAGTAAGAGCAATTTTTTTGAAACGGGTGGTAAAGCAACACAAAGTACTCGTAAACTAAACGATACTTTTGGTATGAGTACTGTTAAGGAACATAAAGTGAAATGGTGATTCAAAGAGCCTTAAAGATGAAAAATATCGTGGACGTCCTTCTTGAGTTTATAATGACCAACTAAAGCCGTTAGTTAAATCAAAACCACGCTCAACTATTCGAGAGCTTTTACAAAAGTTCCACGTTAGTCATCCTACAGATTTGGACCACTTAAAACAGCTACACACACACATATATATGTATATATATATATATATATATATATATATATATATACAATGAAACAAATATTATACTTTAAACTATTTATACGGTAACAGATCATTAGTGTTATAATAATCGAATTTTATAATAAATTGTACTTCGTACATTCTGGTTTATCATTCAAAATATGTTTTAAGGTTAAAAAATGAGTAAAAAAATGATTTGATATTTCCTTTGATAGAACATTTCAATAAAAAATGAGTATGTGTAATCGGTCAACTTATATGTTTAAGGGAACAAATAACTTTGACACCTGTCGATTTTTCAAACTCGATCAGTTTCGAACACTCAGATAGTATCGCGGCCAATGATATAGATATATTATTATCCAGAAAGCTGTGTCGGCTGGTCGTAGCTTAGCTTCAAGAGTGATGCCATTTCCGCCTTTTCTGACATCCAAAGGAACGAGGATAATTCAATCAAACCCACACCCACATTTATTCCTTACTATCTTTCGGTTATCCGAGACATATGATCTCGTTCTATCTTACTCGTGTCAGTTTTCTTTTTCGATGCGTGCGAAAAACAAATCATTTAATATATATATATATATATATATATATATATATATATATATATATATATATATATATATATATATATTCAAGAAAAACATTTCCAAGGGCATATTTTATGAAAGTGATAATTGATTATATTGGATAATTCTTGGATAAGTTGGATTTTTTTGTGTTTTATACCGTATTTTCTGCACGATTATTTTTTAAGATACATCATTTTCGAGTACAGGATGTCGAATTAAAATTTATTTTATATTGTTGTTATACACGAGGCATAATATTATATTTTAAACTAAATAGATTTACATTCTATAATTTTTTGATTTGAATTTCGAAATTCCGTTATTACGATATGAATCATTTCGATTCATTCTAACGAAGAATTATGAATGACTCAGAAATCGTTTAACATAATCTTTTTTCCATCAGTCTATTTTTTCTGTAAGAATTAATAGAAATAAATAATTTATCTGATAACAGAATATCAGTTATTAATGAATGTTTTTTTCTAATGAATGAAACAAAAATATGTAGCACAAAGAAATGTATTTATTAACAGAACCAAAATCTTCGGTACTTTCATATTAAATTTTAATAATTTATACTTATTGTCTTCTAGAAAATGAATTAAAGTTAATTTCATATTAAAGTTTTCATAATATGGTAATAGAAACTGATTTGATTTTTATAATAATTATTCATAATAATTTACTATTTTTTACTATTTAAAATTCTACCGAATTACAAACGTCTTAATAAAATTCAAAATATGTGAATAGAATATATATGAATTAAAAACATAGTTACTATATATATTATAGTTTCGATTGCAACTCTTATTTGATTTTATAAAATTGATACAGCATTTCACAATTATTCTCTGATAATATATATGATAAGTAAAGTGCATAACTGTCCTCGTCCACCAAAGCTAAGTAATTGGAATAGATTTTCCTACATATTACATATTGCGAATTTATCTCCTTTAATTTAAAATTTTACTGTTTTAAATGATATATGTCTCTGTTACAAAAAGAAAATTTCTCATATATTCATTTTTAATCTCGTGCTATATTTTATCATCTCTCAACGGGGGAGATACCGTCCTCAAGGGAGCGATTTAAAAATCTTAGAGGGCGTTTAGTCTGTCATATTGCTTAGGGAGCGCTACTGTCAACTAATAGGCGCATCTGCCTTCAAGTGGGTACAACTGTAATTTCGCAGCAGGAAACATTTTAACAAATTTAAAATCAAATTAGTTCTGTCGAGTAATCTTATTAAATTTATTTCTTTAAAAAGTGAATACATATTATATATAATAATTTCTAAAACTATTT
The DNA here is from genome assembly GCA_034766995.1 of Acanthacorydalis orientalis. Classification (NCBI taxonomy): domain Eukaryota; kingdom Metazoa; phylum Arthropoda; class Insecta; order Megaloptera; family Corydalidae; genus Acanthacorydalis; species Acanthacorydalis orientalis. The sequence continues at coordinate 31,637,693 of CM068313.1, read as the reverse complement.
GTTTGCAGTATAATTACTGTAGTAATTGTAATTTGAAAATCATGGTTACATAAATAAATATCATTGATTTTCTTATATCTATCATATTCATTAAAATAAAACTATAGTTCTTTACATGACGAAATGAACTAAAACGCCATATACATGTCACATAAAATTAATTTCGAATGAATAAAAAAGGTGGTAAAATGTTTGTTTTTAAAAGGAGTATTTTATTCACTAGGGTTGAAAATCACTTCTATACATGAAAGCTTTATAACTGTTTAACCGTAATTTATTTACCCAGTGGTGTTAGTTTGCGCAATAAAGGTTTTTTATTACTCAATAATATACTAGTTCAAAAATATTATGAATTTTGAAAACTTTTCCATCTGCATATGTGTATGTAAATGAAGTCATCTAATAAGTACACGATAAAGAATAGACATCTTATAAATAAATAATAAATGTTAAGCTTAAACTTTTGTTCACATTTGTGAATACCACATAATAGGTACACAAATAAGAGTAATTTAATAAAAACTACATATGAATTAATGTTAGCAAAATAAATATATTTTTTTTTAAATAATTCTCATTTTGAAAACAGTCGATAGAACTTTTAATAAAAATAATTTAATTTACAGTAGTAATTAGAAAGATTCTCTATGTATAATATTTCTGAATGTTTTTTTTTTAATTTTTGCACACTCAGATATATAAAACAAACAAAAAATATACTTTTAGTTTTTTTGCGTTATAATCATTGACATTTCATTATATTTAAGATGTAAGAGTGAATTGTGAATCATTAATTATTCTAAAATTTATTTTAAGCTCTCAGTGTTTAAAAGAAACATTAAATGAGATAAAAAGACATACTTAACAGATAATCAAGTGAAAATACACTTTTGATATGAAAATTATTGAAGTTAAACATGTATTTTGAATGAATCATCGGAGGTCACATATCTACATGTATATTTTTATTCTTTTGTAATCCTAAATTTATATATAAATTTATGGAACATTGGCAATACATTGTCTACATTTATATATGCATATATATGTGTGTGTATGTATATATATATATATATATATATATATATACAAAAAGCTCAGACAATCAGACAATAGAACCAAATCATTGACTTTTTATATTTGATTGTTCTATTTAAAGTAATGGATTTGTAAGTAATGTTGAGGGAATATTCAGAATTTCTGTAAATAGATAAATATAACAATAAGTTTTATTAGTATAACTAAATTATATAAATAACATATTCTATCATAACATGCAAAATACTCATTATTTTTACGAAAATTTATTATTCAAATGTAAATGCAAAAGTGCATTTGTATAAACATGCTAGTTTTAATTCGGTAATACATGCATATATATATATATATATATATAATATTTTTTATAGAACTCAATTCATATTATTGTATTAGGGTAAGAAAATTAAACTTATAAATCCATTACAGTCGGCTTTTACGTGCGTATAATTCCATAAGGCGCTCCGGTAAATTATTCCTGAACACCTATAAGTCAATTATAATTAACTGCGGTTACGTTTTCTATGTGCTACCTTGACTGTGGCAGTGGCTTTGACTTTGCTCACGCGAAATCAACATTTCGGAATCAATTTGTAACATTAATAAACTAGACTATAGGTGAAGCATATTTGAAGGAATTAAAGCTACTGCTTTTGGCTTATATTTATAAATTCTTCTTTCTAAATATTATATATATATATATATATATAGGAACTTGTGAATTATATAAAAGACGTGGATACGTATTTACATGTACACATTATTCTTAAGAAAATATTATAACGAATTATATTCTATTTTAATAATTTAGTAGTTACTAATTTAAGTTTAAAGGTGTAATAATAACAATAATATTCAAAAATTAAAGAGTTCATTGAGTCAAATGTATACGATTAAAAAAATAATAGTGTTGTCTTGCTTACACAACTTCAAGAATAAGTTAATTTCTGAAATGTTTCAATATGGTTGGTTATTCGGAGTTTAAGGGCATTTCGACAACTAAGATCATTAGCACTCGAAAAACATGTCTTATATTTTTTAAATACATATTTCCAATAGTTTCTTTATTTTCCAAAAATATAAATAGGAAATATACAAATATACATTGAATAAAAGGAAATTATAATGAACTAATGTTCGAGATTCAAATAGCATTTTATGTACACAATATCTTTAACTGAAGAATTAATTTTTGTTTGTTTTTTCATTTATTTAAAAGTTTTACGTTTAGAAAAAAATTAAAATCTTTATAGAAAATAACAAATAACTTAAAAAGAATGATGTTCTTTCTCAGAAGTCGTTATTTCACAAAGATAGCGCGCAGAGAAGATAAAATAAATTGTTTTCAATTCTTTTTCAATAAAATATTTATTTTTGTAAAATGATAACAGCTTATACTTAAAAGAATTATATACCTCTTATTTAGTATAAATACAATATTACTTTGTTGTATTATCTCGTTTATTTTAATGTTTGTTTTTCTACAAATTGATTAATTCATTAACAATTTAGATTTATTTGCTAACTAAGAATAAAATAACAATATTTAAGTGTGAATCTTACATTAACAAAATAATACTTTTATGAAAAACCGTTATGATTTTTCAAGAAGAAAGTAACATAGAACAAAAATTAGTTTAAAATATATAGTAAATCTTGTAAACATAAAATAATTCAATTTGAGCTTATTCACTTATTAGAAATATTCATGTTTTTGATAGGATGTAATAGAGAAAATGTTTTAAAGCTTTACTATACATATTTAGCTGTAAGTAATTTTATGAATTTTTATTCTATCAATATAACGTTTTCCACATTTTGTTAAAAAGAAAAGTTTCTTCGTACAGAATTTTGATTTATCCTTGCTTTGGAAGTACTCGAAACAAAATTAAAACAAAATGGTTAATAACCTTTTAGAACGTGCCATGTTTTTAGATACTACTGTATTTGATTTATTTTTATTACGCATTTGGTCTTAAAAATAGAAATAGTTAATTTAATTAATTATGCTATATATTAATATGTACTCTTCAATAAATCCAATACTTTTTTCGTCAAATCCAGCTCAAAGTTTTTATTGATCTGGTTTTAGTTAATTAAATTTCTTATTTTAAAGTATTTATATAATATTTATACGTATCTAATGAAAGTAATTATAAAAAATACACTAGTGGATTTTTTCTTTCAGAAATGTAGAAAATAGGGATACAAAATTTCTTGATGGAAATGATATAATATGTATGTACTACAAGTATGTCAATTTATTCGATTGTGCAATTTTACTTTGAGTTGATATTATATACATACATACATACATACATACATATATATATATATATATATATAAATATATATATATATATATATAAATATATGTGTATATATATATATATATATATACATATATAATTATTTCATCGACAAATTCTTCACATAAAACCGTCTTGTAAAATTGATGGTTTTGTATTTTCATTGTTATGGATAGCTGATTTTCACATAAAATTTCACGCACTCATTTATTTAATCATATGCTATCGTCCACTTTTCATGTATTAATCAAGTATATCGATGCTTTTAACAAATTAATTTTAACAAAACGATACAAGTGTTAAAATAAGTTGAAATCTCTGCTAACTTTTACCTTGACAGACACGCAATTAATTATCGCGCGAATCATGAAATTCTATACTTTTGCTTATTAGTAGTAAATAAAGTAATATCTTGGTTAAAAGTTTACGAACATTTACATAGGAACAAGTTTCATTTCTACCTGCTTATACGCTACGGCGTTCGTCAAAACTTCGTTAATGGGTAAAACATCATCAGAGACTGCTGTTATAAATCATAATAAAACCGCGGTATGTATTTTTTCTCATCTTCTTTTTCTTTTCCTACTTGTTCCTCCTAACAACTCCAGAAAAAAACTTAATATTTTAAAACTTGCATACACTTGGTAACTTTATACATCAAAGTCGCAACATCTTACAAAAATGGTATGTTTAAATTATAAAAAAGAAAGAAATGAAATTAAACTACTACACGTGTTTCAAACTTTCTTTTTGGAAAATTTACGGTAACATAGGACGTTGTTGTCTGTCTAAACACGTTAAATCATTCTTTCATGAAGCATGCAAAAAAAAACTCTGAGAACATAATTTTATTTAACATCAGATTTATATATTATATAATAGTAGATATGTCGACATATTTTTTAAATGTATCGCATTCAGCACTAAATATAAATAGATATGTTCGCTTTTTACTAAAAATTTAGAATGTTCCATTTTTTATTATCTGTAGTCTGCCGTGGTGTTTTTAAGTTTATATTCAGTTTATATATTTTTGTTATGTTTTATTAACTAACTGATAATTATATCAAACTAATTACCTCATAGTTTTAAAAAGTATATTCGATTACATCTTTTTCAGTTATTTATTCACTTTTAAGTTTTTTTTTATATATTTTTTTCTTTGTGCATTATCTGTTCATTTTTTTTTATTTTTATTTCTGATAATTTTTATTGATATCAAGTAAAAATATCTTCCAACTTAAGTTAATATTAAATATATTCTTTACTATAACGGATGACTGGCTCATGACCCGTATATCTTTCTTATCTAGAAGGAGATCTAAAAACATTCCAAAAAAAAATAATAATTGATATAGTAATATTGATTGATAGATAAATATCTTTGATCATGCCGACTTAGAAAAGTTCCATGTACTGTTGCCATCTTGAATAAGAAACATAAGATTATTTTCCATTCTATATGTTCGGTTTATAGAATTATATAAACGGTTCTATTTAAAATTATTTCACTTATTGAATTTCTAAAAGCTGTTCCAGTTAGAATTCCTCTTATAACGCATTATTTAAGTTTTGTTATTTTAATTTGGATATAATATTGTAGTGTATAATTTAACTTTTCTATATTAATTTGTTATTTATTTTTTAAGCTGTACAAACATTCATGTTGAGCTAATTTTTACCAATTTTCATTCTTGATTTTTATTATATATATATATATATATATATATATATATATATATATATATTAATATGCATATATTTATGCAAATTAGAGTGAAGAAAATAGAATTGAAAATAGAATGAAGACTAATTTTTGATTTAATCAAAATTGTAAATATTAAAATGTTAAAAATTTCATTCAATTATAGATATTATATATTATTTATTTAACAGATTATAAATAATATAAAACATATTTCTTTTTATACAAAACGATATAATTATAAAAAAGCATTTTGTTTTTTTAACGAAAGTTTAAATTTTATGTTTTGATCACTTCGGCTCACAAGAAATTATTTTTAGTGAGTCCTAAACGAAAAATAATTTGAAGTTAAATACTCTGAAATTTTAATATTAGCTTTTATTTATAGATTCAGTAAAAATTCGCTTATAAAATTTATACTCAATAATCATAACTAATTATTTCTTAATTTTCTTAATTCTATTTTAAAAATACAATTTCCATTATTAAGTTTAGAGAGTTGACTATTTAAATGTTTAGTCATATCAAATATTGAATACTAGGAATTAACAATTCATTATTTTTTTCAAATTCTATTATTTTATTAATTTTCATAAGTCACATGTTATTATTTTATCAGTGAGATAAAATAATTACAAGTTTTTTAGTTTTTTAAAATTTCGATCAATATATAAGACATAATTAATACAAGAAAAAAATTGTATTTGTGTGGTCATTTATTTTAATTCTTCTTTTTATGGTTTGTATAAAATTAAACGAAATTATTTAAAATGATATGAAAACTACAAAAAAAAATATTTTTCATGAATAATTTAGTTAAAATTGCTAAACTATTACATTTAAGTTAATATTAACAATACCAATGTTTTCAGAATATTTGATCAGGATTTAATTAAATTTCTGTTAGGCAATGTTAAAGTATTTATAATTCTAAATTGGAATAAAATTCAATACACGAATTCAAGAACTCAATTTTATAATTAAATAATCAAATATTTAAACTTAATCAATTTTTATCATAAAAAAAACTATTTTAAAACACACATTCATGCATGCATGTATGTATATATATATATATATATATATATATATATATATATATATATATATATATATATATGTATGTAAGGTATTTGTCTGTGTGTATATAAATTATAAAAGTCAAACGAAATCTTAATTAACGAATACTTAACTTTTATTTAAATTTATTTAAACCATTTCAAGCAATATAAATAAGAGTAAAATGTTTCAATAGTTGAAAAAAATGGCATTTTCTTTAATTGAATTATGTTATTTTATAAATTATTTCTTTCAAATGAACTAAATTTTAAGTGTAGAAAATGTTTTGAAATAAATTATTCATTTTATTAATAAAATTTTAACTATTATTAACATTTTGGAAATAATGATGGAATTGGAAATTGTATTTTAAATACGATTGAAATTAAACAATTACAATTTTAAATTAAACTTTTATAAAAACCATATGTAAATAGTTGAAAAATATTATTTCTATCTGTGCGTATACATATGTTAGAACAGACAGAGAAACGACACAAAAAATAAATAAAAACATTATAAATTCGATGACATGTCAGAAATAATGCAGAGTCAGGGACTGTTTTTATACTGAGAAACGCACCTCGGGCATTCAATATAAACTGGGAAACATCTTCTCGTACAGAAAGGAGTCACGTGGTTCAGTCGAGTCTTCCCTTTCAGATATGTAGATGTATCGCATAACACATCATGTTTGACTGCGTTCGACATTTTTCCTCTCAACATTCTTGGCACGTATGCATTGAGGAACGAACGACGAAACTGTTCAGAATAGTTCCAAACATATTATTCTCTTTATTATCCTTTATTTATCCTCGATCAGTTATCCTATTATTGACGGCGAAAATTATAAATGACTTTCTCATTCTATTGTCGTAATGTTTATTGTTGATTTATTTATCCCATAAAAGTTATTTATTTAAAAAAGAATATTGTAAAATTGTTATTAATAGTTTTACAAATACATTCGAATACATTTGTTTATATCGACAATTTTGAAAAATACTTTGTGTTCTTTTATATAAAGGTCGACATAAACAATTTCAAGATATACAATGTATGTGTATATATATATATATATATATATATATTAATTAAATTATCAAGACTACATTCAAGCTTTACAAAACTTAATTAAACGTTTATGAAGATTTTTATTATTCAAGAAGAACACAGTTTCAATGAAAGCATAAAAACTTATTGCTGGTTTGCCAATGTATCATATAGGTTATAGTCATTCATTTGAATCGTTAAATTTTACTTATTAATCATTAAATGGTGTTAAGGAATTTAAGAAAATGATATAAATAATTTCAGTAAGTAAAAAGTTCTAATAAATGTATTAAGAAATACTTTTATTTTTAACCATATACATATTTCTTGATTTCAAAAATCATAAAATTACCTACCTTAATAGATTCGATTGTTGATGCTTTAAGTAGGTAATGTAAAAAAATGTATTAAATTATTAAATCGTGTATTACCAAATTCAATATAGTTATATACTAAACGAATAAACTTAGTATGATAATCGTTTCTTATAAAATATAACATTTTGTAATTACTACCCAAAATAATACAAAAATCAACAATTTGGCTATTATATGGTTAATGATCCAATTAAAGTAATTAAATCGTACATATGTTTTAAAATGTCTGGATATTTTTTCCTATAAACTATTTACACAACTGATTCTCTTAAAGTTAAGGATTTTTATCCTTATTATTTAATTTGATGAAGTAATTTTTAAAATAAACTAAGAAAATGTTCATAAGTGAATCATATATACAGCATATCACATTTTTTTGCAAAAGAATATGAAAGAATAAAAGACTTAAAATATTTAAGAGATTTTGCCATCACTTGTCTCTCAAAGATAATATATTTGGTATCTAAATATACATAAGGCAAAATAAAATTGAAAAACAATAATTTATTAATGATTTTGATTGCAACATATTTGTGGTATATGGAGGGTGGAATATTTTATGGAAATAACTTTGACCATAGTGCTAAAATCTATAAATATGACTATGAAAACGTTTTAATTATTGAGAAAACATTTGTAAATTGTTATATATATATATATATATATATATATATATATATATAATAGTATGAACAATGAAACATATGTTCGTTTTATAAAGAAAATTCAAAATTTAAAACATAAAAATCTTCACATAATTCAACTTTACTTACAAATAAACCAGAAAATATTGAAATCATTTACATATTTTTTCATAAATACAATTTTATTATTTGTATGTTATAAACGTTTAACTATTTTTGATATAAAAATTTAATAATCTGAAATAAAATTACAAACTGTACAAATAATAAGAAAGTTTAGAAAAAAGTGAATAAAGAAATTAAGGAAGGTATTTTTAATCAAAAATCCTAACAAACTGAATTTATTTTTAGATATTAACAATTATAATAACACTAATTGAGAATAAATTTCATTTTATTTTATAATTAATTTATTTTAAGCAAATGTGAGATAATATGATTCTTATTAGCACTTCTACATTGAATATTTAAACAATGTGAATATATTATATATTCTTTTATAAATAAAACCGTAGATATATTTAAACATATTTTCTATAATTATTGTAAATTCCTTAATATTTCCAAAAAAGTTCTCTATATTGCTATCTGAAAATTTATTATCCATTCGAAAGCAATGAAAAGCCAGTATCATATAACTCTGACCACGAAAGGTTGATGGTCTCACAAGTTTGTGTTGCGGTATCGTGGGTTCTAGTTCTATTTATAGCATGGATGTTGCGTTGTCACATAATAAGTACAATACATACAGAGGGACTCATGTTTTAAGACCAATGGAACACGGATAAAAGTAGTATTAAACTTCGTAACAAAGCAACAGTTAATAAAAAAAGTGTTATATTCACATATGTACATACATACGTGTAAGTAGGTACGTTATATATATATATATATATATATATATATATATATATATATATATACAAAACAACCTTTGCAAAAAAATATTAGTTAAAAAGATATGTAAAACAAACTAATGAATTTTTAAAATTTATAGTTTTATCACTGCACACTCAACAACAAAGTATGTAATAACAAAATTAAACATAAAAAACTTTTTCAAACAAAATTGGGTAGAGGGACAAAGTTAACATACATTAGTATGTATGTATATGTATATATATATATATATATATATATATATATATATATATATATATATTTATATATGCTCATACATAGTTTTCTTGCGTTATTTTGTGCGTGTTGTAATAAAACGTTAGATTTATGGGATAATAAATCATAGTAATTATTATTTTACAAAGCCATGTAAACAATTTGATTATTGTATTTGACGTTTAAAATGTATCAACAAGAGGGGTAGTACAAAATTGATATTCAAATATATATTCGATTAATATTATGCTGTAAAAAATACACTACGTTGTATATATATATATATATATATATATGTATATATATTATTTTCTTACTAATACTATAAATATTAATATTATATATTATATTATTTATTCAACCTAAAAAATTCTATTTATACATAGTTTTCCTACCAAAGTTCGGTGGCCTTTGAACTTGAAATCTTTTTTTCTTTATCTTTTTCACTATATTTCTCCATATATGCATATATATATATATATATATATATATATAAATGTTAACCGTTATGCATTTCAAATTTTACAAAATTATCCTCATAAATTAATAGGTAACATAAAGGACTAAGAATATCATTAACCATAACATTTATAATATTTCTGCGAACACTCATATTGTTGGCATACAAGTACATAGGATATAGAGGCTTTCATTTAAATCATTTAAAATATTTTTTTTTAAATTTAGTAATACATATTTATTACATTTAATTAAATAAAGAATTTAATTATACTAAAATGAAATAATTATATTGTTTACTTCGGACTGATCTTTTTTCACTACCTGCTAAGTATTCTTCATGAAAATGATGATTAATATATAAACTGGATTTCTGGTATAAAAACAAATAATTATAACTTTAAAATAATTATATATATATATATATATAAGAAATTATCAGAGTTTCATGTAAAATGTCTGTATAATTACAACTGCTATTTTGTCTATTTACAGCAGTAAACATTTCAATTAAACTCAAATTATGAAAAATTAAAAATATTAAACTCTAGATAAAAATGGACATAATGGATAAATATTTTTTTCTTTGAAAAATAGATTTTATTTTCTAAATAAACAATTAATAATACATTTTTAAGATTACTTACAATTTTTTAAAAGAATAAAGTCTGACATTTGATGCAAACGATGTATTATTAATTTAGAGGGAATTAAAGTATATTTAAAATGAATAGCATATGTCTAAATATTATTGTATTATAATTATGGAAACCAATTCTTAATTCATAGAACATCTTGAAATGTTTTTATTTATTAATTGGTATCTATAATAATACTACATTTTAATAATGATAACATTAATTTCTTTAACAGTAAAGCCTTTTAACAAGTAAGAATATTCTAAATGTCGCAATGAATTTAATCTACTAACAACATATACACAAATTTCATATACACATATACACAAGATAATTATTATTAACAAAATCTTATATAAATAATTAAAAAAGTCAGAGTTTCATTACATAATTTACACCAATAAAACTTTCATTTATTTTCGTCGCTGTTATTAATTTACAGAACAGAATTTTCGCTGATTTAATAGACGAATAATGGGAACTTTAACATCCTGTATCCATTGTTATATGTGTATGTTTATGTGTATTTGTGTAGGAAAACACGAGTAGATATAACTTTTTTCCAGGAGTAAAACTGAATTACCTCAGTCACTGCTGGAGTAATGGCCAAAAGCAACAGACATTAGCAGCGTTAGTCTGTATGTGGGACCGCAACGTGTGCTATCAAAACTTGGCTTTTATGTCGTGTTAATAGATTACATCAAGCAAAGCGCATCAGATTCAGACTGATTTTCTTTTTTTGGACCGTGTATATATATATATATATATATATATATATATATATATATGCATGTACGGGTATATGCTTATATGCTTCAACGTGATTTTTTCATCTCTACAAATGCATGTAGAAATTCATTTGTGAATATTCGTTCTTTATGCAAATAATGTTTACAGTTTTTTTTTCTTCAGTACGTCTTTTGAATTTTAATTAGTATTTGTTACAGTAAACAAAGTTTTACTTTTATAACAGAAATTATTTTTAATATGTACTTAAAATAAAAAATTATATATATATATATATATATAATTAGAATTTATGCAAAACTATTTTATAAACAATAAAGGAAGAGATAAATAATCAGTCAAATATTAATAGTTTCTATTGAATAGTATATTATATTAGCATATAATAAATCATAATTCTTAGGCATTTGTATTCAATAAATGTTTCGTTTCAATCGGTTTATCTTTCTAATTGAAAAGATAATTATTTATATATATATATATATATATATATATATATATATATATATATATAATGACGTTATAAAAATAAGTGTATGGATAAGTTAATCAAATATCAGATTAATGCTGTGTTTAACATATTTTTGAATACTATGCTATTAGTATTTAGCTTCTAATTTTTCAAGAACTAAAATTTTTCCAAATTTTTACTTCCGCAACTAGAAAATGGTTTCTGATATATTAAGTTGTATTATTAATTAATAATCATTTTGATTGGATTAAT
>CM068313.1:31590824-31620824 GCA_034766995.1 Acanthacorydalis orientalis | reverse complement strand
AGTATTTTGTATTTAATGTTTTTATATGTTTCGAGTAATCTGATTTGTCATTTTCACTTAGAGATTTTTTTAAATAAAAAAATTAACAGAAATAAGCAGATTGTCAGTAAAATATTCACGTAATAATTTTAAATTTAATCGTTCAGATACAAAGTCTTTTTCTTTATTTGTTGTTCCAATACGCTCAATTACATTGACGATCTGTAAAGCAAACTAATTTCTAAGAGTGATATCATTCGTTTATGAAAGACTTTGAAAGAAATATATAAAACGTTTCAATCTATTACTTCCTACATGAAATCTATCCACCTATTAAATACATTAACTATGAAATATAAACTGAAAAAACTAAAACAATATTTAATAAATATAATATTTCATTTATCATACTTTTTCAATATGTGTACTAAAAAGTATAAAAATACGTTAAAAAATAGAAATGTTCAAAATTGAACTGGAAATAATATTATTACATTTGCATTACGACGCGAAAACATTCTCTTACACTCTAGAACGAAAATAATATGACATTTGTGATTTTTATAAATTGCAGCCGTATAAAGTATGAGGCAATCTTGCAGATAATATTTTAAGGAAAATAATTTTACAATTCATTAAAGACGAGGTCAAATAAATGGTTTCGTTTAAATATACTCGTAAAATATATTTATGAGGTGAAGTTATTGATTATTATAGAGAAATATATCTGTTCATGTGATTTGTTATTTCCATGTTTCTGCTGCTTCAAATTAAAAATATAGAATTATATTTTTTTCTTTCATTTGTATATATATATATATATATATATATACACATAAAATATTATTTAAATTCAGTTCTGTAATCAAGTGATGATAAATTATATATATTTTAAGTTGCATTTTTAAAGAAATTATTATTATTAAGAGATAAAAATATATAATATGTTGAATGATTTTGTCGATTTAATAGCAAAAAATATTAAAAACAATATTTAAAGGATAGTTAAATGTAATATAACTTATATTTATTCATATATTTGTTGATGAATATATACTTTTGAAATGAAGTCTGAAGTTTTTAAGTATTGAACGGATTATGAGATTAATATAATTATAAATTTTTTTAATAATTTTTAAAAATATAATCACAATTGTAAAATATTTCATACGTCACTGAAATAATAATAAATATTAAAATGGTTCTACTATTTTGAAATATTTCTGTACGTATACAGATAAATGTATTAAAATCGGTTCAAATTTAAATCAAGAATTACAAAATAGTTTGAGTAGAAAAAAATATTCAAATGTTAATTACAAAAAAAGTTCACTTTTATGTACACTGTTCTTTATAAATATAAACACGTATGTTTTTAGTTATACTTAAGTATTTTTTACATGGTAAATCTTTTCATCTTGTTCGAGGATCCTAATGGAATAGACAGGAATTTAAATATATATATATATATATATATATATATATATATATATGTATATGTGTATATACATATAAATACACACATATATATATATATTTGTTCATCTTGGATTTGAAAAAATTAAATGTTTCGAAATGAAAAAAAGTGCTTTTTACTTGTTTTTAGGTATTTTTATAGTAATAACAGTGGTGTGTTTATCCAAAACCCATCAAAATCCATTACTCTAACTGAATACTATGGCCGTGATATTTGCGTTCAATAACAAGAAAATCACTGCTACATCAATAAAATCAGAAAGAGTATTAAAATAGTATACATAGTATCTTAGATGTTGTACAGTGAAACTTTGATATTTTAATTGTCGAAAATACAAATATAAAATTTGTAACTAATATATAATTTTTAATTGTTTCAAACGATCTAAAGTGTTCTTATAATCATTATTGATGACTGACATGATTTGTGACATTATTCATTGAACATCTTATACTAGTTGCTCGATGTCGACTATAATTTATTTGAATTGTTTTTAAATTCATAGAGTTTTTCATCGAATAATTTAAAAATCTGTTGAAATAATCTCAGTATTTTTTACTAAATAAAATAATTCAAATTAATTTTCTTAATTAGCAAAAAGATCGTACAATTCACACTTCCGAATCACGCGCGAACATTTATATAAAATCACATCAGATAACTCTCGCAAGACAGCCAATAAACATTAATCTTAGTTGAAACACAAAGTTATTAAATTGAGATCACCATCTTCCTAGCGCTAACGCCGGTGCTTGTAATGCCACTATGTCGTGAGAGTTATATGTTCTTGCCAAACGATTAGACCCCAGCGTTTGTTTTATTGAATCAAGACACCACATCAACTAGCCACAACGATTAACTTGATCAAGCCGAGAAACGGGCAACGCAAACGGGCGCTACTGGCCGCTGGTAACCATTTTGTATCATCATCATTCATATTGATATCTGCTGAACTGTTTATTTTAAGATAGATTCGCTTATACAGATATATTTTTTATCTGTTATCTCTTTACCGTTCTATTTCGTTTTCGTTCGACATATCAATTTATTGATTTATTCATTTGAACTCTATCTTATCGTAATTCCTCAAAGATATAATAATGTTTTCTATTGACTTAATATCAAATTTACTGAAGTGTATATTATGTAACTAATCTCTTCATCACGTACAATTAGTAACAACTGTCGTTTACTTCATTAATTCTCATTATAAGTAATTTTCAGAAATAAATTATAAATACACAGTAGTGAGACGAATATTGTCTTAGGTAGAGTATCTTACATTGAAATTACTCAAGTTTACATTTGAGTTTTCTACTTTCTCAGATGCATATATATGTGTGTGTGTATATATATATATATATATATATATATATATATATATATATATATATATATGTGTTTGTGTGTGATGTATGAATAAAATAAATTAATGATAAAGTGAATAAATTTATATATACATTTACAGTAACGAAACAGTAAAGTAATATTACTAAAATTTTCTATTCAATTAAAATCAAAGTCGTAAGATATAATTCAATGTAAATCTAATGAAAATCATTTAAGCAAATATTCTAAGGTATTAAACAACACGAGTGTGTTGATTTTCTTTTAAATTAGTTATTATATTTATATAGTTTTTTTTTAGAATAATATTATCTTAATTATTTATAATAATAACAATTATGTATATATGGTTTCTATTAACTTTTAATAAAAGTTTAATAGAGTCAAAAATTAATATTTTGAATGAGTGAATTTTATATCATTTTTAAACTTTCTATTCTTCCTGAGTATGTTCTCGCATTTATTACGGTTTATATACAATTTTATAGTTAAGATTAATATGTATAATAAAATTGTAAGATGTAGTAATATTTTTAAACTTTTAATTTAGTTCGTCTAAAATTGTGAGTATTATTATCCATAGTTAGTTACGAGTAAAAATATATTTTAGTAATATTATAACACTAATTTAAATAATAATAATTTGTAGTTATAAGTAAGTAACAAATAGTTTAATTTATTCTCAGCTATGATTTTGATATAAAAGTATCTTATATAAATTAAATCAATTCAATTATTAGCATGAATTTTTGATAATTATTTATAAATTCATTTTTATTTTTTTTACAAAAAAATAATTCGTTAAAAATATTTGTTCTCTTTCTGGTAGTAATATTTATTAAATTCTTTTAAATCGTGGTTTCATATCATTACATTTATTTATAAGTGATCTTTCGTACTCTAGTATTAGGCTGGTAAAAAAGTAATTCCGGTTTATGACAAATTCATATACATTTTTTCTATTTTTTATTTTACTAGCTGTTTTAAGTGGTCCAGAACTATTGGATGACTAACGCTTAAATTTTGTGCAAGTTCTCGAATTATACTTACAAATAATATTAATATGAACAAGATGAAATGGCACTTTCATTGAAAAAAAAATAATGTCAGAATTCAGAAAACAGAAACCGAAATTATTTTCCTACCAATCTAACAAAATACACAAGAATTTAAATAAATTAAATTTACACGAAAAAATGTTTTGTTCGAAAGTAGTACAAAATGATGAGAGAATTATTATGAAATCGTGATGTGTAATATAAGATATAAATATTATTCGTAACCAAAAGTTTATATGCATATGATGTCAAAACATCTCGGTAAATTTAAAGCAAGAATATAGTTTTATATAAAAAGATAAAAGTTTCTCTCACAATAAAACATTTTTTGTTTAATTGTATTAACTTGTGTATTTAATATATATATATATATATATATATATATGATGAGTTTTACTGATAGCTTGTTAATAATAAAGAATAAATCGGTAATTTGTTACTTTTTATAATTAGGATAAATACCTTGCCAGTATAAAAATATACAATTAAATTTAACATCACGAACAAACATTAAAGCCATGCCTAAAATCAATTTCACAAAAACCTTTTCGAACTCATACGAAGTTTAAATTTCGGAAACGGACACGAATCGACTGGTTGCGTGTTCGATCCTCGCAAATGTGCCTGGTCAACGTTCAGATTTATTGTTTCCTGCATCTCGTGAGCTAGTCTATAGTAAAGCTAGTTCGAATTCAACCAAAAATACGTATTATATACATATATATATATATATATATATATATATATATATATATATATATATATATATATATACACACACACACTTCGTTGTAATACGTTAGGTATAAACAGTGTTAGAGTAGATACTGTGATAATGGAATTCTCGTTGGTTGGTTTCTCTTTTTAAACATCCTATACGGACATAGTTAAATACTTCCTGCGGACAACGCAATTTGTTATTTACTTCTGTTTTTAACACCGTAACGAGGTGCAAGGAATCGTGCCTGTATTTAATTTCAAGAAAATTTTCATGATCTCAAGATATGAATAATTTATTTGGTACGTGTTTATATTGATTTATACGTGAACCGTGAATATTTTATTCTAATTTTTTGAACAGGAGACGTGATAGAACTGGCCGTGTAAGCGAGTCTCTCACATTCATGGAATTTTCAATTTTCACCGTAATACACAAACACACACACATACAAACGTATTATATATATATATATACCAAGAGTGTATATGTTTTATCTTGGGTTTTCCAAAATATTTATATTATGTGTTATAATTTTTTTTATCGATTAGTGACAAATTTCATTAATTGTATTCCGAAAATTTTAATTTTGGTAAAATCTTCAGTGTACAAATATTTATGGTATGTTTCTTTATTAACACACTTCGAAAATGACGAGGAAATTGTCTATATTATATTTTATCAAATTTTAATATACTCGTATATATATATATATATATATATATGTAGTGTGTGTATGTGTCAATGAATGCGTGTGTATATTTATATGTATGTGTATGTATATGATTTCAGTTTTATTACTGATGTAGTTTCAAAATTTCCAATTTTTATAAAAAACGTATTTACAATATGTATTTGTTAGATTTAGTAAAAAATAATAAAATTTATTTTAAACGCTGATTTAGATACAAATGTCTCTATGCATGTGTATATATACGCATACTTCTTTTCCATATAAAAAAATCCAATTTACTCCTTCACATGCAATTTTGATAGTTATTTAAGTGTTATATTTTTACAAATGTATTTTTAACTTGAATTAATAAACTGTTTACCCAAAATAAATCTTATGAAAATTTATGTATGTCGTATAAATTAGAATTTAATACAATACCAATGTTTTATAAATTAATTAATTGTACTTATTCAATATGGGAAATATAAAAACTGAAAATAGCAAATACTTTCGTGCAAAATTTTATGAAAGTAAATATTCCCAATAGCCGAAAAATGTGTTAGCTATAAATAAATTTAAGTAATTTTACGTACACAATGAAATTATGCACATACCTATGAGAGGTCTTTAATATAATAAGGGGCAAGTTATGTGGCACATTGACAATATGTCCACAAATAATTCGTTTCAGCTGAATGATGGTGGTCTTCAAAGTATCATGATCTGTTTTCTAGTTTACTTATTTTTCATTATAATATATATATATATATATAAATATATATATATATATATATATATATATAAATATATATATATATATATATATATATATCGACTATTTTTATATATGTTTTCAATATTTCAATGGTGAATATTTTCCGAACGTCGCAGGTACAGTTTTCAAAAAAGTAATTGCAGTTTCAGTACATATGTCGAAAATCAATTTGAATTTTCATTTTCACTCAATCGGAAATTTTTGTTTAGCTAAAAACCACTTACTTTAAATTTAAATATTCTGTCATATGGCTATATGCCAGTTATGTATAATTAATAGTAAGTGTATACAATTACCTTATTATAAAAACTAATCATCACATGTGTGTATGTATTTATATATATATATATATATATATAATTAAAATTAAAAGTTTTCAATAATACGCTATAATTGTCTATGTTATAATTTGTATCGATTTTCACACATTTTACATTTCAGTAAAACTTTTCTTATTGTTAGTCTCATTCTGAAAATACTATTATATATAACGAATTGATTGCAATAGATGCCGTAAGTCGTAAAAACATGCAAAAATATCATATTTATATTTATGTATTTTAACTGTAATGAAGTTATCTATTCAATATATTCTCTTCTTTTTATTGAAGTACTACTATTGTTACGTGAGAATAAATGTCTTGTACAGAATGTAAAAATGGAAAACATAAAATATGGCGACAGTAATTTAAATACAATATAACAGACAATGTAAGAGATAAAGATGCTCTAACAAAATAAGTTTATGACAAATTCATGGAAGAAATAAATGTCAAACCTTTTTAAACTGCTTATGCGTTGAATCAAACGAATAAAACTCACCTGTAACAAAAAAGAACACTTATTTCATATTTATAAGTTTTATCATAAATGTGTTAAATTTATAACTTGATAATACACAAATAAAATGTTGTTAAAGGTTGTTTTATGAATAATAAAATTATATTTTCACAAATATAGGTCATATATTTATGTATGTATATATATATATATATATATATATATATATATATATATATATATATATATATAAATTAAAATAAAGTTGCTATAAAGTATTACAAATATTATCAATCAATTAATTTGATAATTATTCCTTAAACTTATTTTTCATTGATTAAAAATATATTTAATATAGATTAGTTTAGTTCAAAATAATCTATAATTTTTTAAATTTTGTAATATATATATATATATATATATATATATATTAACGAAAACGTAGATCGGCAATACATATAATAAGTGAAGGTGGTATAAATGAGTTTGTCTATAAATTATAAAATACTTATTATTTTATACGTTTATTTAATGAATTATTTTATATACATATAACAAAAATATTTTATTCATTTAGTTTTTAGGATCTAATTAAATTATGAATTAAAATTTAAAAATGCATTATGTACATATATTTGTTAAATCTCTCTCTCTCTCTCTATATATATATATATATATATATATATATATATATATATATATATATATATATATATTTGGCTAATTAAATAAAAAGTATAACTAAACTACATCTATAAAAAAGTAAATAGAAATTTTTACTTAAAATTCAAATATTTTAGAAAAAATATTCTTTTTTTAGTTTCACTAACTTGTTTACTGTAAATATTTATTGAACTCGACATACATTATTAAATAACTCAAACATTTATATACGAGTAATGCTAGAATTTTTATTAGTATTGTTAGTTAATACTATTCAGTTATTCAAATAATTGTAGAATACTTTCAATACTAATGCGATAAGAAGCTGTAGATTATATCTTGGGATGATATTAAGAATCTATCACTTATTTGCAATAACTTTATTGATTGTTATAAAACAGAATATAATTATTTTGCGATTATCCCTTCGTAAGCCATAAATAATCAAGTATATGTACACGATTCTAAAATAATATCAATAAATCAGTAAAGAAAACCAAAAAGCCATCGAGAGTGCAAAGACGGGCGGTGATAGTCTTACAAAAGACGTGTTTGTAGAGAAATATCAACGAGAAGCATCGGAGCATCTAGTATATGCCCAAACAAGCATCCAAATGAGTAACCAGTAGCTTCATACTGTTACCATACTAGCTAGGCATCTCGGTTTGTATGAGAGATAACTAATTGCCGAGACATTAAAGCTTGGTAATTACTCTTATTTCCTTCGTGGAAGTTTCACATTTTCATTGCAAAAGCGCGCTAGATGCCGTTAATGAGACTTCTTCTTCTTGTAATTTAATATTAACGTCGGTTTGTTATATTATTTTCTTTATATTCATGGTTATTAACAATAACACGTCTATTTGCAGGAACTGTTAAATGCAAAAAGGAAACTGGATTCAAATACCTTCCTTCCTTTTGAACACTTTACTCAGTACTTTGAATTATATAACAAGTGTCATTTTCTTAAATGTTTTTCATATTTATTTCATAGGATTACAAATAAATTGTATCAACTTTAACATCATATCTTTACAGCAAAATTATTATGCCATTATGGGACATTAACAAAATTAGCATAAAAATTGCATCTAAAATTATAATTGGTACTCGTTTTGTACATGTATATATTCATATATATATATATATATATATATATATATATATATATATATAAAATTCATGAGTGTATATCAATGCATGTATAATTATATGCATTTATGGACGTAAAAAATGTATAATTGAAATAAAAGAATTAATTAAATATAGAATTTTTGAGTAAAAAAGTATTAAATTATTTATGAATTTGAATTCTTCAATAAATATTTGAATCTTAGGCAAAGTTGATTATAATAAATAACTAATAAAGTTTTAAATTGAACTTTGCGCCAAAATTGTAAAAATGCATGATTACGGATATATATATATATATATATATATATATATTATTTATAGAATCATAAAAAACAAACAACAAAAAACTGAAAAATAAACACATTTACGTGACTTGAATTTTGGCATTGAAAACCGTTTTTCTTAAACAAAAACATAACTGAATGAATACAATATAATGTAGAGAAAAGGCTACATTCACAAGAGCATAAATCTTCGAAAGTTGCACCAATAAATATTGTCTTTCATACATGTACAATTTCCAGCCGAGTTGCCTATATGCGCAATACTTTACGAACAACAACAAGAAGTTGACGCACTCTCAACTAACTAGTTACAACATTGGCTAGAAATAAGGTAAGAAGGATGAGAGTTACATCTAAATCTCCCACTGTTATAGTAGTAAGAAGTGTCAAGAGAAATAGTGGCAGCACTAGTGTAAATTCAGGGGTGCAAAGGTTGCAGATGTTGTTAAAACCACTTCAGCTCAAAGTACATTAGATTATACCATTGATTTTCTCATAATTATAGTTGAATCTATCTATTTTTGATTTATATGTTTGTACACACACACACACACACATATATATATATATATATATATATATATACGAGATATATATATATACACATATAAAATTCTTTTATCTTTCAAATAATAGTATCATGTAAAATATGATGTACCCACCTATACTTTTACGTTTTATACGTTGTTAAGTATATATACATTTTATTTATATTAATTTTAATTCTTAATAGAAATTGTTTCGATAATAATGTAGAAATGATTACAAAATATACAAATAGTAGATAAAGACACTATATGTAATTACAAAGAAATATCTGTAAAATGTGCATACATACATAAGATATAAATTATTCTTCATTGAGATATGTGAAAAAAATTATTGTTCTTATGCATATATTGAAATATAATTATAAAAAATGATTTGAACATGTATTGAGTATAAAATATATTTTAGCATGCGGAAATTTTAACATCTTTAGACATTTATTTTAACTAAAAAACTTTATAACTGCTACTTTATTAACGAAGAGTAGCATTAAACTGTGGCTAATTGATTAAGAATAGTCTTTAAACTCACAAAATCAATTTAGCACTATTTATTCTTTCGAATTTGATTACAAGATTAGCGTTAGTAAAAGAGCGAGAATGTAATTGAAAGACTATATTTTACATACTATCAAGCACGTTTAAAAAAGTCATATTTTTATAATTTATCAAAATTTAAGATACAACTTATTGAATGTTAACTTGAAATTTTCTGTAAAAGTTAACTATAGTGTGTACTGGTAGAAAAGTTTTTTTTATAATAATTTTTTAACAGTTTATCCTGTTAAGTTTATAGACTTAAAACGTTTCAAAATTTGTAAAGAACTTTATTAACATTTTTTCATACATATATATATATATATATATATATATATATGTATATATATATATATATATATATATATATATATATATATATATATATATATATAGGATATTGTTTTATTTAAAAAGACAGTGAAAGTTTTAATCGATTTTGTTATAGAGTTGAGTAAATACACTCAGTGTCAAAAAACATTTTTCATGAAATAATTTTATATTCATATTTGACAGAACCCTGTCTGTAAAACTAGTTTCAACGCACCAATGGAAAAGGAAAGAGGGCGCGATTGTTCTCTCCGCGCTCATTTGCTAAACATGGCGCGTCGTGACGGAAATCCGGACGCCAGCGACGCCATGCTGACGTTGATCGTGTGACAGTAGAGATGTTTGCGCGGCACTAGTTTTGGATTTGAGACCATTTATTGCTAAACTGTTGTATGAGATGCGTATAATACACGCTATAATGTGTGTAGTTACATGTTATAGTTGTATATATAATAGCGTGCGAATATTGAACGGATAAAGGATTGCATTTCAAATGGTTTGTAATAAAGCTATTTGAAATTCAATATATAATGTTAAATTCACTCAATTTTGTTAATTATATTCGACAATATAATATTCTTCAAATATGACATAAATTTTAGTAGCAACAAATAATTGCTCAATTAGATTATTAAGGATTGTGTGCAAAGGCTTTACTTTTTTAATAAAAATGAAACAGTAGGTTCGTTTTGTAAAAAAAAATTATAAATTAGAAATATATTCCAATTAAGTTTCACAAATTATTTTCCTTTTTTAATACTTATATTTTATAGTTAGAATAATAATAAGTTCAATATTAACTATAAATAACAAGTAAAACAAAAATGTAATAAAGTAGAATATAAATCAGCTAGTTTTATGAAATGTATCTACAAACATAGGAAAGAATACATTTTCATATTTATAGTATGTTCTGAAAACTTTTCAACTTCTTTTCAAGTAAATAAAACAAAATAAAACTGAATAGTTTGTTACATAATTGAAAAATCAATTCTACTATATATAACATAAATATAGATATTAAACTTCTTATTCCTTTACTATTGTTATATATATATATATATATATATATATATATATATATATATATAATAAGAAAATTAATTAAACTAACACTTAAAATAATTAAATTTTATTTTATTTATTTCATCTTACTAAAGATAAACAGAGTAATTTCAATTAATTTGAAACATTTTGTGTTGTTATAATTTTTTTATTCATTTGTATTGACGCTGTATGGATAACTCAGAAGTCAATCAGCTTGTGATTAAAATGAAACATCGTAGTACTGAAGGTGTAGTATTGTAGTATACATCACAAATGTCAATTTTGTTTGTGTTTTTATCATTATTTTATTGGAACATGTATTAACACCTTCACTGCCGATCATGTTTTATGCAACATTGTCCGTCTATACAGAAAAGTGTACTTAAGTAGATAACTGTGAGTAGATAACTTACCTATAAGACTAGTCTGTAATGACGACGACTAAAGATACAAATATCATTAAAAAACGCGAATTTATTATTTTTGTATTTTGTATTAAATTTTATATTTTAAACCAAACATATCAATGTTTATATAAAAATTATTTATTATTTTATCTAATGTAAGTTTTGAATTCAAGAGTATGTTACAAATGAGTAAAGTGAATGTTTAACTAATGCCTTTGTTTTCTTGACCTCAAAGAAATTATTTATACTTCAAAATGTTTATAGAAATATAGTTGCTTGAACATTTGCTTATAAACTGAATTCTTATGAACTAACTTATTGACGGACTTCTGAAGCACTCAAATGCTTTTTTTTTAAGAAAAAGTAAAATATACTTGTAATTTTAATACCATTTTAAATTGATGAAGACTGAAAATTTAAAATAGTTTAATATTGTCTTTTATTAGTTAATTAATTAAAATTTTAATGTAAATGCAGAAAATAAGTTATCAATAGTGTAATGAATTTATTAATTATTTATTTTTTGTATTTGTCCAAAAAAATAATTGTTGTTACTCTCTCTTTTTCTTACACACACATTATATATATATATATATATATATGCGTGTGTTTGTATGCGTATATATATATATATATATATATATAATCGTGTATAGATGAAACTCTAATTGAATGGTTTCGAGTCTAGACATCTTTTTTAACTAAATATAGATTCAAACGTCGACTTATGTAGATTTCTCAACTTTCTAAACTAAAGAAACTTAACGTACTATACTTTGAAATCAAAGAAAGCTCTAAGTCTTTATTATCTTAAAATATCTATCAAGCTCTAAATCTACAATAGTTGATACTAGTTGGAATTTGTAGCTCGACGAATATTTAAGAATTAATAATTTCTCAAAAATATCTTTATTTTGTAGTGAAATCATTAAGGAGAATATATGTATATATATATATATATATATATATATATATATATATATAATTTTTATTTAAACTTTTGATATGGACATTTTTATATTTGTGTTATTTTAAAATAAACTTATTAAATTCAAAATCTCAATAAATAAGTACTTTTTTTATTTATTTATCATTTATAAAAAATCTTTGTACTTTAATTTTTGGTTTTATTTTATTCTAAGAAAATTTTGTTCCATTTAATAAATTACTTTGTATATTTATTACAAATTACTACATTAAATATTAAAATTTATGTACAATAACAATGATTTTAAAGTTTAGTTTGAAGAAAATAACAAATGTAATTAAAAAAAATTTAATTGAATAAGTTTAAAAAAATGTGTAATTATTATTATTTATTTTTTTCTTATCTGAAATAGTAAAATGAGTTGTACTAAGTTAAATGAGACTACTATTTGAAAAAAATGGTATTGAGAATAATATTTTTTTCGATCGATCAAATTTTAATAAAGTAGATGTACCACAAGTTTACGATACATTGACCAACAATTTAATATTTATAAAAGTAAAAGAGGTATACATTTTGTAAAAGTTATAAGTTGAAAATGAATGATATGTTGAGTAGTTTTTTAATATTTGTTATATTTCTTAAACAAATGATCGTAAAATTTAATATATTATAATCTAAGTCGTTAAAATTATTTCATGAAACACTTTGTTGTGTATATACATTTGTGTAATAAAATTATTAAAATTTAAAATACTACACATTTATAAAAAAATACAGAATATTCCATTTAAAATTACTGTTTAAGAAGAAGTGGTTACAATTTAAATGTTTATATTTAAAAAGTGATTAGATGGCTGTCATTTCTTTATGTAAATTTGTCTTATTTGTCTAACTTAAATATATATAATTTTTAGGCAAAGATATTTTACTATACGATTAAATAATATTTATTTTTTATTTTACATTTTTTTAGTGACTGATTGTAATATATATTGATGAGGATAAATCAATTATATTGATATTCATGAATAGATTGTAATATCACATTTTAAATTTCTTTCGATACATTTATTTCAAAATAAATACTAAATGTTAGAAATATAGCTTTTTATGAAATATTATTAATTCTAATAAAAGTTCTTATATATTTTTATAGCTATATTTACAATAGAAGCTTACTTAGAAGTTATTAATCAACCTCATTTTTAAATTCTTAAATTACAATATTTTAAATTAGCTATTATAAAAATTAAACAAAGTAAACGTAAATAATAAGTGCAACGATAAATTTCATTTATTTATCTTATTACATTATTTATTTTACTCATATTCGACATTATCGATATTTGAATTATTGGGAACACATGTTGTATGGAACCTTGAAAACAAAATATATAAATGAAATGGAAAATTTTATACTGATAATTGAAAATTTACATAAATTACAATATTTAAAAATTATGATTATATATTATTTATCAAATTCACGTACCGTCAATTATAAATTCATTAGTTTACCCTCGAGAAATATCCATGATCCAGTTAAAATAATAAAACAGTATCACCGGCATTGTACACTAGTAGTAATTCATATACCTACCCTTACGGTCGAATGAGCAAGCACAAACTAGACACTAACTCAAGGGGTTAGACAAAACGAGATCATGAAGGACGTGAATGGAGGAAGACAGGAAGTAAGAGGACACAAATTAGCGCAAAGCTGACGGTCAGTGGCGGCACTTAAGCGATATCTTGGGATGTATAAAATTGCACTTAATGTGCTAGTTAAATTCATATCATTCGTAACTTCGTAATTGTTATTTAAACCATGATGCTTGTATGAATGTGTTGTACGATGCTATTCTTAGAAACTTTTAAATACCCGTAACATAAAAAACAATATTGAATATTTCTTATTGCATACTTTATACATTAATAGTAGTATTTAACTAATGTTAAACTAGGTAAATTTAGTGTGTAAGAAAAAAATTACGAAACTAAATCTCTTTTTAATTATTATTTAATGTTAAAAGACTAATTATGAGTCATTTAACAATTTTACATTTCTAAGATAAAGGTATGTGTTTTATATGACCTCTCTCTCTCTCTCTCTCTCTATATATATATATATATATATATATATATATATATATATATATATAGTTCTTTACAAATGTTCTAAAATTAGAAGTGATATAAATGTAAATTTAAATTACCTGTCAGCAATCAAATAAAACTTCATTATACTACTGATATCAATAAACTTAGTTGAAAAATATTTCTGGATATAAATAAAAAATAATTACTAGTAACACGTTCTAAAAATATCTCAAATTAGTGATTAAAAAATGATTATTTTTTTTGTTTTAAACTTAAATTGTTCATTATTATATTTTGAAGTAAACACACAAATACATACGCATAAAAACCTGCAAACATATATAATATATATATATATATATGTATACTAAATGTTAAAAAATAAGCTACGTTCATGTATTGGCAAAATGTTTTTTTATTTGTATCCAAAACAATAACTCGTTTTAAATTATAACACAAACTTAATTTCGAATTCAAAATTTATTGATTAACGGTTCAGTATTATAACTAGCGAATTCTGAATGTATGTATAAAGGTATGGATTTGAAAGAGTAGAATGTGAAAATGTTACAGTTGAACTAGAAAAATGATTTATGTTTCTATACGAATTAAATGGTTAAAACAGATCACTTTTTTTCTTTATTGTACTTTAATTTAGTTTCATTTTGTATACTAAAATATATTTTTTAGAAAATATATTTACTCCAGTTGGTTGTGTTAATTATCATAAAAAATAAATAAATATAAAAAAGGAAATAAGAATTTGTATACAACACAGTTTTCTTGTAACAGAAGATTATTCGATTCGAAAATAACACTACTATATATTAGTATTTTGTTAATTAAAATTGATTAATGTATACTATTTTCTATTATAAAAATAACAAATTATTTAATTAAAAATTAGCTCCGGTTTTAATATTTTTTCTAAAATTATAATGAAAAATTTTTGTAAAAACAAAGGTTAGGTATATTCTCCGATTAGTTCAAGTTACTAATATCGCACATCGAAAAATTTACTTATATGTTCTCTTTTATATAGAAAATGAATAAGAATACCCTTTAATTTAAATAGAGAAGAAAACGTAACGCAAAATATTTTTACATGCTAATAGTTTCTAACTTTAATAGATTTATATTATTATAATTATCAATAAAAATATGTTTATTTCTTTTAAACAATTAATCGATAGTTATAGATTTTTTTATTGAAATAGTATGAATATATCTATAGGAAAATTATTTAAGAATATTCAATTTAGAAAGTTTTTTCTTAAATAGCTGCCACTGTATGCCACAGAACGAGTCAGTAAAAGTAGACATTTAATATCTCAAGAGAATTGCATGGTGTCGCACAGTTCCAGCCATGATAAAGCTGATGTCTAGTAATTTTACATTAAAAACAAGAAGTACGTTATGCTTACACAGCATAAAATGTAATCAGTGAAACAAAGACAATGATATGAAAATCGTATTGCGTGATTAAGCAAATGCTTCAGTTATATAATTTTTTCCGTGGTATTGTCTTTTTTAAATGACTAGAGATGCTAAATAGAAAGAATCATTTTACTGCACACAATTTATTTGTCTGTCTTGTTACGACAATGATTTTTAAAACTATTTTGAATAAAGAAAGGTCTATAGAAAAGTGGATATTATACTCATTGTCTTAGGATCTCTTATATTTTCGTTGAATTGTAATTATAGAATTGAAGCCATTCTCATTTCAAACGATAAAATAGTTTGTGTCTTTTATATTTAAGAATGTTCATTAATTATTTTTGAAGTAAAAATTTTCAAATAAAAAGTAATATTTTAAAATTACAATATATATATATATACATATACAAGACCGTTTTTATTACTGACACCATACGCAATATTTAAAAAATGTTAAATCTAATTCTGATAGATTTACATACAAGAAAACTGTTTCAAGTAATATAAAAAAACATATTTTTTAGTTACATAGTGTATTAAGGGCGGATGTAAACAATTTTTAGATAATTACGGTTGATGCCTTGACTTTTTTTAGAAAAGGTATATACTATAAGTCATTAGAGTAAATATTAATTCTAAAATCAGTTTTATTAATTCTAAAATCAGTTTTATTAATAATAGTGCTAACTTTATCAGTATGTATTGTTTTATCGTGAATCTAAAATATGTTTTAAAACGTTGAACAATTAAAAACTTTATTCTGCAAAATAAGTTATTAAACAAGTGACTTTTATATTTCCTAAATTTAGGATTTATTCAGACAATTTAAATAAATATAATAAAGATTACAAATTGAGAAAATTTAACCATCCAATTTATTAAGTACTTGTAGATAACTGTCTGAGTTTTTCTAATTGCAAAATTTGTATTATGCAATAAATATACATATATATATATATAATTATATATATATATATATATAAATGTATATGTTAATAAAAAAATTTATAATAATAACAAATACTAACTTTAATCTGCAATCGTTATAAAAAGGAACGATGGAAATACCTTTCATTAAAGTTACGGTTCTCATGACGTAATTTCTAACTTAAATAAACTTTTAATTACTTTATTACATCTCACATTAATGAACATATTTGAAAAAATAATTAACGTATTTTTAATACCAAAATAAATTTGAAAATTTTACAATATATTTGAAATTTGAATAATAGACACCTCTGGTAAATTGAATTAAAAAATTGAGGATATAGGAATGTTTAAGATAATATAATATATATTTATTTTAATTAAAATGTCCATAAAATATAAGCCTTACACCCACATATATATATATATATATATATATATATATATATATGTATATATATATATATATATATGTATTGAATAAACGGAACCAGACATTTCGAAAGCGTACGTACAAAAAGTGAACTAAAGTTGTAGATACCAAACGAAGTATTTCGTTTAAGCTATATAAGCATAGAACATTGTACACGACAAGAAGGAATGAAACAAGGTGTATTTTAAAAAGAGTCGTTGCAGTTCAACGAGGCCATGACCTTAATATACTAAAATAGAATTTCAGGTATCCACTCTTTCAAAACTAAATCGAAGGTCAAAATATTTTTTAAATTAAATAATTGCTTTTTAATATCAATATATATATATATATATATATATATGCAGAGAGAGGAATGATTAAATTTAACCTTCCACATGTAAAATATTAAAAAAAGTCGCAAAAATGGAAAAATATTATTTTTTTTCAATACTTTCATGTGAAAGCCTCAATTGAATCACACACACACACACACATATATATATATATATTTATATATATATGTATGTATTTTCATATGTATATAAAAAATAATTTAAAATTACAAATCACTTCTAAGTATTCAATTTTTTTTCATTTCTCAAGAGAAAATTTTTGATAAAAATCTTATGGGACATCTTATTTCAGTATTCAAAAATTTAAAACGCAATCTATAAAAACCAAAATTAGTTATTATTTCATATTATTTCTTGATAAATACTTAAAACAGAAATATTATTTTCATATTGTTTTAAAAAAGTTATAAATTATTGAGACAAAGGTTGGTATATTAAATGTTTTTTCATAAAAATAATTAATATATTACTTAAATTTAGTTTTGTAATAATCAATCATATAGAATAATACATAACAATAAATATATATATATATATATATATATATATATATATATATATATATATATATATATATATATAAGTTTTGAATAGATATCGTTTTGTTATAAGTTATGCCTATGTCAGAAGATGAAGTCAATTTCATTTCGAATTTTTCGAACATTAAACTTGTGATATTTTATTCATAAATGCAATCTTCGTACCGGAAATTCTATAATGCTTTTCGTTAAAATCCACCGAGATTTGTCTAAATTTACTTATGAGTGCATGACAAACATTTCAAGCATACTATTTCTCACTGAAATATAACTTACGTGCATTTTGAAAATCCTGCATGCCAGGTGAAAGGCATCATGCTCGGTAAAAGCGGTGTACATAAATCCACTTCAATGTGTTAGCCAGCACCTGCACTTTCTTAACTTACTTCATAACTGTTCTTCCGTAATATAGCTTCTTCACGGTTATTATTATGGGGATGGTTGGATTTGTGTACACAACTTGGTATCCTTTTTTACGAAAATAATAATAATTGGGTTGAGTTTATTTTATTTATTGCTGATTTTCTTAACATTTATTATTTATGGAAATTAATTTTTAAATTAATTATATTTTAAAAGATTCACAACGTTTTTGTAAACTGTATTGTTTTAAATTTTGAAAGTTTATAATATATTTTTATCACTTTCCATCTCCTTCTTTATCTACTTACATATATATATATATATATATATATATATATATATATATGTATATATATATATATATATATATGTGGGTATCTATATAAATATCTTGTAATATTAATCTTAATATATATTAATAATATTAAAGAAAATTATTATTATTCAATACTAATTATTGAACTACAAAACTAAATTTATTCAATAGTTTCAGTGACATGGATATGTAATTGTATTGAAATTGATTTTCATCATTCTTAAGTGTTTTTAATTTTATTAGAAAATTGATGTTATATAAAACGTTTATGTTGATTTTTGAAAATTATTATTAAAAATAAACTATTCAGTTAACCATCCTGTGCCGATGGGACTATCGCAGGATTCGTGTTCATATTCATTAACTCATTAAATACTATTTCAATAATTTTGGAGATTTTCTTAATAAATATACTGTCTGTTATTGAAGCATACATGAAAACACATTTCAAAAAATATACAATTTTGAAGAATACATTTTTATTAATTATCATTGATAGATGTTCTAATACTAACTTATTTAGTAGTATACTATTATTATAATATAAAGCAACAGTAAATTAACTGTTAAGTACGAATATTGTTTCTTTTCATGGACAAAGTAGACATTATTATTATACATATATTGATACAATTATAATAATTTGCAGAAAATGTCATAAATTTACATTTTGTTTATTAAAAAAACTTTTAGATAATACATTTTTTATTATGTAAACAAATTCTTATACTGTCATATTTGTTTTTTCTGCGGAATTTGATTAGATCACTCGTAACTTTTTTATACAACATGAGCTACCAGTTAAGACAATAACATTGATAAACAATAATCTGGGAGGGGGTAGGGTAGGAATTGGAATGGGTAGAAGAATGGGCTTTTACCTTCTACATCTTATCTTATTTTGGGTTATCTACCCCTTTTTGCGAACGATATCCAGGTTTTTTGAAATTTTTCCTGGATTTGAGCACGAAAGCGCGATAGTCTACTAAGCCATAAGCCGACATTAAATTTAATAAGATGACTCAGGCTGTTGTCGGGGCCCTAGACGCCCCTAGGAACGGCTACATATAGGCAGATCTATGCCGTATAAGCAGACTCGCTCCATCTTAAATTCGTACAAAAAAAATTCGTGATAAACAATAATAAGATGCACATACTCTACAATACTTTCATAAATTTGAACTAAAAGACCATATTTTTTTTAACATTAATATAAATCGTCAAATGCATTTTTTATTTAATTTATGTTCAGAGATCTTTGTAGATTTAATAAATAAGTATATTATTTCTCGATTTATAAACTTTTTATGACTTGTCTAATAAAGTAATATATATACATATATATATATATACATATACATAGGCATGTAGTCAGATGTTTGCATACACTACCTAAGTAGAATAAATAATTACAAACCAAAAAACGAAAACTGGAGAAGAAAATCAGATTCACAAATCTTTTTTTCGTATTATTTAAAAACAAAATCTTAAATTATGCAAACATGAACGATAACTTAGAATGACAAACGTAGA
This sequence comes from Acanthacorydalis orientalis, assembly GCA_034766995.1. Classification (NCBI taxonomy): domain Eukaryota; kingdom Metazoa; phylum Arthropoda; class Insecta; order Megaloptera; family Corydalidae; genus Acanthacorydalis; species Acanthacorydalis orientalis. The sequence continues at coordinate 31,600,144 of CM068313.1, read as the reverse complement.
CATTTCCACCGCAGCGTATGGCTCAGATACAATTTCTATTCTTTACGCAATGAAGCAAATGCACGATGGCCTATATAGATTAGAGTTGTATCTAGATATAGGAAGCAAATATACAAGTTTCATGTGTCGTAAAACATTACCCATTGGGTATTTATTTAAATGGTTGATTTATATTCATATAACCGATTATCACCAAATCAACGATAAATCTACGTCGTTATTAAGCTTTGTGGTTTAAGAACATACCTCTGATATTCTTTAACATAGAATTGTGTATATTTATGAATATAAATTATTGTTTTATAACCTGCGTAGAAATAAAATTACTATTCTTATTAGTTTTATAAAAAGAGCTATCGAATGAACACGTTGAATTTGATATCATGTGATTCAAAATATTTATTTGAATTGAATTTTAATAATCATATAAAATAAAAAAGTAATAAGAATCATGTATTTGATGTATGACAAATAAATAAAAAAATGGTTTAAATTAATTTACATAAATATCTGTATATTTACAATTATATACAATTATATCGAGCATAAATACAACAAAATTAACGATAAAAAAAACGTCAAATACAATAATTTGATTTCTGAATGCTATATTTTAATATTTGGAAAAATTATAATCGTCACGAAAATAATGAAAGTTGAATCGAAAATGTTTGTTATACAAATTTAAATATTAGTCTCTGTACTTTATTTATTGAAATCCTAACAACTTGTTCCTATTTGATATGACATATAGTTTTTAATACATTTCACATTAACATTATATTACTGTCAAAATAAAACATATTTAGATTTCATTATACAATTTTGACTTATCTCTAATATTAAAATATTAAATATTTAAATTCTTTAAATTTAAAATCGATATAGATGTTATATATATATATATATAATAATAATAATAATAAAGAAGCATATAATATTTCAGTTGGTTACCTTTCAAAGAGAATTATGTAAATGTAATTCATAAGATTCAATTTAAAAAAGCATACTTTTTAAAAATAAAAAAAGATTTATTAAATAATTAAATATATATATAATGTAGACATTTAAACTGTGTAATAATATGATAAATTTTTAAATTTTTTAATGAAATATAAATAAATATCTTAATATTTCATTTTAAAAAGTCTGCCTAAATTGAATACCGCCTCAAAATAACAAAAAGGTAAAAAATGACGACATTATTCTATTGTCAGCGTAGTTCAAGAAACCCCATTTGAATATTGACACGATAAAGATTGGCAAATGTGAACGAGATAGTTACAGTTAAAACTTTGATGGATAAAGGCATTTTGGTTGTTTTATACAATCATCAAAGGTTATCATAGCAGGTGAGATAAATGTATAGTTAAAGGGATATCATATATAATGTTTAATATTATAAGTGCATGCATATGCATATATATATATGCATATATATATGCATATATATATATATATATGTGCATGCATATGCATATATATATATATATATATATATATATATATATATATATATATATCAAGAAGATTACCTTGTCAGGTTTGAATTGAAAAAAGTGGTTTTCATAATCTATACACTTATTTTATTTTTAAAGAAAACTTGTATATAAATATACTTTTACATATGAATCGTATACATAAATTAAATTATTTGATAATTTGATCGAATTTTCACTTCTTCAAAACAGTCAAACCATTGTACAAAAATAATTTTGAATAAACTGACTCAAAAAGATTTTTTTATTCAATACAACGTACACTTCTATTGGGGTTTATATTAACTCATTATATTTACCTTTAGGGTCTAAATGAACCTCTTTTACGGTACGTGAATTTTCAAATAAATTATTGAAAAATAAACCCCCGTACGAAAATCTGCAGTATTCGTTAATGTCGTTAACTACAAACAGCGACCAAGTCATGAAAGTGAAATCTGCACGGAAGGCTCATAACATTAAGTGAACCTTCTCGAACTGAAATATCTTCAACAAAAACGTTCAACCCCGAAACAAATCAATACCTTGACTCTACTACCCTTAAAACAGTGGTAGTGTAGTGTAGTAAGAGAGTATCGTCCTCTCTCTACGGAGAACACTAAAATCCACCACTATGGCTTATGGCTAGCCGGTTGGCGCGCTTTCATTACCCTAATGGCTAGCGCGATAGGCCGCGGGATTTAAATTGTATAGTTGGCATAATCGCAACTTAACTTATACTTTATATAAAAGCGGAACTGCGCGATTGTGCTTGTGGACATTTCGTTGAGGGATGCATTCCTCATACGAACTCTATACATACATAAAAATTATTCTCTTACACAACAATATATATATATATATATATATACATATATATATATATATATACACACATATATATATATATATACATACACATATATATATATATATATATATATCAAATGTAGAAAAGTAATGTTAAACCTACTGATTTAAAAAATATATTTCGTTAAGTAAACATTACATAAATAACGGTATAAAAATAGTAAAAAACATAATTAAATATTAAGTTTGAAATGAAAAAAATTACAGACCTTCCCAAAATGTTTCAATACTTTTTTAATTACATTTCTATACATTAACTTATTTTCTTAAATAATTTTTCATAAGCATTTAAATACAGTAGAGTATATTTATATTTTCAAAACAGAAATAAAATTAAATGACAACATAATTTGTGTTTACAAAATAGAATAGAGAATTTTATATAATCAATATTTCGTTCGTTAAAGTTTTTATTATTATTGATATAACTGAGTTTTAAAGCTTAAAATATATTTGTTTTTAACATATCTGATTGCAGTAACAATAAAAAACGATATAATTTATATCCATAAACATGTTGAATAAAGATATAGGAACGAATCAAAATTTCAGTTTTTAGAACATTTTTTTAATAGATACTGTATATAAATATCTATTTCATTTTGCTATTAAATATATAATATTATATAAATACATTGAAATATATTGAAATCTCAAACTAGAGTTTCAAACTGTATACTGATATACTTAAGAAAAATCGGTTTACTAACCCCTTTAATAGATATTAATCTTGATGTTTCGGACTCGTCCTTTTAAAAGGTCGATCAAGATGTATTTGTTGTAACGTTCAGTTTTCTTTCTATTTTATCTATAGAAATCCCTTTGGGATACACTATAGATGTGTTTTATTTGTATTGGAATACTTATGTACGCTGAATGTCGTTTGAAAAAGAGTGATTCAAATGGGATTGTTTATGTAGTTTGTATCGAAATGTCCAGCGTAGCTCAGAAGGTAATGATAATAATTCTTAGAGAAATATAAAAATAAAATTATATGCTTTTTAATAAATGTATGTTTGAAAATTAAACATTGAGTTAGGAATTAAAATAATATTACTGATTTATTTGAGAGAAAATTTAATGGGATTAATTTAATAACAAATACACAATTAACCTAAGTGCAATGCGTGTAATTAATAATTTTCTAAGAAATTGTTCATTAAGTTAATTATATTAAAGAGTAATAAACATTTATATTAATTAAACATTTTTAACACAATGTATGTAATGTTTGCAGAGTAATATTTTTCTTTCGTTCCGCTAACGAAATGCCCATAACGTTGCTTTTGTATCCTTCATCTACATCGTGGGAAATTAAGGTTAGGTATGATTTTCAAATCGATATAAACACAGGTTGTGAAAGGTGATATTTTCTTACACGCAAGAGCAAATTATATTTCAAATACATACTAAAGTTTGTAAACTGACTTATTTGCTATGTGAATACACTAGACGTTTGTTGTAGTTTCTTGAAAATTATTCCCTTTGATTATTAATTATAACTTCATTAACTTACGAGCAATAATAATAATTTTAACAAATTAGTTTTGCGTCTCTTTTGACACACAGAATTGTAGTTCGGTGAATTTAGAATTGAGGAAGTGAACGTTTATGATGCCATTAACACTAATAAAATACAAATCAGATTAAATACACACATTTTTAAACGTTTTTTTTATAACAAGTATTTTGAAAATTAATTCTCCGTTAGTATTAACAAAAAAATATTTTATTTTTTTACAAACCATAGTATTATTTGAATATAAACAAGTAATTAATAAGAAGAAAATTTGTTTTACATAATATTTAATTTGTAAAAATGAATGTTTTTTCTCCTTATAAACTCTAATTTTTTTTATAATCTAAAATTTTTCTATCCAATAAAAAATTGTTAGATTTAATTATCAGCTATTTTGATTTTTCTTCTGTTTAGTGATGTGATAATTATAAAATCTCGCCAATGTCAACGCATATGTGCACATATTTTTTGATCAAAAAAATTGTGATGTAAAAAAAAATATATATTTGTGAAAATTAATTCTAACATATGCCTTCAAATTAAAAAAATTATATTTAACTTTTCATTATTTTCTATTATACTTAAATAATGTATTAAAGATAAATTTAAGTTATATGTATTGAAGGTAATAAACAAATATTTTGCCACGACTTAATACATATGTGAAAAAATACAACTAAAACATACATACCATAAAAAGTTAAAGATATAAATAATAAAAATATATAATTTCAATCTCTGGTTCAATACAAGTATATATATATACAGAATAACATTATGTCGTTTTATTCCACATTAAAATAATTATAAAAATAATATAAATAAATGTATATTTATCTGAGAAATTAGTTTAATGATAAAATATTGAATAAAAACAACAATATGTAATGAAAATAAAAACATAACACGTTTAAGAAAAAATCAATTTCATACAAAGACATTAAAATTTAAAAAAAGATATGTAATCATAAAAATATTAAGGTGTAACACAAATACTATAAGTTATTAACTGGTGATTTAACAGTTTTGATAATTTTCAATAATGTTGAACAACTGCGAAAAAAACATCGGCAGTACAGAATGTCAACAAAAAATTTCGTTGTTTTCATGAACAAAATGATTTCCTCGATTAGCTTTCACCGAAATGACGCACTACTGGCGTGAGTTATAATAATTTACTTATTCGTAGATTGTTATCGCGACAAACTTGGGCCGCTTAAACGTTTTTGGTAAACTTGACACGATTTCTATCAAATTAAAACTAGAAAATTTGATTCAGCGAAATAAAGTAGAAATGAGTTAATTTATTTATTGTTATTGACGTTTTTTGTGTTTATTTATTAATATTATTTATAAAATATCTGTACTTCAAAAAATACAGCCTATTTAAATACCTTTTTAATGAGAATATATTATACACTTTTTGATCGAGTGAATTTTAATCAGGTTCATTTATAGTAAATAATATGTGTTAAAGATATTATCAACATATTTTATATTTAAAATTATATATTTTTCACTTTATTCCCGTAGTTCAGATATAGTTCAAAGATATTAAATGCAAGAAAAGGGTTTTTATTTCCGTAGACATTCACTTTGTGCAATAATAATTCATGTATGTATATATATATATATATATATATATATATATATATATATATATATATATATATATATATAAAGAGGATAATTTGTGACAACATAAGTGCATATTGTGCTTAATTAAAATATCTTTTTAGATAAAATTATTCATACAAGTTAGATGTACATATAATTGTCATTTACTAAGAATATCATAAAAGTAAAGAAGTATATAATAGTTCAAAAATACAAACTGATTTAAATACTTTGTGTTAACAACTATATGAAATTAGTTTTATATATATATATATATATATATATATATATACATGAGTAAAATATGTTTGTAAAAATTATGCAGCTCAAACCGGTTATATGTTCATTCAAAGACTATAACATAAAAAATATATATTCTACATAATATTACTTATATTTAATTCATTAGCAAAATGTATATTTTCAATGCTAAATTTCGAAAGTATTATATTATGGATACACATATTTTAACCAAAATTATATTGCGAAGATTACAAAAGTACATTAACTGAATATAACATATTCATATATGAAATATTAAGGGAATTCGAAAATTGTTTGTCTTGCAATAACTGTTCAGGGAATATGTTTTAAAGTAGATTCTATGACAGAAAAAAATATATTAATTTTGCAAAGTCAATGAACCATTCATTAATTATTTTTTTATAAATTAAATTAACATTTATTTTAACTGTCAATTTTTTGTAACCACATAATTGCCAACCTTATACATTACTGATGTACACAATAATTATTTTTGGATATATATATACATCAGTATGTATATATATATATATATATATATATATATATATATACATGTTTGAGTGTTATATGACCTTAAATATTTATCAAATATGAAAAGGATAGGATAAGATAACGAAAACCCTCATTATTCAAAAATGTATATAATTCTGCTTAAATAATTGCTCTATAACTTTTCCACTTGAATTTACTTAGTCTTAGCAGCAGACGATGAAATGAGATACATTTCATCGTCTAGTGGTTTTGTTATTATAATTTAAGCTAAATACATTATAATATATTTCTCTTAATGATAAAACATTAATTTGAAAAGTTAATACAACAAACATGTATACCAAAGAGGTATTTAGCTTTAATTATGTAGCTATTCAAATTTTAAAACAAAAAACATAAGTATCATCATAAACGTAATAAAAATACGAAGATATATTGTAAATCTTTTCCACAAAATAAATATATGTAGACATATGTGTGTGTGTGTATATATATATATATATATATATATATATGTATTGCACATACATTTGTGAATGAAAATAATGGACATATTACATACCTTATTACATCATATATATTATTTAAAATAAAACGTATCTCTGAAATGGAAACATAAAATAATAAACTCTGTAGAAATTTTACAGACTACATATATATATATATATATATACATGTAATTATTTCAAGTAAATTCTTCTAATTTTTCATTTTAGGTTAAAAAAGATGCTTTCCAGTAATCTATTTTTTCCTTTATTAAGTCTTTAAACGTTTCTTGTTCGTAACGAATTATAATTTTTTATTCACATTCGCTTTTGATTATTTGATTTTTTATTACTTTTGGTGTACAATTTTGTAAAATCTCATTTATATCATATTCACTTATTGATTGATATTTAATTTTTTGTATCATTTTGAATTTTTATTTATTTATTGGTTATGAAGACATCATTCTAAAATAAAAATTCTTGTAATCTAAGAATTCGTTTCGTTCTATTTCAGTTTTTTGTATCGTACTCGATATTATTTGTATTAAAAATATTATTGAACATATATTAAAGATGTGTATCTTACATCTAAATGATTTTTATTAGATTAAATTAATATTAAAACGTTGATAATAAAACTCTATAAAAATAAAATACTATTTGTTTCTCAATGAAAAAGTAAATATCATATTCAGTACCTCGTTTGAAGTGTAACAAATGTTTTAATAATATTGTCAATTAAGAAATTACTTTTTCATTTTTTTGGTTACATCATTTTATTATTCCAAATGTCATTAATTCCTAAGCTTGAAAAGTATTTCTAATTTATACAAACCTTAAGTATGAAATTAAAAAAATGAAATCCTAAAGTATAAAAAATATTAAGATAAAGGTGATTACATAATGTACTAAAATTATATACAAAATTCTTTTCCGTATAAACCGGCAAGAAATTATATTTAATTTATAAAAAAATCACTAATTTATAATCGACTTTTCGAGAAAATCAATAGTATTTTCAATATAATGAACGAATTTAGAAAATTTACATTGTTTATCTTTTAATAAAATAATTTTATATTAAGAAATTACAAGTAAAAATATTCATAAGTAATGATAAGTGTGAAATTTCACTTGCTAGTTGTTAACTTACACAAAATGACTCTTTATAAACACAGATAATTATAGTTGTTGTTAATATTCAATAAGTAAAATATATGTGTACTTAGTTTCCATACGATGTAAGATATCTAACAGAATTCCATTTAGTCTATATAAGACCTTAATATTCAAACGTATCGTAATATGTATATATGAGACGGATTTCATTTATGCCGTGGACACTAAAACCGAAGTGGTCAACAGTGTGAGAAAACCGCATATTCTGGAGTATGGTTGAGGTTAAACATCTAGGGAAATGATGTTTCTGTTCAGAGAGATACGATAGAACCAGATGGTGTACTGTCTCACAAGATGTCCAGTCTCATGGACATTATATAGATACACACATACACATTTATAAAAACACACGCTACATACACACATATTCACGACCTACAATATACCTCTACTTCTTCATATTGTACAAAAGGTTTTTTTTCCGGAAAATTTAGCACGCGTTATGTGAACGCATAGGGAAACAACGTCAATGAACATTTTCTGTGTCATTGGGATATGTGTGTAAGGAAATTGAACATACGTTTTTAAATTTATATCGTGATATTTTATGGTATTGACAGTTTATTTTAAAGTAGACCCATTACGAAAATGTTTCAAAGATAGTTCTATTTAGAATAGGAAATTTATAAAGTATGACGATAAATTTTATATATTTCCATTTCAGTAATACATTTGCATATATTTATTTAATTGAAATAAAAATACTAGCATCGTATGACGAACTTTATACAATATAATGGTGTATCATCAATTTTCATTAATTATAAACTGTCAAATATGACATATATATATATATATATATATATATATATATATATATATATATATATATATATAATAAAAATCATTATAAATGTTCTTATAATTTATAAGTACTAAATATACTAATCACTAGACATGTACTTCGAAATAAAAGTTAGTGAGAAATATATTGGAAAATAATTTTCTTCGCTTTCGAATTTATAATTTTCTTATAATGAAATAATCTAAGATAGTGAAAGAAATGTTTGTCTATATTTCATAAATATTATATTACATTATTAAAATCAATATATGATATTAATACTCATATGAAAGTAGAAAATATACCAAGTTACTGAAAATGCATTATGATTTCTAATTTAAAAATTATAATACATATATTGTTTATTATTATTTTTAGTTTTAAGATTAAAATATAAATACTAGAGATGTGCAATTTAAATCACTAATTAGTTTTAATAATGAACAATGGATAAAAAATTTTATTTAAAGATTTACATCAGAATTTCAAAATAAAATAAATACTCAAAATAAAAAAATTATATTAATTATTTTTTAAAAAATATTTATCTATAATTGAAAAAATAAGTAAACAGTAATTAATTGCATTGAAGTTTGTCTATTTTATGTTAAAAGTAACTCATAACC
>CM068313.1:31540824-31588324 GCA_034766995.1 Acanthacorydalis orientalis | reverse complement strand
TTTTTAATAAAAACTGAAAAAGTCTTAACGCAAAAGAAATGAATGAATATTTTAATATTCTCAAATGTAAAACTTTGTAGTTTAATAGAAGATTGTAAGAACGGTGTATATAAATTTTAATATGTAAACAGCAATACTAAGAAAACAATGCATCTCACTTATCTGAAATTAAAAAAATAAACTCTGAATAAATAAAACTAATTTTAATTTAAACATTTATTAAAAGAAGATATATTTAAAAATCTATTTATTCATACAAAATAATAGAATTTTGTATCTTTTTTAAATCGATTAAAATAAATCTTATAGATAAATTAATAGAAATGTTTATCTGCCGTTGTAAACTATCGTAGGATTATTTAGTTTGATATAAAAATATAATTTAAAAAAAAATATTTCTCTGATTTAAAAAGGTCGCACCTAGACTAACACTAAACTATCCAAAAGTTACATATACCAAATGATAAATAAAATTAGCTATTTATAATTTTCAGCATTCATTTTTAACAGATACAGTACAGATTGTAATGAACTGTAGCTTTGCAACTTAATACCATTTTCTTATTCAATGCAAGTATTTAGCAATATAGGAATTAAAATATTTGTTCTTGATAGAAGTTTCTCTATATTTACTCTCTATACCAATTGTATTTTCTAGCATTCTTATTAGAATAGAAATTTACATGCTATAACTTGTGTAAATTTACTGTTAACAGTATTTTTTAAGTTTGTTAATGAAATTCGTTTTTACTTACAACATTTATTATTCAACTTAAACACATTTTAAATTTTCTTTAGCCGATTAAAAACTTCATAAAAACTATTTTTTTTTATATTCAATAATAATACCTACCAGCATAAACGGGAGTTAATGAAATTAGTCGATAAAACACTCTTAACTCCTAAATAATTAACCAATAACTAATGTAAAAAGGTATTTTCATATAATATTTTTTATATTATTATTTTCCCTTTTTATATGAAAGTATAATTAATATTTAGGTTTGGCTATATATATATATATATATATATATATATATGTATGTATGTGTGTATGTGTGTGTGTGTGCGTGTGCGTGTTTATACTCCTATAAAACAATGATATAAATAATAAAAGAGTTTAACGGAAATTACATTCAAACGATACTTTAATATTAGTAAAAATAATGTATATAGAAAATACAAACAGAATAAAATGTCTATTCAAGTTTGTGACAGTTCTTAAATTACATACTATGTTTATTATAAGTTTGTTAATATAATAATATATCTCACATTTAATTATCGTGTTATGTAATTTGGTCTTCATTTTATCACTCTATATTCCACATATAAGACCTTTATCCTCATCATAATGATTATACCTATAATGTTCATAACTATATAACCTAAGTGGGGTCATACTCATCATACTTGACCATGGGCTGATGAAAATGTGCTAGAAGTATACATTCATTTTAAATATAATTAATATGATATTTCAAAATGTGGCTGTAATATTGTGTGTTTACTTACATATTATTTTTATTTTTTTATCACCTCTATTTACACAAACTTTATGATAATAATATAATTTATTTACGGGACATATGAATAGAAAATAAAAGTACTGTATATAAAGTATTTTAATACAAAATGTGAAATTAAACAAAAATATATTACATCTAAATTAAAACTACGAGCTGAACTAAATTATTCATTAAATACCATTAATCAACTGAATGTTTTTATAAATTGAAAAGTATACATACACATATATATATATATATATATATATATATATATATATATATATGTGCACACACATAATAGTACAATTGAAACGGATTATTTTAAAGTTTCATTTTTTTTCTTGATCCACTTTTTCTTTTATATTATTTTTGATATTTATTATATATTCTCTTATTTTAAGCTAAATACTTTACATTTTATTTATGTTGTATCTTTTAAATGTTTTTTGAATGAAATGTGGTATTTTTTTTATGAAATATGATATATGATTTTAATCAAAAATTTAATAGCAATATCTTAGAAAATATGTATTAAGTATCTAATTGTAAGATTTTGTTAACCTTATGTTTGGAATTTTGAATATCTTTTTTTATTAGAGTTGTTTCTATCAAAATTAATTACAAAAAGATAAATGATTTTATTATTATTTAATTATTTACTTTATTTATAAGTATTATTTTCTTCAATAATTTTCATTAGATTCTTAGATTTTATATTTTTTTAATATTTTTAATAAGATATATAAAAAACATTTTATCCAATTTTCATTTGAGTAAAAATAATAGGACAGATATTTTTCAGATAAGTTAAAGTTCTAGAACTAATATTTATAACTTGTATTATGCATTGTTTTACACTTACGCATACATTCTTCTTTAAATAATCCCATGTAACGAAGGACTTTGATATTATCATCTCTGGAAAAGAACTCATAGTAAGAATTATTTATTCCTTTTATTTTCTATGTTTAATTCTATTTTCATACTTTATAATATTTTTTTCCTACTTTGAATTTTATGAAAGCCTGATTATCAATGCTGATTTAATACATATATTTACTACATATATATTATACTTTTTACATATTTCATTATGAAGTCTATTAAATTTTAGAATATTGTAATTTCATTTACTTTATTAAATTATTATATTAATTATCATTGTTCTCAAAAAAAACTACTTTTAAACTTGAATCAAGTTAATTTAGTAGAACAAACTTTACTGAACTAATATTTTTATAACTAATTATTGTCTTTAAATAATTGCTACTTTATTAAAAAATCAAAAAATCTATTATATTGGTGAAAAAATAATTGCATTTATTTTTCTGAATTCTAACCTTAATTTTCAGTGAAAGTGTCACTTCATTATGTTCATATTAATGTCATATTAATGTCATTTTAAAGTGATTTTTTCGATTTGTATTTTGATAACATAGACTTTAGTTTTATTATTAATTTTTATATCAATTGGGTTACTGAAATACAGATGGACAAGAAGCAAATAAGATAAAAATGTTTGTACGGGTGCAAAAAGAGTGTGTAAGCAACAGAAACTGCTCGTAAATTAAACAATGCTTTTGATTTGGGTACTGTTAAGAAACATATGGTGCAATGGTAGTTCCAAATTTTTCGTGCTGTTGATGAGAACCTTGAAGATGAAGAAGGTCGCGAGCATCTTCCTTCAGTTCATAATGATTAGCTAAAGGCGTTAGTTGAATCAGAACTACGTACAACAATTCGAGAGCTTGCACAAATTTAGGCGTTAGTCACCCATCAGTTCTGGATCTCTTAAAACAGCTAGTAATATCAAACCGTATATTGTGCATTTTATTAAAACTGTCGTAAACCGCAATTATTTTCCTACCAAACTAATAGATATCAGTAAATTTTCATATTGTAAAAAAGATGTGTATTTGTTACTATTTCAATTATTCGTAGTTTTAATTATTAAATCTAGTTTCAAGTATTGAAACATTTTCAGTTTTTTTCATAATGTAAACTTAGCGTATTATAAGAAACCATATATATATATATATATATATATATATATATATATATATATATATATATATCTATAAACCATATATATATATATATATATATATATATATATATATATATATATAAACCATATATATATATATCCGCTTGAACAAATATATGATAAAACTAATTGAAGAGATCTAAAATTAAAATTGCCCAAAGAAGTGGTCTCAAAAGAATACACGACCTTATTAAAGATCTACTGATTTTTATTTTTTAATTATAAAATGATTTATACAATGGGTATAAAATAAATATATATATATATATATATATAAATATATATATATATATATATAATTTTAAATAAATAATTACTTATTTCCATTACCGTAATTGTATTCAACCAATTTTGAGAGCATTAATCTAAAAGATAATAGAAAATGTTAATAACATTAATTAATATATTCATCAATAATCACCTTAAGGATAGATTTTAAATTGATAGATGTTTTTTTTACTATTTTATATATGAAATGTTGAAAAATATTATAATTATGATACAAATAGTAATAATACAGTAAATAAATAAATACTATAAACGATGTTAATGTTTTTCTTCAAATAAATTACCGTGCAAAATAAATTAACTCTCTTGGTAAAAATAAATTGAATTACACAATATATATATATATATATATATATATATTTATATATATATATATATATATATATATATATATATATATATGTATATATATATATTAATGTTCAATATTTGTTAAATCTTTTTCAAATAACAGAGTTCATATATAAAGATGAAATTTTGTCAAAATATATAAACGTTTAACTAATGTAGAGCACATATAAAATTTATATTGAATTTGAGTCAGGAATACAACCCTGACGTATATCTTATACATTTTAGAATAGAAGACATGTATATGTATGAATATATATATATATATATATATATATATATATATATATAAAGTGCAATTTTATGTAAAACTGTTCTACAGGGAAATTACACACGTACAACTGAGTCAGAGGCGTGTGATGAAGGGTTGCAACACAAATAAGAACGAACAAAAATTTAAATGAGTTCACATTTTACAAGAATGTCTATAATAAAAATATTAATTGCAGAAATAGGAATATTTACATTTTTTCTTGTTTTATTTTAATTATGTTTGATAATCATTTTTGGTGTAAATGTTTAAATTTTATTTTGAGAAAACCATTTGTAACATTCAAAAGTATGCTTAATGAATTAAAAGTAATAAAGACATTAAATATTTCCTAAAAATATTTTTAAAAAAAAACAGTTATATAATGTATAAAACTTCGAAGCAAGTAATTCTGATGTATTATACTTTTTATAATGTACTTCTTTTTGTCCAAAATATTAAACAAATAAATAAAATAGAGTTAATTTATTAACTATCTATATCGTTTGATTAAAAATTAAATTAACAAAGATTGTTTAATTTAATATTCAATGTATTTGAGTTTCTAGTCTACTTTTTTCTAAATTTATTTAGATCCGATATATAATTTAATAATGAAGTTGATTGATTATTTAGGGTTTAAGAGTGCATCGAGAGATAATGTTATTTTCGTCAGAACTTAATAATATGTATATATATATATATATGTGTGTGTGTGTGTGTGTACTTATGTGTGTGATAATAAAATAAAAATGTATTTTTTGAATAGATTTTAAAGTATATTTTAAATATTTATATAAATGTGATATATTCTAAGTGATATCTTTTTAAGACACATTCGTTGATTAAAAGAGAAATAATAATTTTAAACAATAAGTTTTTAAAATAATTGTATTATTATTGTGCATTACTTTACATGTATTATAATGTTCAAATTATTATGGGTAATGTGATAGAAGTAAATGTGTATTAATTTTAGTAACAAAGGAATGTGTTGTCATGAAAATGTATTCGTTTGCCACTGGGGAGGTTCTGGTTGGCACCGACTTGATCGATCATCTTAAATTAGATTTTATGTGATTTCATCGTGCTCTTGAGTTGAATACAAGGCATTGTTTCTAATAGTCATATTAACAGCAACACAGATTTCAAATATTAACATTGTAATAATAAAACCCATTATGTACATTTAGAATGTGATTAGAAAATTTAATTATTTAATAAAAATAAATAATAATTACTAATAATAAAATTGAGCGAGACAATTCTATTAAAATATTAATCAATTGTAATAGTTAAAGATTAATATTATTGAAAATTGATAATTCTAATTATTATTCATATTTTATTATTTTTTGTATACAAAAGAATTGAAAAACAAATGATTGACTTGTATATTTAGATCTTTTTTGTGATATATAAATACTATGTGTTTCATTGTGATAGTATTGTATTATTAATTAAGTCTGATTAAACGTTGAAGCGCGCTGTGATTTTAAAATAATTTTCGAACGTACGAGTATATACAATAAAAGCAAAGATACATATTTAGTCAGTAATTTACAATTTTAATTACTGAAAATCGGTTAATTACCAATAAATAGAATACTGTTAAATAATTCTGTAATGTAAAGAATGTACATTAAAAGCGTTTTTTAATCGTTTTGATGAATTTAACTAACAATTTTTCTATTTAATTATTATGAAAATTGATTATTTTATAAAAATACTCCTTATAATATATAAGTTATTTCCTATATAAGAAGGAGTGATATTCAACCAGTAATTAGCTATACACTGATGTTCTATAAAACTGTTACTGTAATTCTATAATATATATATATATATATATATATATATATATATATATATATATAGACATATATATATATATATATATATATATAAACATATATATACATATATATATATATAAATGAATGTATGTATATGAGGAGATTCATCAAATATATTAATAATAAAAAAATGTGACCCAACAAAAATACCGAAAGATTCATTAACTATTTGCATATGATTAGTTTTTCAATGATTTTAATTTATTGTTTTTAGATATATCTGAATTCATTAAGGTATCTTTTTTGTTTTTGTTGAGAATAATATGGTGATTTTTATAACAAGGTTTTATTAATAAAATAGAAGCAAGTAATAATAAGAAAATTAAACAAATTAAAATGTGACCAAGAGTCACAATTTTTAATTTAAAACAGTTACATAAAAGAGATTTTTTTGTATAAATATATTTATAAAAGAAAGATTTTTAATTCATCTGTAATACCAGTAATATATAATATGTTAACGATATGTATGTATATAAATATATATATATATATATATATATATATATATGTATGTATATATATATATATATATGTATTTATGTATAATTAATTTTTAATAATATAAAATATATGTAATTGAAGTTTTAAATATTTACGTTATTTGAATTGAAAATACGCCTATTGCTCTATATTAAATATTATTCTGCACGCATCTACTTGCTTTATTCTTTCTGAGCTTCTTATTAAAATAAATCAAATCAATATACACTGATAATCGTAAAAAATGTATATATATATATACATATATATATATATATATATATATATATATAAATATATAATATATATATACAAAAAATACACATATAAACATGAATGTATTCAAATTCGAATTACATTTATGTATATTTTGTTATTTTAGATGACTAAAATTTTGTATGTAAAAACGGACACGCTACTGAATATAATATTAACTATTATATGCTGTGCTTTCATAAAAGTAAGAACGCATAGAGAATAACAACAGCACTTGCATTCCCAGCTATTCAAAATGTTAAATGAGTTTAAGCAGTGTATACATAAATAAAAATGTTTACAAGTATTGAAAAAAGTAACAGTGCATATATAAAAACTATCTGCAACATTTTTGAATTATATTAAGTTTTTTTAGTTCAGTTATTTTAAAAAAATATACTATGTAGTTACTAATGAACGCAAGAAAATACATATGCATTTATAAAAATCATAAATAGGCACACACACACGTATATATATATATATATATAAATACATGATTTTTTTATATATAATTGATCAAAAAACAATATTGTACAAAGGAACTATTAGCTTCAAATAACAAAAAATACACATTTCACGTTTAATTAATAAGAATGTAATGTAGATATTTAATGCAGTTCTTATTTATTATTTTTTAAAAAAGTATTATAGAGTTTATATGTATATATATATATATATATATATATATATATATATATATATATATTGTATTTTCTATGGAACTCAAAATCTATTATCTTAAATTTTCGTTACTATATATAGCACAATTTTAAATTAATGTGACTCAATTTTCAATTTAATGTGAACTAACAACAATGCTGAAATTAAATTTTATTGGTAGAATATTTTTTTTGACATTAATTAAAATAAAAATTGCTAATCTTTGGTTTCTAATTATAATCTTTCGAAAAATATTTTAATACTCAAATATAATAAAATAAAGAGACATTATTTAATAATTTCAATTAAAAAATTTATTTTATTTCCAATAATATGTCCATTTTCATTAAAAGTATGTAGTGTTATATATATATATATATACACATACATATGGTATGTAATTAAAATAAAATGTAAGTTTAGTAGAACCAGATTTACATATATTTTACTCTCATGAAAATAACTTTTTTTCTTTTTCCGTTACAAACTTAATAATTAAAGACTTTGATAAAATTAAGTACAACATTAAATTTAAATTACAAATTTATATTCCATAAAATATCATAGTGAGTACTATTAATGTGATATAATAGTTCTATCAAATATTAGACTAATATATAATGAAAAGTACATAGTCATAAAAAAGAATTAATGTTTTCTAATTATGATTAAATTATAAACTTATGAATGTATTCACGTTTGAATGCATATGTATTTCTATGACATGCATGCACACGTTTTGCATTACAGCATATCTCTAAATTTAAAGCCAGGTTTTTAAATATTATTTAAAATATAATTTATAATGAAAACATTGTTTGCATAGTGGAAACTGTCTACATGTAATTTTTCTCTCAGATAATAAAATAACGTTTTATAATTATTATCTACATATATATATATATATATATATATATATATATATATATATATATATATATATATATATATATATATCCTAACAATTCAAATAAAAAATTGTTTATTTATTAATATATAATATAGTTATCATATACTTGTTAAATTGTGCTTCAAAAACTTGAGTAGTATGTAGTTAGAACACACAAAATCCTCAACGTGTGGAATTACAAAAATGAACCGGTCGCGTGAAAGTTTGTAAATTCATAAGCAGTTTACTTCAAATTATATACCCTACCTTCAAAAGTCAGTTTCTCAACACCTACAATATAGTAATAACAAAATTTCAGAGAAAACTCCAATTTAACAAGTCTTATGATTATTCTAGTTGAATATAGATGTTGAACAGTATTCTTCGTCATGAAATAAAAAAAAAACTTAATTAGTTTCTTTCCTCGCTATGAAATAAGTTCATGTTACGTGTAAATAATGTGTTACATTTTCTTTGTTTCGGTTTTTAAACATGTTATAAAAAGTTCTATATTTTTATTGTAACTTAAATTTTATTTTTCTTGTTAAACTACCCAAGAATACTGCTAGAATTTATTAAAATATTATCATTTTTTTATTTCACACTCTTTTTTTTAATTTTATCTTTATACTAATCAAAGTTTCATTGAAAATATTTGGTTGTTTTTTGATTTTCATATTTAGTATATATATATATATATATATATATACTAACGTTTATTAATTTGCCTAATATAACATCACTAAATCAGTTTTCATTAACGATTTTATTAGATAAATGCAGACTGCTTTGCACGATTATATTTATAGTCTTCCTTAAACAAATTGCTGGTATAAAATCATATATATGTCTCTGTATTTTGATAATAATTGAATCTTCTCCAAAGTAAAGAAAGAGAAACTTTTACTTTTTAATTAAATAATTGGACGCTTATGATGCAGTCGGACTAAGATAAGGAATTATTATTTTTTTAAGTATTAGATAATATTTGATGAACGTTAAATACTTATCACTTATAAAAACAAAAATAATTATTAACATTTTTATACATCAAGAAACTAAAGATTTTATTTTGAAATATTAAATTGCACTTATCTTTTAATCAAATAACTACTTGTTTACCTATGCTCTTATTTCTAATAAACTCTAACGAATATTCAACAACTCATTTTTTCTTACTGTTTTTTTTTCGACTTATTATTTTGGCCAAATAACAAAAAAAAATGTTTTTAGCATAGTGCCAAGACTATAAATTGTATTATGTTATTAAAAAAAATTATGTCGGTTATTTGGCGTGTTTTACCTAATATTTGGGAATGTCTTGTTTCTAAATGAAGGTTAACAGTGATCAAATTAAAAAGCGGTTTTTATTTTGATATCCATTCATTTGAATATTTGTATTGATTTGTTTATAGGTTTTTGCACACATGTGTATAATATTTTATTATATTTAAATAAGTGTAGTAATAAAAAATAGATGGACATATGTGGAATGTGCAATATAATAATCAGCAGATTTTTTTTATTTTCAACACTTTTAAAAATAATTTTGGAATATAAACATAGTTTTATTGAATTTTGGAAACAATTTCTATTCTTTTTTTTATGCCGACGGTTTCAAACTTATCAAGTTGAAAAATATTATTGTCAGCTATTTAAGAGATAAAAAATAAAAAATCCTAAAAAAGGAAATTGTAATTTAGTAATTGGAAAAATACTTTTTAAAAAATGACAAGTGAAAATAATTTTAAAATTATTTTTATTATTCATTTAGGTTACTCACGTATTATAATTTTTCAATATATAATAAATTCTTTAAAAGTTTAAGATGTTAAATGTGTAAAGTTTGAAGTTAAAAAACAACAAAACTTATATATTTCAATATGATTTGTTTTTCCATTGGGCGAAACGTTTTAGCGCTGCATATCATGGCGTTCATGTTAAATGTCGATTCTTTTATATACACATACAAACACTTAAACATGCAAATATATATATACATATATATATACACACACATATATATATATATACACATATATATATATATATATATATATATATATATATATACTTTCATATTGAAAAAAGTTTTTTTGAAGTTTCAATGACAGCGGAACCGAATTTCACATTTGTTAAACGGAAACATACATTTTTTTGCTGGAGCTTGATCATCAAGAGGATTGATATTCCTTGTAGATTTGTGCAAACAGATTTGTACTTGAAAAGTTAAATCGCAGGTCGCAGAGCACAGCGCGTTTTACTATAATTTTACGTGTCTGCTGCTGTTAGTGATGATTTATTATGAATATATCTTGTGTAAAATATTAAAGTTTGCTGCCGTCCTTTTGTAAACAGCACGATTTGAAATATGTGTCAATCCGATTACTGAATTTAAAATACGATAAATTTAAATGAACGAAAATTCACAGTTAATATATTTATTTATTTTTAAAATATTCATCTTATACTGTACTATTTACTTTTAAACTATATTTTCGTTACTTCAGAATTTTTCAGGAATTACTTTCTAATTCTTAAAATATATTTTATAAATTGATTTTATTCAAAAATAATCTGTTAAAGTAAATATTTTTCGTATACTTTCGTTTTGTATAAATTAATGCAAAAATTAGTTTTAATTTATATATATATATATATATATATATATATATAAATATATATATGTATGTATATACATAAAACAAGGTATAAAAATGAAAAAATAGTTCTTGATTAAATATATATATATATATATTACCAATCATAGATTCCATTATATATATTATAGTAATTAATAATATATAATATATAGGAAATTTAAAAATTAATTATATTAATAACTCATTAATTTACTTTATATTTTCATTATATATTAAATAGTAATTAATTTTTATTATTATTTTTATTATATATATATATATATATATATATATATAAATCTCCCACCTACCCGATGATATACATTATGGCTACTTAACTAACTTAACTAACTTTTATCAATGGTAATTTTTTTGTTTAACGCATAAATAAAAAGTTTTTTACACAAAAGTATCTTTGTATCTTTTTTTTCATTAAATGGCAATAATAACTATTGAATTATAACAGTATTAGTTTTGCTGTTTTTTAAAAAATACCTTTATGTATTTTATTTAAAATAAGCAACCAAATATTCACATTTTTTCGAAAAAAAGATTGTAAAGAATACGATAACAAGAGCAGATACGATAATAATAAATCTACTGAAAATACTTTGAATATTATCATTTTTATTTTATTATAAAAAAATTAACAATCACTCTAATACATATCTACTATTGTTAATATGTGTGATTTAAAAATAATTCGTGAAAATATAATACTTATTATCTGATTAAAATAAATAACTTATAGTTTTTGTATTGTACTTAAAATATAAATAAATAATGTTAACTTAACTATCAAAAGATAACAAATGTATGTAGTTAAAAAATGAAATCTCTATTTAACTAAATTTAATAAATTTCTTAAAAGTATTTTATATAACACTAAGACATATTAGTAACAGTATTTGTTAAATTATTTTAAAATGATTTACAGAAAGAAAACGTAGGATATAGATGTATGTATATGTATAAATATATATATATATATATATACACGTACATACATACATACACGTACGTATATCAGAATTATATTATTATCTTAAATATATACATTTATTACTCATGGTAAGTAGATTAGAAAGGTTTGTTTTCAATTTTCAAATCGAATAAGTTCCAATACTAAGCACATCCTAACGTGAAAATAATCTTTATTTCGTGAAAAAGTTTCAAACTTTCGCCAAAAATATTCATTGAAAAGAGATCAACCTACAATCGGAATTCTTCCACAAAGTAATAATATTCATGTATTATTCATATATATATATATATATATATATATATACATACATATGTATGTATGTATGTGTGTATATATATATATATATATATACATATATTAATATATCTGAATGTATGTATGTATTAGTATATTTCCTAAGAGAAGAATTTATATATTAGAGGTATACATATTTTTATATAAATATTACTTAATTTTCTAAAATATTTATTAATAATAAAGATAGTGTTATCACCTATATTAATAAATAATATTTGTTTATAAAATAGTATTGATCACTGTCTTATTTTGATAAAATCAAATATTTTTAGTGTATTAATTATTTCATAAATATTTATATAAAAATACTTTATTTTAAACAAAAGTAGTTCTAATAACGGAATCTATTTTTTTAATTTCACAATGAAAAACAAAAGCTTTTAGATTTTAAAATAATGAAATAATAATTTGATATTATTACAAATAAGTATTAAACTTTATTAGTAGTAAGATAATTAAATAATTAATATAATTTTTATAAAAGAAATCAAGTTATTATAGTTTTATTCAAAAATTATGAAATAGAATTTTTTACGTTCTAAAATAAAAAAATAATAAGTTCAATCAAATACAGTCTAAATTTAAAATGTTTCCAATATTAATTTCTGTGAAAACTACAATTGTAAACATTTTATAATTTCTTCGTAATACAATGAAAAAAATACTAACTAAACAAAAGTCAATACATAAAATAAGTTAGAAAACATTATAAAAGATAAATTTTTTTAAGCACTTCACAAACAAAACAGTTTTCAGAACAATCTTAATTTAAAAGTTGACAGTGGTAGAAATTCAATTGTTTTTTCATGTTCAATACCTGTATTTACAAAATTGTTTATATATATATATATATATATATATATATATATACACATACACATATTTTAAAAGTTGTGTTACAAAATCGTAAATCATCGTGGGAAAAGTTAAAGGTGAGTGAAAAAGAAGAATAACCGTGAAAGAGAGAAGAAGATGGGCCCCGACAAACAAACAACCACTAACAACAACAACAGAACGAACACAAGAAGTACAAATACACAAACGGCGTGGCCGTATAGCGGTGTCGAAGTCTGCAAGAGAACAGATTTAATTTTAAACTCTATTATAAAGCCACGGCTTTCGGATCCGATTGTGAGGTGGAAAGTTGAAAATGCGTCATCGTTCGGCTTGTCTCAAACACTTCTTTATTCCGCGTGAACTCTACAACCCCCGCGTATTTGTTCGTTAGAATCGGCTATCAATAAAATGGTTGTCTTGATTTCAATATTGGCCCTTTATATTCATTTTTAGTTCGTTTGAATACTTTTGTTAATTGATTAATTTACAGAAACGATTATATATATATATATATACATACATATGTCATCTCTCAATATTATTTAAGTACATGTTTTTTTTTAAAAAAAAAACAATTTTATATTAATATTTAATTTTAATATTATATATATATATATATATATATAATATTAAATAGCTATAATAATGTATAAATTCCTCATATTTTTTTATTCCTAAGATACAGATTGCTATATGAATTTTTTATTCATTATATAAAAAATGTACTTAAAGTCAACCTTTTATATTCTTATGAAGTATTAAAATTTATGTAACATACAACTTTTCAAAAAAGAATTTTCTTTTATTCAAATGTTTTACAGCACCGTTTATCGAAACTCATTAATCATTAGAAGGAAAACTGTGTTTGTAATAAAATATATTCTTTGTAGAACTCAGATTGGACTTAATGTAAGTTAAGAGTCTCTTATGGCAGCCAATTATTTCCGATTACTTGACTAAATTCTGATTTTTTCTAATTTGATTTATAAATCACATTACTATTTACTTAATTTATTAAATATTTGGAAAATAAGTTTACTAAATATTAGATTCATTTATAAGTTAATCTAGTTAATTTCTATTATCTGATATTTTTTGTTTTATGAAAATTGTAATGGTTTATTTAATATAAAATAATAACTGATATTAAATTTCTCGTATGATTTAAATGAACTAAGTTGAAAGAAATGCAGTTGGTATATTTTTTTCAAAATAAAATATTTTAAAATGATTTGTTAATATATTATAATATAACGAAGTACCTAGTGTCAAATCTTTTTTATTTTTAAATCTATTAAAAGTAAACCTTTATTTTTAAAAATATGAAAAATGTAACAACTTTAATTGTTTTGGATTTTTACATCACGAAATTAGAATGTATATTTCCACACATATACACACATTTATATATATATATATATATATATATATATATATATATAACACTTCAATGCAGAACAATTAAGTTTATTTGTAAATCGAGAAAACCTGAAAATCTAATAACTTTAGTATGATTTTGTATGTTATTTCCTCACTCTATTGGTCGCATGCTAGCTGTTGTAAAATGTGCAAAGGAATTGACGATGAAGAAATAACAAAATATATTTTCTTCTACCTCATAACTTTCATAAACTGAATAAAGTCTAGATGAAGAAGAAACTGATTCTGCAAGCAGGGTTTGAAAATATTTTCGGCAAATTGATAAGATTAAAATCACTTCAAATTACCTTTACAGTTATTTTATGTATATGTATATTATTTGAAAATTTTCGAATTTTTAAATATAAAATAATTTAAAAAAATTCAAGTTTAATGTTTAATAGATAGGTAATCCACTTACTTATCTATCTACATTTATCTTACTTATCTACAAATAGATAAGTAATGTTTTCTTAAGTACACTTAAGAAAACATTTAAATATATTTTTTAGAAAAATTTTAATTTTTCTATATTATTTAATATATGAGATATGTATTCATTTCTGAAAGTTTAATTTTCTGAAACTTCAGTATAATTAAATTTAAAAATTGGTTTAAGATAACATTAAATTTGAATTTTATATTTATTTTTCATTATATGTTTAATTTTTGTAGGACAGACATAATTAAAAGAAAAACATATAAAGTATATTTTTTTAAAAAAGTTTTTCTACACTAACAGGCGTGGTTAAATTCAAAATAATATTTCATTCCTTATAACTTATAGCACAAATATGTAGTCCAAGTTTTCGAAGGAAAAATTGTCAATATTTTGTCAATTTTTTTATATATTCAATAGTTTTCTACTATATATATATATATACATATATATATATACATATATATATACATACATAATATATGCCATATATATATATATATATATATATATATATATATATATATATATATATATATGTATATATATATGTATATATATATGTATATATAGATATGTATGTATATATATATATATATATATATGTATATATATGTATATATATATATATATATATATATATATATATATATATATATATATATAAATATACAATAGCGTCAAAGTAAATGTGTGTCAATGCGTATATAATCACAGGTATTGATGGCAATCATTGAAGCATTGTAATTGAACAAACATATATCCATAAAAATGTTTGACAAACGACATTTTAAAATATAAGTATTTGATCCATTTCCAGTAAACTGCACAGTATATATGATTTATGGTGTTGTACACAAGACTGTAACATAATAATTTTTTGATTTATAGCCAGTACTAAAATAACAACTCAAACAAATCAAACGTAATCAACCTAATTCAAATTTATAATACCTCCCTAGTATATTGCATTACAACATACACAGCTAACAGCCGTCCTCCTTTACTCCACCCACTGGTTCGTTGATATAACCACATATACCGCATTTTAGACTTAGATTAGGGATGTACACTACATTATAAAATACGAACACAAATACACACATACATATATATATATATATATATATATATATATATATATATATATATATATATACATATTATAAATAATAAGAATAGTAACTATGACAAAATTTATACAAATATATATTTTAATATTGCTAACTAATTGAATATGAATTGATCAATTTTCTTAAGTTTTTACTTCATTTTTTTCTTTCTAATATACGCCTTATTTAATTGAATACTGAATTGTGTTTTTATATAATTGTAATATACATATATATATATAGTGAACGGAAATGAAAGTGTAATTGTCTAATAATTAAAATTAATCTAATATAGATTTTTAAATGTAATTATCGAAATGTTTACATACAAAAACCTAATAGTACTTTTTTTTCCACATCAAGATTTTGCGAAACCTCATCAATCATTCTCCTTTAACTAGAAGAACGTCTTTCTTGTCTTATATTACAATTGTTTTTATTGATTGAAGAGTTTTTGGACTCTTGAATAAATTAAATTCTTAAATGAAACTGAAAATATGCATCGAAAACTAAATTCAATAATACAAGAAATGTATAAGCGTGAAAACATAATTTATTATTTATTATAAAATGCTTAAAATAGTTCATTGTTTAAAAGTTAGAATAATAATGAAAAGTTGAAAAATAAAGTTAAGTGAAAACAAAATTTTTAGTATTTAAAAATAAACTTTTTTGATATTTGTTAAAAAATAGAGAAAAGTTTGAACTTATAATAAGAAAGTATTTATATTTTTTGTTATACTTAATTTTTTTATTTTTTTTTTGTTACTATTCTGTATCTTTTTAAATGCTTTAAATAGAGCATATGTTTAAGACGTTGGATTAGTATTATTGAACCATAAATGATGTTTTAAAGCAAATAAGTAATATTTTTGCTGACTATCTGCCGTATACTTTTTATAATAGACTTAAATGTTATTTACTTACAATTATATATGATTTCCTGTTTAGATTAAACAACAGACACGTATGTGTACAAGTATGCAATATGGCTCAAAAAATTATTGTCCCATATATTATACTACATCTAATTTCAGGGAAGTTTAAAATCCAATATTAAAAATTCATGAGATAATTCTGTATAAAATTGATATTTAAGTATTTGTATTTATATTGTATTTCTTTTGGTTATCGGTTATAATAACTTTTTATGGTAGCTACAACTAATTCTAATTCAAGTATTATTTTAAAAATCATTAAATTTAATTAATTCGCAATTGAAATCAAAAATACCTAAAAATTAAATTTTGTTAAGAAATGCTTGTTTCAGTCATGAACAAAAAATTATTATTTATTGTTTCGAAAAAGATCTCTTCATGATTTGTGTCATAAGAGGTTTAAAATTTTTCTATATACAAAATGAATAAACAAATATTGTAATTAATTAAATTTTGAAAATAAATATCATCAAATATCACCTAAAAACCAAACCTGGTTAATTAATTTTATTTTTTTCTTAGACTAATTAACTTACACACAACAATATGTATTTAGTTTTGAACTTTTATAGCGGAAATTAATGTAGTCGTCGTATTTATTTATAATTATGAAGTTTAAAATTTATTTTTTGTTTGGATGTTATGTATAATAGTGGAAAATAAATCAAAAAAATTTAATATTAAACTGTAATTTCTAAAAAAATATCTTTATCGAAATTAAAAAAATGATCTTTTCTTTCTTTTTAATACAAAAATATATTAATATTTGTTAGTTTCCTTATTATTTTCATCAGCCCTGCATTCGACTATTACGACGAACAAGCTACCTTGCCACCTTCAGATACGTGTGCTTTGTGTCTAGTTAAAGTGATGTATAGATCTTGCTGCAAACTATAACTCGAAAACCCTATTATAGGTACACGATGGTGTTTTGCAGACAAACCAACACCCTCACAGTTTAATATATATGCAAGGAGCACTACGCATGGAAAACAGTCAGTACCTATACCTACTTACATGCATATATATATATATATATATATATATATATATATATATATATATATACATACATACATACATACACACAGGTATGTATGGTAGGCACTGTTTCTCATATTATACGTGCTTCTGATTCTATTTATGCCTTATAATTTTCAACGGCATTTTTATGACTAGATGCACCTGTTTTGTTTAATTTTGTCGACTCTTTGTATTATTTCTTTTAACAGAAACTTCATGATTGGTACATTATTTATTGAATATTATTTTAAAAATACAAATATAATTTTAACAATAAATTTAAAATTAATTTATTCGTAATTAATATTCCAGTAACTTATCAACAGGTTCATTGGACAACTTACAGAAAATTAATAAAGATACTGACATATATTCTTAGATGTATATTTTTTACTTAATTTAATTTAGATAAAAATAAATGTGAAAGATAATTTCAAAATTAAATGAAATGTTCACTCATCCCATAAACCACGAAAAAGTTGATCAAAAATGATCAGCATCTGATTATAAAGGTTTTGGTTGTCATCATTATCAGATTGTTAAAGTAGAAAAAAATGTTTATGTTTCTTTATTCTCTGAAGATAAATAAATTGCCATAAAATTGAGAAGATTAACTATAGAGCATTTTTAATTATAAAAAACTGTGGTATCTGAAGTATTTAAAAAAATCATTTATAAAAAGGAATTTATTCAATTTATATAATAGTTTTAAATATAATTAACTTTGTAAATTTGTAGGAATTTTAATATAATAAAATAAAATCTTATGCGTTTGTTACAAAGCTTATGACAATTCTCTGTGAAAACCTCATAGGCCATTGACGAATTCATTTCTTCTGTGGCCGACTTAGACTTTCGTCATCTTCAAGTAGAATTTCAACTTGAACTAAAGATGATGAAAATCAAAACTGGTCGTAAAAGAAACAAACTCATATGAAGATTACGTAATTCTCAAAGAAAAATAAATAAAAGATGCACAAGAAAACAATACAATAAAGTTTATAACGTCTATTCATATTAAAAAAAAATTTAAGCACATTTGGACCATAAATTTTATTTTCAGTGCAAATCTTCAAGAAATAAATTTTAAACACACATTAAAGTTCGTTAAATCTAAAATATTTTTAATATGTACTTAAACTTAATAAAATACCTATTTTTTATATATGAATAATACTACAAGTTTCATAAAGTTTAATACTTTTATATAAAAACTGAATAATAAAATAAATCAAAAGTTTATAGTGTTTAGAGCTTTTTACTCAAATTATTTCAGTTTTACATACCTTATCGTAGTTATATTTTTATACTATAGGAAAAAATAATTTAAGAAATATTTAACTTTTAAAACCAAACTTACTGTACAATACTCCAAATATAAAAGTATTTTAAACAAAAAAAAATAATTGAAGAAAGATATTGAAAAAAAACCAGATTCGAACTCTAGATATATCATTTTATATAAATACTAATATTTGCTTACATAGAGCAATTTTTTTATTATGATCATTTTTGTAAAAAATGTTCAGAATTCTCGTTTACTAATTATGACTTTCTTTATTTATTATACGCATTTTCCATACAATGTTAAATAAAATGATATTATTATGTAATTTTTAATTTGTACACATAATACCTATTATTATTAAAAATATAGTGAGATTTTTTAATATCTGGTTTAATTACATTTGCGCACTGTTTCATCATTTATTTTGCGACATTTTCATGCAATTAAGTTGTGCACACATACATATTCAAATACACAATGTACTCCGTTGATTGTTATAATTACATCCAAGCAAGGTAGTCTCAATCAGTTTTATAATAACATGCACCGTTGTACTTCACGTACCTATCTTGTTACTAATGATTACTCTTTTATTAATTTTGTTATTACTTTCGTTCAAAATCAAATAGCTAGTATTAAATAAAAAAATTGATTTAATAATAACTGACTAAAAGTCTAAAAATATGTGTTAAATAAATATAATTATTATATAATAATAATTATTATTATTATTTAGTATTTTATATTTTTTTCTTTTTATATATGCTGTGTATATTTTTGAAATTAATTCTTAATAAGTTTAATTTAAAATGTATTTAGAAGAAATTTAAATGTTTTTTTTTTAATATCTGTTGTAGATTAATTATAGTACAAAGAGCAATATTAAAAAAATTCACGCTTATTTCAAATTGTATTTCAAAGAGTCGATATAGATTAAAATAAAAACGCGTATTGGTTTTCGAAATATGATTAAATTGTGCATTGTTACTTGGAAAGCATAAGGGGAGTAACAGCTTTGATGAGCTGAAAGCAGTAATCGAATTGATTCATACCAAATTATAAAGTGTGATTATCAGACCAATATTACTCGATATTTTTCATTTATCTCAAAAGTAAAACACACACACATACATATATAACCATATAACATTCGAAATTTAACTGATAAAAGAGGAAATAATATAATTCTAAATTTATGTCTCATTTATTGGAACAAAATCTGATCATTGTTGTATTTTGACACGTTAACTGAAGATAAACGACTATATGTATAGTTTTTAATTATAATGAATTTATCTTTGACAACCATATTTTTATTTAAAGAATATTTTAATTAAAATATGATATTCAGTAACAGCACTGCTCTTAATTAATTCGTGAAATCAATATAATGGTAATATATTATTCTGTACTTGAGTTTACTTTTAAAAAAAGTATATGAAAAATATTCACCATAAATCAATATAAATTAGTTTTACTTTCTTCATAATAACAAGAAATCTTTTAACTTCTAAATTATAGTCCATTAGTTGTAATTACAGTATGAAAATATAACTTTCTCTTGCCTAACTTTTTATATGTAGCTTAAAATTATTTCAAACAGAGTACTGAAACTGAAAATTTTAAGTAATCATATTAATTTAAAGTATAAAATCATGAAATAAGTTGAAATAATATTTTTTTCCTAAAACGAAACTTATTAATCGTACTGAAATCTACCAGATTAATTTTTATTTCGAAATTTTAACTTTTGTAGAAATATTTTCGAAGTTCAGATTTTTTTCTAACTACGATTTAGGCATTCTTAAACCGTATCTGAATGGGTATATATATATATATATATATATATATATATATATATATATATATGTATGTGTGTGTGTGTTTATACTTATATGTATCTACTGATTTATACACATATATCATATCTTGGTTTTATGAATATTTTATGTATCTCATGTTTACGACTAACATTCAATTAATATTCGTTTCGAATACACATTTCACATTGTTACTGAAAAAGTAAACAAACTTGAAATAAACATTTATAAAAGATACATACGTAAACTTTTTATCAACAAATATTAATTGCATAAATAAGTAAAATCTAATTTTAATCATATACCTATATCCAATATATATTTACGGTATCAATAATAAATTTAAATTTTTTATTCAGATAGTATCATCTCTGTGTTTGCGAATGGAAAAAAATCCATCTGACAATTAATGTCAATTTTAAATCACACGTACTATATATCATTACTCAATGGGTTAACTTTACATAGCTATCTCTGCAAACTAAACAAACAATATGCACAAACTGACCTAAATCAACATGTAGGACTCAGTAAAACTCGTATGCCATTTAAAAGAGAAGAAAATACAACACTCACGTATATTTGCATAATGTTGTTTCATTTTTACATGCGTTTATATTTAATTTAACTCGACACTGAGTTTCTAAATTACATTTGAATGACAAAGAGAAAACGTTATAGTAATATCGTAAAGTGCACGTCTCTCTTTATTTACTTAACATACTTTTTTGTTATGAGAGTGGACTGTATAATTGCATTCGTGACAAATACATGAAAGTTAATACCGCAGATGACCAACAGAGGCGCTTCGTACAAGCACAGACTAGTAGATCCCTAAAGCTCACTGCGTATATGTGGTCGTAGTGACACTATTCGAAAATTCAATTTTGTGAAAAACATTGCTATGAACGGGATCTATCTGCTGTAAATGAAGTTGGAGAGAGTAACTAATTCAGAGCTTTATACAGTTTGGTATTTTAATGCTCTATGATAATTATTATGCATTGGATTATTATTTTAATGTCTGCAACAAAGTTCTTTCCACGATTTTGAAAAATGTATGTATGTGAAAAATGCTAATTTATGCAATCACAAACAAAATACAATTCATTTTGTTATTTGATTCTAATTCATCAAAAGATATGTTTTGCATTTTGTCATACAGTATATACCATATCCTATAATCTATATGTATATATATATATATATGTGTGTGTATGTGTGTGTATGTGTGTGTGTGTATACATACAAATAGCACAAAAATGAATTAAACTTAAAGCATTTTTATTATATGTCTTACATATTTAATTAAAACATTTACTAAAAACAAAAAATATTCGTCAAATATATGCCATTCATAAAAAAAATAATTTTACCGTGTAGGAAAAAGTACTACTTGAATTACATTCATACTTAGTAGCATAATGTTGTTAATTTTCTTTTTAAAACTATTTTGTAACAGTTGCAATAATTTTCAATCAATTAAAGTTATTAATTTATAGAAATATAATTAATTTCAATTATTATTATATATAATATTATATGTATTTCAAAAATACATTTGCTATTGAATATAGAATAAAATATTTTAAATGAATTATAATTATTATCTACTTGACGATTTTAAATGAAATATACTACTATATAAGTGAATATATATATATATATATATATATATATATATATATATATATACACGATTTTTTATGTATATATATATATATATATATATATATTTGTGTGTATATATAATATATATATATATATATATATATATATATATATATATATATTACATACATAAAAATAATATAGTAGAACAAAACCAGTATAACTCTAAATTTTACATTTTTTACTAAATATAAAACTTTTTTAATATTTTATACGATCCATAAACCAAATAAAAATGGCTTTAGTCTAACGATAAAAAATAAAAAAATAAAATAAATGTTTGATAATTTTAAAATCATCTTAAATTTTAATTAAATCAACATTATTTCAAACCAGTTACACCAGTATTTTTCATATAATATATTTTTTTCAGTTTAAATATTGCAATTTTCCAAAACATTTGTGTTATAAAATTTATTTTAAAATTAATACATCGACGAGTACCACAACCTTCGAAGAAATCCCGATAGAAACTGAGTGAGTTAAACTATGATTTTATATACTCGTTGTCCATAATTCCTAGATATAGTCCTATCAGATTGTTATCTATTTCGATTTTTTCGAAACAATATTAACGAAAAAATATAGCGTTTTTGAAGGCCTTACAGACCTTAACAAACATCTAACTTCGTTCATCCTAAATAAAGTGTTTAGTTTTCA
This sequence comes from Acanthacorydalis orientalis, assembly GCA_034766995.1. Lineage (NCBI taxonomy): Eukaryota > Metazoa > Arthropoda > Insecta > Megaloptera > Corydalidae > Acanthacorydalis > Acanthacorydalis orientalis. The sequence continues at coordinate 31,564,600 of CM068313.1, read as the reverse complement.
TAACAAATAAACACTAATATTAAAAACAAGTTAAAGAACACGATAAATGTAGAGAAAGGAAAATCAAAAATGATAAAATTACATAAAGGATGGAATAAAAGATGTTCTTTATAAATAAACTAGTTGTCATTATATGAAAACTCATAAAACTTTACAATTTCGCATTCAAATTATCAATTTTATATAAAAATATAATAATGAATTTAATAACTTTTAAGAATAATGAAAGATCATAAAGAATATAGGACTTTTTTGAAATTTTAACAAATGAGTTAAGAAAAGTTTAATTCAAATCGCGATTTTGTGATTTTTTAATTAATTAACTAGTAAATGTATTTAAAAGTGAAAACAATAAACATTTAATTTTAATGTAACTAGTGTGTATTAAATTCTATTGTAAAAAAAAATTAAAATAATCAATTCGTCTTTTATTATTTATATTTTGCTCTATATAGTTAGTCTTTTAAATAAAGTGAGACGTTTTTAGTATTTCTTCGTGTATCCTAGAACACTAAACTACCTATACTTATATAAAATTAATTTAACATCGTACCGGTAAGTCAATGGCGAAATAACATTATTCACATGTCGTAATGCGACTAACCCAGATCAAGAGTATCGAAAATTACTTCGAGAAGAAAACAAATTTTTCAGTCACTTAATGGGATACATTTTATATGGAAGTAAACGTGGAAAGCATTACTTTTGTGTGCAGATTCCGGTCGAAGCACTCGAAACGCGAGAAACAGTACCGATCATTATCAATCTGACTATTTTTTTGTGTGTGCGTACGTCGATACCGTCGGTAATTCGGTATATCGCGGTCGGCTGTCCATCAACTGAGCGTCGGTAGCCGAATCCACTCGTGATTTTAACAGACTTCGGTTCGAATACAATTTACCAAATCGTTCGATTGTGGTTAAAATGTTATGCGATATGTATGTACGGTTTATACGGATGAGAGTATCGAGGTATAGAGAGGATTACTGATTCCGTTCATATATATTACACATATATGTACCATATATACCCTTCAAACGCACAAACACGCATACAGATATATATATATATATATATATATACATATATATATATATATATATATATATATATATATATACATATATATATATATACCTATATGTGGAAAATATACAAATATATGTGTGGATGTATGTATACACCTGCTATATATATACGTTTTGTCCCTTATCTTTTGCATGTTTGATAAATTTTTTGTGTGTGTTTTTGGAACAGTCATACGTTACACGTGATTTATTTTATCGACAAGATGGTGGATGTTTTAATAACTTTATGGAAATTTGTCGGTTTTATTGATCAATCTATTTATTTATTTAATTTATTATTGATTCTGTTAAAATATGTATGTACAAATACTAAACAATAGCAATATTTTTTATAACTGTACTTATTTACAAGATGTTTTTATACACAATCGTTATTGATTAAATTTTGTTATAAAAGTAAATTTGAGTTAGTGCCCTAGTTACAAATTGTTCTAATCTACAAAAGAAATAGTTAAATACAACAATCCTTTTTGACAATTTTTTTTACAACTTTCCAAAACAAATATTATCTAATTTAATTTAGGAGTTGATTATATCATCATTATTTATCAAAGTACTACCATATTAACAATTTTTTTTAAAACTTTCTACAAATAAATTTTTCACTTATTTTAATGCAATTAAATTGTGTAATTAAGTAATACAAAAAAGGTTATATAAAAGATATGTAATTTATGTAAGAGATATAATATATATATATATATATATATATATATATATATATGTAATTTATATAAGAGTAATGCTATTATATATGAAGTTCATTTAAATTAAAGTTCCTATTTTTGTCAAAATACCTGATATATTTATACTATTTAATACTATATAATTATACACAAAACATAATAATAAATTTTATTATTAGTTAAAGAAATATTCCCTTTTACTAAAATAATTAAATTAAAAAATAAGTTTGTAAATGGTTTTTATTTTATTTATCATTCAGTTGAAATTGAACCCTATTCTGCATTTTTCCAGGCTAAAAATAATTTCTTAACGAAAAGCGATATATATATATATATATCATGCACTTGATTTTACATGTACATTGTATTGATCTTCAATCTAACATATTAGCCACTCATCTCTAATTTTAAATAACTGAAGTAATTATATTTAGAAATATATTAATTAATATATTAGAGTATATTGAAAAAGTTTTGTAATGAAGAAAACGAAACAAAATTAAGAAAACAAATATATTTAATCTATTGTTAATTAATATATTTATCAAGGTAATTATTATAAATAAGACTGTATTTGAAATCTTATAATAAAGTTTCAAGTTAAATTGAAAGTTTTTTACAATTGGTTATTTTTGACACATAAAAAAAAATGTTATTAAACAATTTTTCTAGGTAAAAATGAAAATTTTTGATTACATTATTTTTCTATAATTGAAAGCTTACTTCTATTACCATTCAAGTTCATTGTCTATAGTAAATGTGTCAACTCATAAAAAATACAAAAAAAAATATAAAATAAAGAGTTATTTTATTTTTTAATATATTGTTAAAGATATAAACCACTCAATTATTGTATATATTATAAGGTAATAATTTTACTTAAAAATATCTTTCACATATTAATATCATTTTTTATAACTGAGTTATTGCCTTTCATTCTTACTAAGAACATTTGTATTGTTTTGTTCTATATTTTGTATATTTTTATTTTTACTACTAATCGAAAATAATGGCTCGCCGTGCATTTATAAATATAACATTGGTTTATTCTTAATTCAAAACAATTAAGTAATCCCAACCCCGCAATATATCAACTAAAAAAATATTTTTTTTTAAAAAAAGTGCAAAAAATAATTAACTAAATATAAGTGTTAACGTATTTATAAGATTTTATTATTATATATTCTTCTGAGTAAAATTTGATTATTTTTTTATATAAATAAAAATAATTTGAAAACTATTTTAAATTTATTTCATACAGACAATTGATTTTAATCTGTGCTTGTTTTCATTGATTTTATTAATATATTATTTCATTTCTAGTTTATATTTAAGAATAAATATATTAAGACTAAATTCATTTTATTAAAGTTTTTAATAACACAAAAATGTTAGATATATATATATATATATATATATATATATATATATATATATATATAATTAAGATATTAATAATGTCAAAATATAGTTATTATATAGCTTGATATAAAAAAATAATTATAAGTATGATATTTTATTTTTTATAGAATATTTTTTAGTTTAAAAATAAAATCAATAATAATTATCATATTCATGTTTTATAAAATAATAATGTATGATGTTAAAAAAAATATGTATATAAATATTATTAACTAGTAAAGTCATTTTCATAATGAACGGTTTATCTTAATTGATTGTAAATATAATTGAAAGTGAATATAAAATTAAATGATTGTACAAAACCAATAATTCAATTATATTGTTATTTGTATAGACAACTGCATAAAAACATGTAATATCACATTATTGATACCATATGGACGCTTTCAATAACACGTCAATTTATCACATTGAAAAAAATGTATATATCTATTACTGAATTTTACTTCAGCACCACTGTTATTTGGCGGCGAAAAAAGAACAAATAGAGAACAAAAATAACAATGCCAATTGGAAAAAAGACAACCGCATCGTTCAATATTATGAGAGGGCAACAAATAAAAGTATCGACGGTGCAGTTATCATTGGCCAGGGCCAAAATTGACTCGGCGTGCCTGCTTCAATTAATGAGTGTTTGTAAGTGAATTAGTGAAACGGTGGTGATTGATTAAATGCATTATACCTGTGACTAGTGTGGTGCCGTGGCTCGCTAGTAATTGCAATTGTTTGTCAGAGTACCGTTGGTATAACAGTTATCTGTTGCAAATGCATTATATAATTAATGGTGATGTGTGAAAAGTCGTGATTTTCGTTATTTCAATTACCATGTATTTTGTGACATACTGTTCTCATTATTTATTCTCTCGTGAAGCCACTGAATATTTAACGATTTTTAGTTTAATCTGTGTTCACTATTTCCAATTTACTGACTTAATTAAATTTTAAATTCTGTATATATTATAAGACCATATATCATTTACTTTTTTGTCAGTGACAAATTGTACACAAACATAATATTTCTTAGCATTGTATTATACAATCATTTTTTAAAACAAGTTTATCGCCATGTAATACATTTTTTTTTACTTTCAAATCTACGATATGAATTTCAATTTATTTTATTATGAAATCTGATCAAATAAATTAACGTTAGTTTATTCTATTTTAAAAATATATGTATAGTAAGTCTTTTTAAAAAATAATACTTTTTTCTGATATTAATAATAAATAATAATAACAAAACCAAATAAATCATTATGAATTGTATTCATATATTTTAAGGTATTAGTAATATTCATACGTGAATATTAATTCACGTATGAATTTTTATTGTTTTTTATAATTTGAAATTTGGATTTTTCAATCATCTCTTCACTGACTCCCTAGAAAGGTTTTAAAACACTTCGACTTAAATTGAAAATGACATTAACCAAGAACACACACACACACATATATATATATATATATATATATATACATATTTATATTGTCTGGATCTCACGATACAAAAACGGCCAGAAAACAAACTATGCAAAACTAGCACGTTAATTTAGTTGCAACGCATAACTTATCGGAAAACTCTGCGATTAGATAAAATTGATCGTTATTTGACATTGTGAATGATGGAAGATGACTTTCACGTCGATAAGAAAACAATCGACAAAATTTAAGTTAAAAATTTGGAAAAACAAAGATTTATTTACATTTTATTTCTCAGATCTTCACAAGTTATCAATGACATAGCTACGTCAAATATGTTGAAACATTCATGAAAATTATATGAAGCCACTTCAAGTCTTAAAAAATGAAAAATTCTTTTAAAGTCAAAAAATAACGATTTGAGAGAACCGAAAATCAAGACAATGTTGATTTACAATAAAAATGGGCTTATTGCTTAGGGTTTCATCTAGCAATGTCTAATTGTTTAGCAATTTCTAATTTAGTGAGTATTATTTTGAAGATTTTCACATACATATTTGTAGAAACGGATTGTTCACATAAAGCCTAAATTTCACGAATAGGACATTTATTTCTTTTTATACGAAAATGTAAGAGTCACTACAGGAATTTTTAGTCTGAAAATAAATTAATATGCATATATATATATATATATATATATATATATATATATAAATATATATACATACATATATATACATACATACATACATATACATACATACATATACATACATACATACATATATATATATATATATATATATATATATATATATATATATATATATATATATATATATCATTGCAGTCGCTCGTACTGGTATTACTGTACTATAACTATAGCTTTTTTCAAATTATATTCACTACCATCATCTAATCGCAAAACTGTATAAATGATATATATATATATAATTTTTCAGAATTTTTAAATAAAAATATAGAAAATTCCTATTTTTGATATGTTTGTATATTAATGTAGAAATATTATTATATTATTTTAATTATTCATTAATTTATTTTATATAAAAAATAAATAATACCTATCACTTAAATGTTTTTTTTTATTTATCTGTTAGAGATTCCAGTAATTTAAAAGTTTATTATTACTATATTTATTTAAAAAAATACAACTAACCACAATTATATTTTAAGATATTGTTTGAAAATATTATTATTTATAAAATAAAACATTAAAATACTTCAGTTAATAGGTTATTTAAAAATAATTCATAACTAGATGTATGAGCATATTTTATTAGTTTAGATATCAGAATACATTAACAGAGAGAAACGACAATTTAAAAGTTTACAACATTGTTGTTACTTACATATTGAAACACTGTTTTTTCAAAAAATTTCCTTTTTTTATGGCTACTCTACTCAAAGATCAAATTAATTATGTTTGTGTAAAACTTAGAAGAGTTAAAAATGAAATAAAAAAATATTTCAAAAAGTGCACTTTATGAATACAGCATAAAGGAAACAAGTATTATTAAACTCGTAACATCCCATTTAAAAATAAAATACTTCCAGTAGGATTCTCATTAGGTATCTTTTTAAGGATAATTTTACACGTTCGTATCTTTTAAAAGGGTATGAAAAGGGTCTTGTTAATGAGAGACAAATTTACGACATTGAAAGATTAAAAGGTACTCTTTGTCTCGTTTCAACATTATTGTATTTTTGAACGAATGTAGGTGAATGTGTATGTGTGTATAGATTAGATATACAAGTGTATAACGCGGTTGTACTAACCGGCACTTAACTGCAGTTTACCTTCGACCCGAGTTTAAATTAATGATTGGAATACGTATAACCTGGTGCTGTCGAGGTAATAATATAAAACACGACGCTCTGAGATTAATGTAAGAGCTTCACAACATAGGTGATGGTTATTAGATACTTTGTTACCGATGGATTATAGCCTTGTTCAGGAGAAAATTGTTCTTTGGTGATTACGTTTTGGTAATATTATTATTTGTTACGTTTTCGTTGATCGATATGGCATACATTTAGGATACTTTGAAATTGTCTACAATGTTGTCAACAATTTGAATTAATGATATATTTATTAAATACGACATTATTTGTGAAACGTACAAAATTGTAACTATATGCAGACCATTACATGTTTATAAATTCAATATCAAATAATACTTGAAAAGCTCTTGAATGTTTACTGATAATTGAATTTTTGTTATAGTTATATCTTTATTATTACTCATATTATTCTGTGTTTAACCTTGAAAAAATAATATATTTATATATAGAGAGAGATAAAGAAGGAATATCATGAATTATTAGAAAGTAGTTAACTATTGAATGCATACATTTTCTAAATTTATGTAAATTGCATAAACAGATACAATTAAAATTTTAATATTGATTTTAATATTGAAATTCAAATGTCGATTAAATAAAATGACTCCTTTATTCAAAACTGTTTTGAAATTCAATACACAATAATTAATTATATGTATGTAAATTATTAGATTATATTTATAAAACTTTTCACAAAAATAACTTTGTATATGTATACTGAGATATACATATATATTTATAAAAGAGTGATATTTTATATATTAATTAAACATCACTCTTTTAAGGCTATTTTATTATACATAAAATTGAAAATCCATATAATATTGTCTTTAATTGAGCAAAATAATATTTTTATTTTTTCTTACTTTTAAATTTAAATATATATGTTTCAATATAAAAATATATTTATTTTAAAGTATTCTTTTTGTAAACATATAATATTTTACAGTTCGTATTAAATTTCAAAATGTTTAATATACAAAATCATTGATAATTTTACTAAAAATAGCTTTGCCAATATACTTTTCTACGGAATAAACTTATATGTTTTTTAATAAAAATATGAAATGGAAAAAAACATTCTCCGAATTTCAGTTTCTAGGAAATAAAAGTAACTGAAAATTATTTTTCCAAAATTAATCACCTACTGAAAATGTCAAAAGTTCATTTATTGAAATTAAACATTTTAAATTTTTCGTTATTAATTTTATGTATTATATAAATATAAAAAAATTAGAAAAAATCATTTTATTATTGAAAAATAAAGTACAATGTTGGTAGAAAAATAACTAATGCTTTTATTTTCTGAATTCTAAGCTTTATTTTTGTTATGAACGTGTCACTTCATCCTGTTCATATTAATATCATATTAAAGTCCATTTTCGGTCTGTATTTTGATACCATCGACTTTGGTTTTACTATTACTTTTGCTTTAAATTGGGTTATTGAATTAAAGATGGAAAAGAACCAAATAAGTGAAATTTTTTGCAGGAGTTTAAAACGAGTGATAAAACAGTAGAAATTTCTCGTTAACCAAACGATGCTTTTGGTATGGGTACTGTTAATAAACGTACGGTGTAATGGTGGTTCCAAAAATTTTATGCTAGGGGCGAGAGTTTCGAAGATGAAGAAGGTTGCAAGCGTCTTTCTTCAATACATAACGACTAATTGAAAGCGTTTGTAGAATCAGAACCACACGCACAACAATTCGAAATCTTGCACAAAAGTTAGGCATTCGTCGTCCAATAGTTCTAGACCAATTAAAACAGCTAGGAAAATGAAAAAAGCTTGAAAAATGGGTGCATAAATCGCAATTGTTTTTCTACCGACATAATAATTAAATTATTTATATAAATTCATAAATAGAAAAAATTTTGACAAGTTTTTTTTAAAAAAAATAAGAGAATATATCTGTAGTATAATCAGAGATGAGATATATAATTCTAATAATAAATATTTTATTTACTTTATAAATGTGTGTATATTTATGTGTATGAAAATAAAAATTGAAGATTGAAAATATAAAACAGGAAACATGGAATAAATATCATGAAAATACATCGTATTTTCATAATAATTTAAACAATTTACAGAATTTTAATGATGCAAAATATAAATATTAATTAAAAATTCAATTCTCGCAGTAACAGCTTTAATTGAAAATTTCAATAATCACAAAAAAATAAACGTATCGCTTAAGAATTTATTGTTGAAGAATCAAGGCGTAATATATCAGTAGATTCTGTTAGATCGAGATAATAACTTTGCTGTGACAACGTTCACCTTTATAATAAAAGTAATTCTCGACACCGCCTCAGATTTACATTGTGAGCGAATTAATTAGATTTAATGATTACGATGTCAAAGATATTGAATTTAAAATTTAACAGCCCGTTCGGTTATCCAGTATTAACGCGACCGTTAAAAATAAACATGTTTTTTTTTTCTTCTGCCGCGATGTCAAATGTAATTATTATCGAAATTTATGTTATGATAAATTTTTCGATATTTTCGTACCGTTTTTATATGATGGCTTTTACGTTATATCAATTTTCATTTTTCATTATAATGACATGTTTTAACAGTTTAAGCATTGTATTATATATTTAATGTTATCTGTTATTACAGAACTACATGCACGTTTTTTTTGGAAAAAATGAAACGTTTTAAAATTTTTAACAAATTGATATATATATATATATAGAGAGAGAGAGAGAGAGAGAGAGAGAGAGAGAGAGATAAATTTTTCATTTTCTCAGAAATATTTTTGTCTTTTAGAAAAATTACTATTTTATTTGTAAGCTCCCTGAAGTTTTAAATAATTTCGTACAAACGTAAATATTCTTAGAAATTTGAATTGGAGATGAACAATTTTTTCGTAAAAATGTATTGAAGAATAATAATGTTATTTATTTATTCGCTTCATTATCTAGATTCAGAAATTATGACTTTTCAAAATAGTTACAAATAGAAGAGTAATACAATGACTAATTTAATTTTTAGGTAAACCGAAATATTACTAAAAAATTTTATAGTCTGTTAATTAAAGATATGATTTATTATTTAACACTAAAAGAAATAATAAATTCTATTTCTTACTTGTATTTTTATTTATAATATTTAATATTTTTTAAATTGAAAATAATAATCATAATTACAAAAAAAAATTAAATTTTCAGAAGGATAGCAGGGACACTACAAGAGAATTATTTTCAAACACTTTTAAATAGCATACATACTTCTATGCATCAATATTATTAGACCTTCATTTATTCTGTCTGGAATTTACTGCAATTTGTTAATTATTCATAATTCAAATGCAGATAATTGTACATTTCATGAGTTTACAGAACGTGTTTCCTTTATATATTGAATGACACATTTTAACTGACCCTCCGGGCTCTTATTTAGCATAGACGTTCGATTAATATGACCGAACGTCGACAACAAAGTAACTAGATTAAATCGCTGACATAATCAACAGTGTAAGGATTACGTATCTATAAACATATTTGCAGCTAAATTTGTCTCAACAAAAATATGTAACCAATATAGTTAAGATTTAGGTTAAATAATGTTTCAATAATATTTTTACATTTTTCATTATTTACTACAAACTTTAGTATTGTAGTCTTAGTAACATAAAATTTTCATTCATTTAATTACAATTTTACGAAAATGTTTTTTTGATTTACAATTTAAGATTACTATATTGTAATTATATACACATTTCATGGATTCGAAATTTTAGGTATTAAAAACAAAAAGAATTTTTACTTTTTTTTAAGAAAATAAATCTATAACACAAACACACACACACACATATATATATATATATATATATATATATATATATATATTATTTTTAAGAAGTGTTTAGAAACATTTCAAATATAAAGATTACCTTTTATCATCACAATTTACATTCTTTTGTGAAAAAAAATGTCATAACTACGTATATATTGCCGATAATACTTTAAATAACTAATATTTTTCCGAAAATATTTCTTAGTTTTCTTAAAAAAATTACACATTTTAAAATAAGAAACCGTACTTAAACCACACTTTTTTAAAACAAAAAAATGATATATCTAATTCTTGATAAAACAAAATAATCAGTTGCAATAACTTCGATATAAGAAACGTAAGTTACTTAATGAAACTGAGAATTTAAATCTGTTATATAAATTAATATTAGCAAACCTGGGATATATATATTTATATATATATATCTCTCTCTCTTTATATATATATATGTATATATCTATATGTATATATATATATATATATATATATATCTTTCTTGTTTTACTTTAACTTAAAATAGATAAAGTCGACAACAAGTGACATTATATTTAATTCGAAAGATAAAATTATTATCTATGTTAATACAAAAAGTTTTTATTTAAAGTTTGTAACAAACATTTGTATTGTATCTGAACAACATTGATCATAAAGTACTTAAACAGGGATGGTAATTTCATAGATATATCGTTACTGGTATCTAGTTAATCCTAGATATAAAAGTTAAGGCTGAAATCGAATGGTGAAGTTATAAATTCTTGTCAGTGCAATGAATAATAAAAATCGTTATACGATTCAATCTCTATGCTGGTTTTTATAATCATCATCTTCAGTCAATTCACTGCTGCACAAGTCCTCTTCCATGATTTTCCATTTTGTACAATTGAATGCCTCTCTTTTCCACTGATTTGCAATAAAAAATTTTATTTCCTTATCCCATTGGCTTCTTTCGAGTTTTTTTTTTACATTTCTTGGTTCCCAAATAATAATTTCTGTTGTCCATCGATTGTCACTCTTCTTGCAATATGCCACGCCCATTTCCATTTCAGACTCTACTCTTCTTACTAAATCTGTGACTCCTGTCTGTTTTCGTATCCATACTATTCTTTTCCTATCTCTTCTTGTTATTCCTAATATCTGTCTTTCCATAATTCTCTATATTGTTTGGAGTCTTTGAATGATTTTGGTGCTAAGCACGCATGTTTCGCTTCCGGAGATAAGGACTGGTAGTAGATATTGATCAAATACTTTTTCTTCTCAAAAAGAGTGGGATTTTTGATTTAAATATCAAGGCGTTTTTTCCAAATAAGCTCTGTCCTATTTTTATTCTCTTTTTTTCTTCTCCTTTTTTCTTCTTCAATGAATAATCCATCTTTGTTGATAAGCAGGCTTAGCGTTTTTGTAATATATATATATATATATATATATATATATATATATATATATATATATATATATATATATTAAATGATAGACATATAATTATGTTTTGTACATATTCATCAATTACTATATGTTTTATGGATTTGATTTAGATTATATTACTTAATAATTAAGTTTACAAGGTAAAAAAACTATTGATAAATGCTTTCTTTTCTATAACATATATTTTTCTTTATAATCTCATATGCACAAAGAATATCATATCTTTATATTAATTTGTAGCTGGTTAGAATCTCATTTTTATATTTATGTTTTCATGTGCACATGAAATAAGACCCAGAAAAATAACATAATAACATTCTGACAAACACAATTATTAATATTAATCATTTACTGTATCTAAATTATCATGCCGTTTCCAAAAGTGTTTAGTGATATTTGATTATTAATATAATTGTATAGGTATTGAAAATAAATCAAATTTTACTGCATTAATGCAATTTTTATATTAATAAAAATATACTTTAGATTGTACAGTCATTAAGTAAGCTTAATCATTTATGTTGATATATCCCATTAGATGGATTAAAGAACATTACATTTTTTTATAAAGATTTTCGATCAATGAAAGGGGAAAAGTGGGAACAAATTCTTACTTTAAACTGTATTAACAATGAATCTTAGTGCTTTACATTTATGATTAATCGTTTATATTTACATTACGTATACTTTTATTATAATGGATTTATTATTTTTAACAATTTATTATTGTTAACAATTAATTATATTTTTATTGTAAGTGCGCAAAATTTGAATTTTTAACATAATTTGTGAAATATATGTTTTCTTGTACTAATTTTTAGGTCAGTTACCTACTTATATAATTATTGCTTTTTAATGTTAATATGTACATGAGTCTAATTTACTTTTATTAAAATTAATTTCAATTTTACTTTCTTTTATCTAAAATAATAAATTTAAATGGAATTTATCAAAGTTAAATCTTGTTTAAAAGAAAATCTACGGCACATTATCTTAATCATATGTGCTTATTACTATACTATTCTACTATTATTCAAATTTTATTACATTTCTTAGAAAGTTACATTTTAGTCGTATACTTTTACTATTTGATTTGAATAAATAGACTATTAGATTGATTAATGAAAATTTTTAATTAAGAAATTCAAACAGGCATATTTATTTACAATATTCATTCTTACCAAAATATGTCTTTTTTAATATAATCTTTTAGTATCTATTTATAACCTTTGTTAATTCATTTTTACAGAAACTTTCTTTGCTTGAATCAAAAAAGTTGTTAATTTAATATGATTAGTAAATTTTATTTTTGTATTAAAATTTTAATACTGTGTATTATATTAAAAAAATATTACTACGACTTCTTTGTAAAGTCGAAAAATCGAAATAAATGTCAATCCGATTATCCGTGATCCTAAGGTGACTAAGGTAAATGAGAACTTCTCAATTAATCTCTTGTGTATATTTATTCTGTATTTAAATTTGTTATTTTGAGTAATACAAGGTATATATATATATATATATATATATATACATACTTTAAAGTATTAATATTAGTTTTATAATATATTCTGTTAATTAAACTTTACACACATATGCTTTTATATATGTTCAATTCTACTATCGAAAGTCATTTGTACATGATTATATATATATATATATATATATATATATATATATATATATATATATATATATATATATATAATATGTCGACAATACATGTGGTCACAAGAGTACAATAACATAATATTGTATTCAAACAGAAAATACTAAAAGTATACGTACAAAGCTATATTGAAAAAGAAAATAGAGTAAATGTGTCCATTACTGTATAGCAAGAGTCATACAGATATGATAATAAAATAACATTGATGTGTTTTCCGACACAGCTATCTTAGATCAGACATTTGTGTTGACAGTATGTGTAAGAGGGTTATGTTTGCTTGCAACGTGAGGCATTCCATGCTACACGAAGACGTTAGAGGAGTGAATGTATATATATATATATATATATATATATGTATATATATATATATATATATATATATATATATATATGTTTTATCTGTGTGTGTATGTACACTTGCTTTTGTCTGCCCTAATAGCGTAACCACTGTCTACGGCCGCGTGAGAGTGGAGTGTTCAGTGTGTGGTAAAGCGCGGTGGTTGCGGTTACAGAGGCAAGCAGAATGGAGAAGAAAGGCTGACGTCGCTTCAGCCCATTTTAGATGTGTGTGAGCATACTCACATAAATATTTCACTGTACATTGACGTTATGTCGTTTTGTGTTATACATCTTTCGACAATGTTACGTATACACGTATACCGAGACACAGGTTAAGGGGTTTATACATATAAAAACATACATACATACATATATATATATATATATATATATATATATATATATATATATTAATTTATGTATTATTATGTATGTATAATTTATGTATGCATTTTCGGGCAAGTAAGTTTTATATGAAAAAAGTAACAAAAAGACAACAATGTGCAGAACAAAAATGTTTCACAAATGAATTTTCACCCTCCATTGACAACAGACCATTTTTCTTGTCAAAACTTGATAATTATTATTTTAATTATAGCTTATATGTATCTCTGTGGCGAGGCTATTACCTTCAAAGTTCAGATAGTTTCCATACAATGGATCAATTTTTTTCGCAAGCAGTTAAATCTAATAAATAAAAAAGTATTTTTTTTCATTTATAGTACTATAACATAATAATCGTAAATTAAATTCATTCCTATGAATAATTTTAATACGAAATTTCAAACTACTAAATCAATAAATTATTATATATATATATATATATATATATATATATATATATATATATAATAATAATTCATTTATTTAAAAAATATAAAAATCTTATATATAACATCCTGTTCACACCAAGTTTTAAACCTATTCATATAAATGTATTAAAAAAAGTGAACATCACCATCAGCCTCTTTTATCATAATATCTAGTAATTGATTATTATAATCTATGAAAATATATTTAATTGTTAATATAATTCTCTTTATAGTGAAAGAATAATAATTCTCCATGTATTCCAAATGTAAACGTATAAGTACATGCCAAAAATTTTATAGGTATTTGTTAAGATTGAAATATATAATTCGAAAAAATTAATTTAAATAAAAAGAATAAGCACTAGAATTATAATCTTATTGAAAAATTATGATGAGAATACATTTAAAAAATTCATTACTTTCAGAAAAATTAACTAAATTATAAAGATTATTTTTCGTAGTATTCGGATTTTTACGATAGAAATTGTACATTTGTATAATAAATAAACTTGTTTATTATCAAAAGAATCTTATTTTATATAAAAGTAAAATTAAAATATTATAAATTTATATTATTTGTAAAAGATTAAAAGAACCGACAAATTCAGAAAATCTTAAAATAATATTGAAAAACACGACGTATTTATAATACACCCCTTTTTATAAACATAATTACATGCTTAAAACACATAATAAATTTGACATAATGTATAATTTCTAAAATTGAAACTTTATATATTTAATGCTACGATAGGTGAATAACGATATGAATCTTAAAAAATCCTATAATTTATTTTATCAGCAGCTTATTATAAAAGCAGATAAAAATATAAATAACTTGCTTTTTTTAAATTATAAATTTGTAATTATAATTTTTATTGTAAATTTCAATTACAAAGCAAGAATTTTATTGCAAAGTGTAATATATTTTAAATGGATACTTTTTAAATAGTAATTGAAATTAGATAAATATACTGATAATCAATATGAAGATAATAACTAAAATTAATAAAATGAATTTGAAGGGAAGTTAATTTTCAAAGAAATTTAATCTTTGTTTGTGTTTTAATTGCATATTTGAATACTGAAATTATATATATATATATATATATATATATATATATATATATAGTATTCTAAATAAAAAAGGAAAAACTGAATAAAGTTGCATTTATCTAATACTCTTTAAATGACACTGTCTATATTTGTTTAAAAAGCTTCTTGCTAAAAATATTTTCACTCAAAATCTTGATGCACTTCGGCCATTTCTTTAAGTATATACATTACTGAACCGTCATTCAATGTCATGAAAACTGTATGACATTAACTCTAAATATTCTTTGTTATTTCAATGATGTGTAGAGTAACGACTATCGTGGGGATGCATATCGACCATGTTATGCATTGAAATACCACAAATACTTATTTTACTGCCGTGTTTTATTCATGTTGATGTAACATTGTTTTGTATATCTGCTCAGTTAAATGTGCTTTTGTTTGGGTGTGCTTTTTCTAAATATAAAACAACGTATTCAATCACTAATGTCGAAATCCTTTACATGTGGTACTTTTCGGATAAATATATGCCGTACGTTATGTTAATTTTAACCTTATTATAAAAATGTATCAATGCTTCAGTAAAATATTTTAGTATAAATTATACGTCAGTGATTAATATCAAATTTACCGTAATATTATAATTATGAGTTTTTTTTATACTTTAAGTAAACATGTTAAATTTAGACTGGAAATATTTTAAGAAATAATCCTATAAAATATATTCAAAACATTTAAATAATTGTGTATTTTCAAATGTGTTGCTTTGATTTCGTGATAAATGTTTTTATTTAAATGCTTTATCTCAAATGTACATATATATATATATATATATATATATATATATATATATATATATATATGTATATGTATATATATATATACATACGTGTGTGTGTATGACAATACTATGCACTCGCCTATATTTTTGTTGGTTATTTCTGTTAATAAATGTATGTGTGATTGTAACTATTCTTGTGTAAAAAACATAGTTGATATAAAATCACTGTCTTAAATGAAATATATTTTTACATAAATCAGTAATTTTTATTCAACATAAACACTTATTTATTTTTTTATCGAAATTCTTATAATTATGTTTAAATTATCTTCACAATTTTTTAAGTTTATATATATATATATAACCACTTCATAGTGAATGTATTTTGAATAATACTTAAAATGAAGATGAAACATCTCTCTATGAGATGATAAAAAACATTACTTTTTAATACGATTGAATTTAATCTTTTAATAATGAAATGTTTTTAAACCTAATTTGCAGTTTTTATGTACAGTACTTTTTTAACTAATGAAAATATAATATAAAGACTAGTTTTAGAATAATAGTTATATAATAGTAATCTTTATTAAATATACATAATAAAATTATTAACAATATAAACATTAGATTTTATATTGTTGTATTATAACATAATTATAGTATAATCATTAAATTAAAATTACTTTTATATATACATTGATGTAAAATATTTTTGTATTTGATGTACATTATATTTATTTAGAGTTTTTACATATATTTGAATAGTAGTCACTTTTAAACCTAAATTTAAATATTAAATTTTTATTGAATGTTGTAGTGATTAATGAAACAGTCTAACACTTATTCATTTCACCAATATTTTCGGTAACTTGGCGTTACCATTGAAATAATAATCGAATATGAACAATAATAATAATTTCAATATTTTTGATCAAGAAATTCAATTTTAGTGAGGTTTGAGGGGTGAAAAAAAATCATTTTTGAAAATTTGCAATGAAGTTATATTAAAAATATTTTTTAAATAGCTGAATTTTATATATCATTTACTAATAACAAATCATTTATTCGTGTTGTGTAACTGAAATTATACATACATATATATATATACATATATATATACATATATATATATATACATATATATATATATATATATATATAAATATATATATTTATATGTATAGAGAGAGAGAAGAGATCGAAGATGTTTGATTTGGTGTATACATTTTTCATCTATTGGTTGAAATGATGTTAGTTGAATTATCATATTAAATTTACATCCGTTATTCAAGTACGTGTGAGTTTTTGCAGTGAAATATTGTGTTTCTAGTTTTGAATGTAAAAAATTAGAGAAATTAGTTTTTTGTCGATAGAATATTTATTTCGTACTAAATAGAATATTTTCTGTATGATAAATACAAATTATGCTATGTTATTAAATGTATCTTGGAAAATGCCTTTACCCAGCAGTGGATTGATAGAGGCTGATGATGATAAAATGTATCTATTTGAATATACCTTATATTAATAAATCAATTATTGTAGATAAAAGTTACTCTTAATATACGTTTATTATAGTATTTCAAAAAACGTAGGCTCGGTAAGTTTAATTGATAATATGAATTGAAAAGTAATGTAAAATAAAGTAGAAACATGTATAATTATTGTTTTCAAAAACTATTTTTTACACTACATGGTTTAATTAATAAATTTTGAAAAATAAAACATCAAACCTCCCAGTATATATATATATATATATATATTCTTTCTTTTAAAAAAAAGTTATATTCATATGTTTACACATTAGACAAAATTTAAAAAGAAGTGATAATTTGCTGTTAATAATTTATTATATGTTATAATAATTTATATATGTTATATATAATATAATAATTATACATATAATAATTATACATTGAATATTACAACATTACCTATATTTGTGTTATGCACTTGAAATTTTGCAAAACTTTGGGTACGGCATTAATAACGTATCATATTCGTAATACTAATGAATTTAAGATAACACAAATATTTGGATTGGTCCAAAGTTTCTAATTAATATTCACTTCCAGAGTTTGACATTTTTTGTTCATATTTAGTTACTACAAGAAAGAATTATTTTTCACTTTTAAAAAATGATTATATGTATGCATTAATTCTACACTTCAGTTTCAAGACATTTGCTTTATAATCGTGTTTTTATGAATAATCATATTATTCCAATTAAAATATTATCTTCAATGTTTTGTGTTGGAATTGAAATTGTTATACATTTAGAGGTACTAAAAAAATATAAAGTTATATGTTTCGAAAAACAATTTGAATTTAGTTTTGAGGTCTTAAAGTATATAATAAACACTTTTTAATTTATTTTTGCAGTAATTTTAATGAATATATCATTTTTCACATAATAGTATTTCATGTGTTATAATTTTGATTAATATTAATTAATAAATTATAAATAATAATTATTAACATTTTATTCATTGTTATTAAGTTATTATTAATTAATTTCTAAATTTAATATTACTTATTAGCAAAGTAATTTAAAATAATATTTTGTAAAGGGAATATTTTTGTAATAAAATAAATGAAGCAAATATTTCAATTATATATGTTTGGAATTTAAAATAACTTTATCAGTAAAATAAATTATTGATATCTTATAAACTATTTTCTAAATATTTATCTAAAATGGACTCTCTTTTAGTGATACTAATTTCGCATACATTAATTATTAATAAGTTATCGAATAATATAAATAACTCTGTATATGAAGACTGAAACTTCGCTTTTCCTTTCTTCAATTCTATTAAATTTTAAATCTGATTTGTCAATTTGACTTACATGAATGTTTAAGTGATTCATTGTTAGTGGTTAAGTAAAATTGTCATTTTAAAGTTGTAATTTACTAACTGTATAAAATCAATAATTTAGGTTTCATTTTAATACATAATTGTTCAGAGAATATTAAATTAATTCGTTTGAAATAAACAGAGCTGTTCTATAATATACAAGAAATAACGGTTCATATATGATTATTTTTTGCACAATTGTTATATTGTTTCATTGTAATATGTTTTAGTATAATATAGGAAAATTACCAAGTCAGAATATGTAGTAGAACTGACAATTTGAAAGGTAGATAAATGAACTAAAAAGAATGTTTCAGATAATTATATTTCAAAAATTATCTGA
Source organism: Acanthacorydalis orientalis (assembly GCA_034766995.1). NCBI lineage: Eukaryota > Metazoa > Arthropoda > Insecta > Megaloptera > Corydalidae > Acanthacorydalis > Acanthacorydalis orientalis. Next base: position 31,545,032 of record CM068313.1, on the reverse strand, counting down.
CTGTACATGAGGAAACGTACAAATTTATATATATATATATATATATATATATATATATATATATGTATATAAAATATGCATACGGAAAATGAGAGAGGCATTAATATGTTGGTATTATGAAGTAGTTCGATGCAAAAGAACATCTCTATTTCTTTTTCATATATATTCATTCCATGACCATATCTTCAAGTTTGTTGCGTTAGTTATTATGCTTTGTATCCATGATGACAATTTAGATTACGAAGGATGCTATAAATGGGGTGTTAGGTCAAGCCAAAGGTGTTGCCCGTACATGTTATCCACGTATTCTATCCCGCCTCTAACACCAGTTATCACAGATAAACTGACCGTTAGTTGGTTGGAAAATGTGTTCTGTGTTGTCAACCTTTATTCTTGTATTAATACCATACTTGATTTTGTAAATTTATTCTACCATTGACCCCTGATAATCTGCCTTATCTTTCAACTCTTTCGTTCATTCACTTCTCTTTTCTCTCTTCCTTTACAGACGTGAGAACGTAAATGTGTATGTGTGTATGCTTGCATATCTATATATATTCGATAAATTATTGTAAACAGGAATTTAAAAGCATTAAAAGTCTCGAACTTGTGTATTTATAAATTCTAAGTAAAATGAATTGATCTGTTATTGTTATATGTTTTATTTATAGATTTGTGCTCAAATTTCTAATCAATAATGCTTTTATCTTTAACATCTGTTATCTATGCATAGTATTCTTTTTTCAAATCAACAATAACATTCGAATCGTGCCTTGTAGTTATTTTAAAATGAATATTTCATAAGAAAAAAATATATACAATTCTAATCGAATTCTTTTCTAAACGAAATATTTTGTAACAAGAATGCGACATATTTAAATTATTCCTTGTAGTGTAATATCAAAATAATATATTAAGTAACTAAAATAACATGATTTAATGAATAGTAGTGATTTACTTACACATTTTTTGAATAATAAATAATATTAAAAAGTATTTATGTTCATAATTTTACAAAAATTAAAAATATATTATATATATATATATATATATATATATATATATATATATATATTAAAATATCTTTTATAATTATTTCTTGTTCATTATCAAATAATATGTATTTTTAGGTTTTATTTTTCAACTTCTATTAGAGATTATCTATTATAACGATGGATATTTCATGTAACATTAATTTTACATTTAATAACTTTTTTTGGATTAAATATTATCTAATAATTAAAAATTGTATGTAAAAATAGTAGATATTTTTTAACAAATAGATTATTAAATGAAATTAAAGAAAATAATTTAATACTATATTTTTAAATTTGCATTTTTTCTAAGAATTTAGTTAGATACGATTACTTCTTTGTTTTATTATAAATTCTATTTTGACTTTACGTTTTTATATAAATAGTGCTCTGCGTGAAAAGACGAGATATATATATATAAAGAGAGAGAGAGAATAATTATATAATTAAAAATATTTTTTAATTTTGTTAGAATATCAACTTGATTACACTAAAACTTTCATAATAAAATACTAAGCATATTTATAAAACTCAATTTTCATTAATTTAAGAAATATTTTATCTTAGAAAAACAATAATTTTTAATCTTTTTATTTTATTATAATAGATAAAATAAAAACAATAATAGTAAAATGGTCTCAAACTCTATCTAGATTTTGTAAAAAATAGTCTTTTGTTAAATAATGAAATACATTTTTATAATCTCCTGAGGTAGCTTATTTATTAATTATTAAAACAGTATGAGTTGATATTTTTTAATCGATCGTAGAACAATTAAAATTAGTAAAAATAAATATATTTGGTTAACAAAAAAAATTAAAGGGATAAAAATTTCTAAGCCTCTAATTTAGTCTAGTAAAATACTTGCTTATAATGAAAAGTCGTTGTAAAGTATATTTAATTTTTTACATATACTCAATTATTGAAATTTACAAGCACACACACACATATATACATATATATATATATATATATATATGTTTATATATATATATATATATATCTAACATGAAACATATCTTTGTAATAAAAAGAACCAACAGAAGTTTATTAATCAGCACAGTAATATTGAAACATTATAAAAGCTTTTGAAATACATTTGCTGAAATAATTTACTTAAGAATATTATATTCAAAATAGTGAACAGTGCGTAGTATTATAATAATCAAGTTTAATTTTAACATATAAAATATTATAGTTCAAAAGCACACATTTTTTTATTTTTATAATATTAATCATTATTATAATATCTCGATTTAAAACTTTTTTAGGGACACATTTACACGTAGTTCATAAGTAAGTGTTTTCTCTACCGAGAAAATGCTTTGAAAGGAAGTCACGATTAGAGATGCAAATGAGAGTTTTAGATGTTTTGAAAATTTACCCTATTATTTCTCTCTTGATAATAAACATCTCTTGGTTGCTATTACTTTCAAGTTGGAAGAATTTATTATGAACACACTATATATATATATATATATATATATATATATATATATATATATGTATATTATACATGAAATGTTCTTAATTAAAATTAATAAGAACATTAATTCTTCCATACATTTATAGTATAATAATTATCTAAAATAATATCTAATTACATGTATCTCAAAATCAATAAACACGAACAACAATTCAACATAGTCTCCATAAATAATGCCATACTATATAACCTATCTGTACAACATGACATAGTACCTGGAACCAAGTGTATTGTGTGGGAGTAAACCAATCCCGCTCACATACATAACGTATATTCCCAACAGTTAGCTGGATAGATAGACAGGACAGGCAGTCAACCAGGCAGCAAGCAGGTAGGTAGGTAGAGAACTAGTATAGAATCAGTACACGCATGGGGACTATACAGGGTTGGCTTTTACATGTGTCAGCGTCTATAATAGCTTGTTAATTGAAACACAAAGGCGCGGTGTCAACTTCACTGCAGGTATCCGACGTTATCGACATACATAACTCACATGATCACAGGCAATAATCGCCAGCATTTTGTAATGTCGCTGAGATCAACATGTAGCGATGTAGAGTGTTTTTGATGTTTGTTGTTTTTTTTAAAAAAAAAGAGTATTCATTTTCAAGTTACTATTTCTCTACACGTTTCACTTCATTATTAGAATATTTTGTTGCAATCTTATAATTTGTATCAGTAAAAGTTTATAGTAATAATCAACATTTACTTCACTATCTAAGCTTTCCTTTTATCATATAAATAAAAAAGATAATTTTGAAATTTTATTATACAAAACAATTTCATTGCGTCAAAAATACCGAAGTATATTTTTAACTTATCAAATTATTGTTTGACTTAAGAATATATTCGCAATATTTTTTAGTAGTTTACATGTCTTGAGCTGTATTATTAATATTTTTATTTGATTGATTGATTATTAAATATTGACAATTGTAAAGTGAAATATTATTAATTAACAAATTATTTTCCTTTTAGATTCATAACAAAATTCTTTCTTAAAATCTGATAAAGAATTAAATTACTAACATAACACTAAAATATATTCATAAAAAAAAATATTCGAATTTATATCATTTAATTAGGATAACATATTTTTTTATTATTTTGTGTAATATTATTACTTAAGTTTCTTTTACTTTAAATTGAGTTTATTCGAAATTCGAAAATGTACGTTAAAGTTGTTATTTTAATTATGAACTGTCTCACTGAATCACATAAATACAAGTATTATTCCAGATATAGTATTGTTAGATAGACTTATAGTAATTAACTTCAATCAAAAGATAAGAAACCTGAAATAATTTATTAAAATAATAGAAAATTTAAATATATAATGAAAGTCGTTACAGATAAAACTAATTATAAGAACTGAAAAATATAAGAGTAAAACACATTTAGTGACTAGTATAGAATGTTACTGTCAATTAAAAAGAAAATTTTAATTTAATTTTAATGCTAATCTATGTAACGAATTAAAATAATTCATATACTAATATATCATACATTAAATAAAAACTTGTTTTATAAAATGGGACATATATCTATTTAATATTATCATATTTTTACTTTTCGAAATAAAATAACACTTAATATAAAATTATATTTTAAAATTATATGTTAAATTGCCATAGGTTAACTGGCATTCATCAGAACACAGATCAGGATATTAAAATAATCTCATTAAA
>CM068313.1:31475824-31535824 GCA_034766995.1 Acanthacorydalis orientalis | reverse complement strand
TGTCAACAAGTAAAATAAATTTTCATTTCCTAATGAAATTCGCTAAATGTGTAATAAAATACAACTTTAATTAAAAAATTGATATACTGATTAAATTTGGATAAATACTATGCTGATTTATTTTATAAATACAATTATAAACATTTCTTAAAAAAATATTTTGTTCCCTCACAATTACTATCAGAAATAATGTTATAAAAAAGATTTTATTATACACAATTTTGCCATAATTTAATTTTTATATTCAAAACGTGATTGCTAATGTATAAAAAAAATATTATATTAAAATAATAAAACTTGAAGTTAATTTTATAAAAATAAAAATGAATTATGTAATCCGAAGAAAACGATCGTATTCTTTTACACAATCAAACCGGTGTCCATGCATATAAGATCCATAGTATAACGACTTATCGCAACGAAAAAGTAACAACGCGACGGAATGTAGAAGAATGATTTGGAGTTGGCTACATTTCTAGCACAGGGCGGACGCTCTTGTATTTACCAACCGTGTACGTGGCGCTGTAAGACGTTAATGAGACAATATTTTTGACACCCTTGTGACTAACATTAATCAAGCATACGAGTTCAACAGTAAACTTACAGCTGCTCGAGGAAATTGTTGAGTTCAAATGTTTGTGAATGTTACAACTGAAAGCTTGGGTATAAGACTGATTTGTGTTCTGCTAGATAAATCTGCCAAGATAAATTTAGGAAATTATATATAGAATTGAATATTCCGTTTATTTATGTCTTTTATGTTAACTGTAATCAATAATTACATAATTGAATAACACGAACTTAAACGTTTAATCAGATATTAACATTTACATTTATGCTATGATTATATTATTCAAACAAATTTAAGTTATATATATCATATGATAACATATTTTCCAAAATAACATAGATATAAGTCGAAATTATAGTTGATAAAAGAGAAAGTTCGAAAGTTTTCAATTATGTAAACACATTTTCAAGAAGTGCGTACTCTAGAAAATGTTCGCTATGCACGGAAGACGCTATTCGTAGACACCATCAATTTTTGAAACGACACTTTCAAAGGCTTAGTTCAGAACGAACATTAACTGATACTGAAATACGAAAACATAAACAGATATTTCTACAAAATGTTCATGTGAAGTAACAATAACATTATAATAAAAACGAAAATAAACAGTTCGATTTTTGTTGCTCATTTAACAGAAGAGACTTTCTTGTCATATAAACATTTGTAAATGTTTTACGCAAAATGAAGAAAACACGACAAATAAGTATGTTGTAGTAAAATGTTTATGGTCGATTACTATATTTAGGATCTTTTTGTTTAATGTGCTAATAATAATATTTATTATATGATGATTAATTTTTTATATAATGATTTATATAAAATTTTAAATTTGTTCAATTGTAAAACTGAGAAATTTTCATGATTAAAATAATTTAAAATCTTTTAAAAAATATATCTTTCTATATATTAAAAATATTCCATCGTAAAATTAACATAAAATATTTTTTTTGTATTTTTGTGTAGACCCCCTCCCGCAAAGATACTCCACCGCTACACTCTACAAGTAACACGTTAACCATTTCCGATCATCAATGATTGGTTGATCGATATCACGTGGTCTCTTTTCTGATTAGTTGACAACACTCACATGTATGTAGCTCTCTCTCACACGGTTTACAACGAAAGAGGCGTATATGATTTCAAAGCAAAATTGATGACATTTATTCATGATGTATTCACTGTAGCTTTAGAGTAAAAAAATTGTTATACATTTTAACATTGTATTTAGTTGTTAATTTTTATAAACTTTTTCAATAAAAATTCTACGACATACATTTTATTCAGATTATTTGTCCATACAATTTATTAATTTCTATATTTGTTAGTGGAAAACGATCGCCAGCGAGCGAGGAGCGAAGCCACCCTGGGGATCGACGAGCATAGCGAGTAAGGAGCAGAGCCCGCTGGTTTTATTTAAAAAATAATTGTATTTTTATAATATGTATAAATGGTAAAAGTAACATTATAATTTCATTCTGAAATATATTCCAAGATAAAATTTTAGAATAAACGATTTTTATGTTACTTTTTTACATATAAAATTAAAGCGTCCAAAATAATAAAATATTAATGGATATTTCGGGCTATTAACCCACACTGAAAATATACAAATACATGTTTATGATCTACATTGTCTTTTTTATTAATATAAACTACGAAATTTTAAAATAAGTTTACGACTTTAACAAATAAAATAAACTATGCAGAAAAATAAACTACGCAGAAAAGTAAACTATGCAGAAGAAATAAATTACCCAGAAAAAAATGATATAACTTTTTTTCAATAATATAGTGACCCTCATAAAACACTAAACAAGATTGATATAAAATTGAAATACGTTCTTGGATGATTTTCACATATAATTTTTTGATATCAAATGATGTTTTAAACATTTAATCAATATATAAACTGATATGTGTCTAGAGCAATTTTGAATCTGTAGGTTTGAAATACCATATCAGAAACATTCAATATTATCTATATAAACATATACACGTATGTAAGCATACACACCTGCATATATATATATACACACACACATATATATATATATACATGTGTGTGTGTTTGGTGTATATATTGCCTTCGAAAAAAAGTGAACATTTATAATTTTCATTTTTGCGTTTAAAAACACGGCCTCTATTAATATAAAAGTATAATTGGATATATATTGTTCTAATTGGTAATAGTACTTAATAAATTGACAGCTTGTGTCAGAAAATAGAGAACATTCATTATAAAAAAAATTAAGTTGCATTAAAACGTTGTAATGTTGAACATTTTTTTTTAATTTAACATCTTTTTCCTAATAAAATTGCTGTAAATTTAAAATTCATAGCTATAATAAATCAATCATCAATTGAAGTAAATAGATATAATTGATCATAAAAATTATCAAATATACCGAATAAAATATAAAAATATATACGAATGACAGATTATATTAAAATGGTTCTTAATATTATTCTGGTGCAAATGGTATATAATAGATTGGAGGTATTTTATAAGCTGCTATTAAATGTTAAATATCGATAAGACTATAAAACAAGTTCAACAATTTTCAACAAGTTAAAGGTATGAGTTAAATATATTTAAATCGTAATGTTCAAATTTAAGTCAGAATGCATATATTTATTTCCATATTTTTATAATTCAAAATAATTTCCAAAATAAATTTATTTTAAATGCTATTTAAATAATTTCAAAATCAATTTGTTTTTCTAATCCTGTTCATATATATATATATATATATATATATATATATATATATATATATATATATATATATATATATAATGAACTGGTCTTTTGTATAAAAAAAAGTTATAGAGAGAATTTGTATAAACCGAAAACAAAGTTTGTAGTTCTTAAAAACAATAAAAATGATTATATATTGACTAGAATATTTGTTTTATAGTGTTAAAAAATTGTATATTATTAATATTCCAATTCTTTATCTTGTCGTATTTTTTGTTATTTATTTATTTTAATAGATTAAATAATTATATTTAATTATAATTTTTATTTAATATGGAACATTATGAATACGTGTCTGCGAATTATATTAAAACACTCAATTTTAAAAAATAGATTATTTTTATATTAAATAATATGAATAAAATCAAAAATCTGAACTGTACACTATAATAAATAGTAATAACTTTTAACAAGCACGATTTTTTTACTTTCTTTTCTGAAAAACTTCTAAAATATTGAAGACACAACGTAAATAAAATCAGTACCAAATAACAAAAAAAACTACAAATTTTATTTTTTGTATCAGATCATATTGAAGTAATCCAGTAATTTATACATTTAAGTAAATTTCATTTTCTTCGTATATTTTTACATGCAGATATTTTAAATTAAATTAAATACGACATTAGACATTCAAATATAAAGTATATAAAAATTTAATATATTAGTAAAGAAACTTCCATTATATTTTAATCTAATCATACATATATATATATATATATATATATATATATATATATATATATATATATATACACACCTCTATGTATAAACAAGAAGAAAGATCGAAAATATAAAACCTACAACATCTATATAAGAATTAAATTGACAAGTTTCATACGTAATATATTATTCATAGAACAATAAATATATAAAGAGGATCTTCAGAAAAAAGATAATCACTAAAATAGCATCCCTTGTGTAATGTGTCATTTTTCTCAAACGTTCTTATAGTTAACATCATATGAAACAATATCTTTTTTTGATGTATAAAGTATCATAGCGTATAAGGCGGAATGTTTTTCGTTTTATTTTAAAATTTTAGTATTTTTTTATGCTTAAACTTTTATTTATATCGAAGTATCATATATATATATATATATATATATATATATATATATAATATGCATTTGTCTGAAAGAGTTCTCTTAAAACGTTTCCAATGTATATAAACAAAAAATAATTCAAAATTCTTACTGCATATGAGAAATATTTTTTATATATTTTAAAAAAATATTTCAGGACCCATCAATAATTATGTTAATTTTTATCTGATATAAACTAATATTCACGCAATTAAATTCTGAAAATAAAAAGAATAAAACACATTTCCGCCACTTTTTATTGTTATATATAAATCTTAACCTTATAAATTATCCTTAAGGATATGTTAAATTATTGCAAGTATAGATTGTAATTTTATAAAATCCGTTAATCCGTTCGTTAATAAAATTGATTCTATCAAAAAATAGTTAAATTTTAAATTAATTTGAGATATTTATCGATGAGATTTTTAAATAAAGACAATAACAATCTATGGTAGACAGATATTTTTGAAATAACTAATTATATTCATACTTTTATATAAATGGATTTTTAGAATTTATTACAAACTTAATGATTATTTTTAAAAAAAAAACAGTCACAAAGTACAATCAAATGTACTGGAACACGTGTAACGTGTAGATTTTTCAAATATTTTTATGGATCTGCTAAGTATATTGTTAAAAACATATACATTTTTTATATATTTATATATATATATATATATATATATATATATATATATATATATAGAGAGAGAGAGAGAGAGAGAGAGATTTGGCAAGAGAGAGGGAGAGGGAGAGAGACAGGGAGAAAATATATTTCTTAATATTTTTATGTTTTAATATATAAATATATTAAGTAACAGTGTTATGATTATTATTTAATCTGTTTATTTCAACGATGACGTAAATCAAAAGAAAAGTGAAGCATTACACCGTGAACAACAAACTACCTTGTCATATGTTGTTACGCTCGAGAAGTGGGTCGTATTCGGGAATTCGGGATTTCACATGTACTTTTGGTGTTAGCTGTTGAAGTAACAGCATGGGGCTGTACACATTTCGTTATGGATAAAATACCAGCAAAGAACGATTTTTGCATACAGACGAGATGCAGAAGAAGAAAGATACGAGTACGTGTGCGTTAGGTAAATGTGTAAAAGTCATTTTCGAAATGTTCAAGATGATAACGAAAGGAGAATATGAAAGGAGGATAGATGTGGCGGAAAAAGGAACTTATGCTGTTTTCGTCTCACAGATGTCATTATTTAAACGAATTTGTTATTATAGATGGCTTTAGCTTTGAATTTTGAATGCATATACATATAGAAATGTATGTAAATATAGATGACGTATTCATATATATATATATACACGAAAGGAAATAAATAATATGTACAAGTAACCACACACACAAACACACACACACACACACACATACATATATATATATATATATATATAATTCACTATTAAATTAGAACTGAAAAATTACATTAGATGTGATTTTCTGTAAATATTTTGATTGTATTTTTTTTGTGACAATTTATTATATTTTAAAAATAGTTTACTTATTAAATATAGATTTTTGATGATTTGTTATCTATTTTTAAAGTGGATGATATTTTTAAATAAGAAAATATAAATTTTACAAAAGATATGGCATAATGAGTACAATTTATTATTTTAGACAAACTTCAATAAATGATATGTTTGAAAGTTTCACATTTTTTAGTCTTTTCATAGGAATTATTAATATCAAAAATATTTTTTTCATCATTTCATGTAAATCATTTTTTTTTATTAATTTATAATAGATTTTGTTTGTATTTTCACGAAAGTCAAAATATTAAACGAAGAAACTTTGTTAATAACAAATTATTTTTTAAATGAAGTCTGTTTTGTTATTTTTATATTAAGTGTATGAAATTAGCAATAAAATTGATTATTTTATTATTTTAAATTAATAAGTAAATAGTTGATATTATTAAAAAAGTATTTAGAATGTTATTACAAAAATATACTTTTTCCAAAAATATATATTTTTTTTTAAATTTTTATAATTATTCTTTTTATTATAATAATTATTATTTTTTAATATTTATTATTTTTATAAATCGTTGCAGACTTAATTTGTTTCGAAAAAGTTACTGATTATATTTTTATATTAAAATTAAATATAATAAATACATTTTCAAATATGCAATTTATTATCTAAATATTTTCTACTAAATTAAATATTGATATGTTTACTAATTAAAAATACAATCACGAATATGGGTTGCATGAGCATATATTGGATGACTAAAGTGATACATATCGTGTGAAAGGTTATGTTGATAGCTGTCATTTATGTGAATTTGATTTATTTTGAACCCGTTTATATTGAATCAATAATTATTTAAAACGAACGCTGAAAGTCTTCTCTCGAAAAGTATCAAATATTTCAACAACCACAAAAAGTGGAGGTCTATGAAGTCAATGCAATTACTAATAATCATTTATAAAAATTAGGTCTGGAGGTTTTAACTTATCTGACAAATTACGATCTTGCTGCACAAAAAAAATTATGATCTCATTCAATTTACTGAAGATACATATAAATACTTACACTTGTATTGATTGTAAAGGTTACAGACAGACTTAATATCGATAATCATACGATATTTCATATTCAATTCATGGCATTAAGTCTTTTATTAAATTTGATGTTTGTGTATATACATATTAATCCAAAAGTACTTAACAGTTGGGATCTCAGTTTGCAATACTTAACTAATATTTTATAAAAATCCAGATATATATAAATTTTCAGATATATTACTCAATTAAAATGAAAATTTAAACTAATATAATAATATGACAACAATAAAAGTTGTAAGTGGTTTATTGAATCCGCAAGAGAAATATCAAAGCCTAATAAATATTTTCAGAAATTATCGTTGTTTTTTTAGAGAGTTTCTATCTACTAACTGCACATTAATATTTTACAAGTATGATTATCAATTAGACCAACTGAAGCAACCATCTAAGCGTCCAATTTCAGCTAATCAAAAATTGCTATATTTCACCACGACAATACCAAATTACACACATTGATGAAGACATTATGGAAAGTAAGACAATTCAACTCAAACGTTTAATTTATCTTTTAGCCAAATTATATGCTTAGTTTTTAATAAATAATTTCAATAGAAAGAAACATTTATGGTTATGGGGGGCTCAACAATTACTCATCTTTATTATCAGTCAGAAATAAACTTGGTAGCTTTTAGAAGAGAGATATACGAATGTTACTAGAAATTTATAGAAAACAGGACGAATGACAATTCATGGAATAAATAGTTTTTTTCACAAATAAACTAGATATTTTCGAAAGGTAATCGAAATTTATTAATATATATATATATATATATATATATATTGAATATTCTAATTCTAATTGAATATAAATAACACAAATATACATATTCATATTTTAGCACTTTCTACTGAATAAGTACGTTTTAAAGATTTTATTAGTATGACACTATGAACAAAAAAATTCATTAATTTTAAAAATAGTCTAACAGTGATAATATAAGAGTTCATAGCATTTTATTTACGATGTTTTCATTCTTCTTATTATATACAAATTAGCTGTTATGAAAATTCAATTTTAGATGTATGTATATAGAAATAATATACCGCTTATAATATATATGTATATATATATATATATATATATATATATATATATATATATATGTATATATATATATATATATGTATATATGTATATAAGAAATTTTATAGTTTCAGAAGTAATTTTCTCAAACTCAATTATTAAAAATGAATATTAAAAAATAGTAATAAAATTATAATTTTTTGCATTTTCTTTCTTAATTTAACATACAACTTTTTGTACAATTTACATTATACGAATTATGTTTTCTTTATAGAAAAACTAAAAATCAACAAAATTCTTAATTAAAATAAATTTACATCTGTAATCGGTATTTATATTCTATATCTTTTGTTTAAAAATAAAATATTATTGTTAAATAAAATCTGTTTCTTTAGTCAAGGAAAATACAAGTAAACGAACTTACATACATAAAAATATTACTACCTCTTAACTGTTGATACTATAAAATCTACAGAATCTATCAGAATAACATTTCTAGTTCTTTAGACATAAAACTATGTTGTATTCGAATAGTTTTCTTGTCAAGAATATACTTGACGGTTGAGAATATACTTGATAAGGTTGCCATCTACTTTTGCATATTTAAAATAGATAAGGTGCTAATCTGGCTTTGTAAATTAACATCAATTTTATTTACTTTCATGTAATTAATTGTAACAAACAATTTGATGTTAATCTTGATTATGTATTTTAATTTTCATTATTTTGCATCATAATTTATAGTACGTTTATCTACGTATATATATATATATATATTCTACGTATAATAATATATATATATATATATATATAATATATATATTATCTAATTATAACAATGTACTTCTAAGTGATTGGTATTTAAATCCTTGTTAGTGCTTTATTTCCAATTTTGTATCAAATGTGGATTTAGTAAAAGGTCAAGTAGAATAAAGAGAAGGGTTCAATTACAATATAAATTTTTATGAATCTAAATCACTGTTATTTTAACTTTATTGTAAAAAATAAGAAAATATTCTATGAGATTTTATACTGATCCATACAATGGTTCCGAATAATAAAAAATTCAACTTATGAGTCTATATCTGTGTGCTCAAAGAGCAGCATATCCACATGCAGTGTATTTTTTCTATTCGGTATGTAATCTTTAAAACCATATATACACATATATATATATATATATATATATATAGACTTAAAAAAAATAAAAATCTAATATCGTAGATACTATGGAGCTGTCAGTTACGTAGAATAAAGTCAATTTATTTCAATTATTAATTAGTTTAAGTCGATATTGTTAATATATTAAATAAGTAATAATAACCGATATCGAACAACGTTAATTATTAAATGATTTAATAATTTTCTCTGAGTATTTATAGATATTAAATTATTCTATCTGAAAGAAAATTTCCAAATTTCGTGATGTTCCTATAAAAATGAGTAGAGTAAAATTATATTTTATATACATCAGCAAAATCATTCCTAAAAATTAAATATCAAGCCGATTTTTTTAAATTATATATAATGAAACAGTATTTAAAAATCATTATTTTTAGATTTAACGGTGTTTATATTCTAATATATTCACTAGTTGAACACAGAAATTTTCATAAACTTATTATAATTTATTCCAAAAATAAACGATGATTAAGAAAACTGTTTTGTTATATTATATAAATATATTTTTAAATCTAAACTATTTTTACATCTTTGTAAAATAAACACTCATTCATGTACATATATATATATATATATATATATATATATATATATATATATATATATATATATATTTACATATATACTTATACATATATGTGTGTATATGCACATAGATGTGAAAAGAAACAAAATTAAATACTTAAATTAACCTATGTTCACTATATGTTTAATAATTTTACAGAAAAATGTAATCTTTGAAATGTATTTTATTAATGTAGTAACCAGAAAGCAGTAAATACATTTTCTACATAATTAATACAGGAAACAAAATTAAATAAATTTCTTCACTCATCGTTTGATAAAATTCTATATTAAGTCAAATAATTTAAATGAATTAAAAGTAACGAGGAGTACCCTTTGTGACCGTTTCTCTATGTTATATGCATTATAAATTTATATATATATATATATACATACATACATACATATATATAAAGGGTACAAAAAAAGTTGAAATTTTTTGCACTTAACAATTATTATTCTCCAACGTCAGAACTGCAGCACGGTGAAGTTTATTTTCAAAACTAAACAGTAAAAAGCGTCAGTCTGAATATAATTGAATTAATTATGACTGGTCTATTTTCACAAGTTTTGTTTTCGTTATGAATAAAATATAAATGTTTATTTTTATTGATTTGTTTGCTACGTACTAAATTAATTATTCTATCCTTATATGTTTAAATGTTTTAAATAATCTCATGTATATTAATTTGAAATTTTGCATTCATTAATTTGTTTAATGTCAATTTTCGAATTTTCTTTCGTATTTCAACCCCAAATTTATTAAAAAATATAACTACTATTATATTTACTCGTATATATATAAATATATATTTATATATATATATATATATATATATATATATGTATACATATATATATATATGTATATATGTATACATATATATATATATATGTATATATGTATATATATATACATATATGTATATATATATATATATATATAAATATGTATGTGAGTATATATATATATATATATATATATATATATATATATATATATATATATATATATATATGAATGAGTATATTGAAATATCTAGATATATAAAATATATTTCTCTATACAGAAAATAGTTCCATCGTAATATTTTCATAAAAAAAATATTTTTCTTGCAGACCTTTTCCCAACACCAGTTCCTCCGCTACATACTACAAGTAGCACGTTAACAATTTCCATTTCCGATGTTTCACGAATCATTACCGATTATAAGCCTTGATAATAACCGAGACGGGGGAGCGAGCAAACAAATGAGAGTGGTGCCCCACGGGTGTCGGTGAGAGTAGTGAGTAGAAGGTTGAGGGCAGAGCCCCCTGGTATTTAAATATAGTATTTCTTAATTTTTCATACAAAACCACACACATTAGGGTAATTAATCTTTGATAAAATGCCCTTCTATTGGATACTCAATAAATTATTTAAAAATATAAGCTAGGTTATGAGTCTTTTTTTAACAATCGATTTGGATTAATGATCATACAATATCTATTGAAAAACATGATTCTCTCTCTTGCGCTCTTGCGCTCTCTAACTCTCTCTCTCTCTCTCTATATATATATATATATAATATATATAGATAGATAGAATATAAATTATTATAAAATATATACTCGGATACATGAACATACTAAATTATATTTCAAAATATTTTATTAAAAAATTATTAACATTACAGAAAGTATAACTTTAAATCGTTTATATAAACAAATTAATATCAAAACTAACATTCAAATTCAAAAAAAAATATAGTACCGTTACGTATTAAAATGCATTTGTAATACACTTATTGTAATCATTACTAAATAGTAAGATATTTACAATATTTAGTACAGATGCCGGAATTATTTTTTTTAAGGTAAGAATTTAAATAAATCTCATAGAAAGATATAGGTGTAAAAAAATATTTTCAAAGTTATCATAAGAATTGAACATAACATTAAGAAAACATACATTTATAAGCAGAAAACATCAAATTTATTATTGCAAATAACTAATGTATTTTGCAACGGAAAAATTATTTTCTTCGCTGATTTTATATATTAAATACCAAAAAAATACCGTCTTAAATTGATACAAACATCCCTCTGAAGAGACATGAAAGGATTTTCTAAAACTTTTAACTATTCGTATAGATTTACAATAGTTGTTTTGTTATAAATGTTAAATAATTGACAATTGGATAGAATTCCAACTATGATTCATCTATTAAACATCTTTTAAAGAACAGATGTCTGAATAGATCAAATTTTATTGAATCAATGATAGTTAAACAAATATAATTGAAATATATATTCTCACATTTACATTCATTTAATTCTAGTTAACTAAAAATGAATAATCCCAATACGATTTAATATTAACATTTAATTAATTTAAATAGTCTTTAGAATTATCAATATTTTGGTGTACATACGTTATTAGAAACTTATTATGTTATGATATATCTATATTTTGTACAAACTTAGTAATATATATATATATATATAATATTTTGTATATGTTCATATATAAAGATAAATATATATTTAAAATTTAATTAATAATTGATCAAATCGCTTCTGCAATCGATTAATTATAACCGATTTCTTTTCATATTTTAAGTATGAAAATAATGATATTTACATGCGTTAGTTTCTTATAATATATTTAAGTTAATTGGTTTATATTTTGTTTTTATAATGAATCTTATTTTGCATACAGAAACATCGAATTATATATTAAATATAATATATAATTAAAATAATTATCACATTTGTACACATATGTATATCTAAACTAGATGTTAATATTGAAATATCCTACATTTTTTATGTATGACATTATTACACATCCTGACATAAATATTTTAAGTGGCTATTCGAAAAAGAAGCAGTATAAATTATATTCATACATCATATAATTTTCTACTAGAAAATAAGAAAAGTCACGGAAAACTTCAATAATAATAATGAGCCCAGCTGTGATATACTTAAATTCGTATACAGAATAGTGAAATATTTTTAGCTAAAAAAATTAATTTTTGTAACGAAATTACTAATAATAGGAACGAAATTATTTTGTGACATTGTGGCATTGTTCTGTTTTGCAATGATGTCATTTGATAATTAAAAATATAGTTTAAGACAATATTCTGTCAAAAATATTCATATTATATCGGCTGAATATAATGTGTTGAATTTTTTACCTGGTTATATAATAGAAATTAGTAAACTATTATAATTTACAATGTACATGTTTGGAAATTACTATTCTAAAAATAGAAGAACATGAACTTATGATTCAGTTAATGCTAACGGCAAATTTGAGTGTAAATATATTCTGAATGTTTGTCACAGTCAGCTGAAATGAAACCTTTGATCTAAAATTGTTCCTGTGCTGCTTTATAATTATTATATTTCATTAATACAATATTTGTGTATATATATATATATATATATACATACATATATATATGTATATATACATATTATATATATATATATATATATATTTATATACATATATATATATATACATACACATATATATATATATATATATATATATATATACATATATATTTATATACATATATAAATATATATATATATATATATACGTATGTGTGTATAACAGAGAGCGAGAAACAGAGATCTTATTTATTACTTCGAATAGTTATCTAAAATAATAAAAAAACTATTTAAAATGTATCTTTTTGAAATTAATTTAATTTATTATTTTGTTCACAATAACGGATCTGCTACAATTGTCAAAATAACAAAACTGTATTATTACATATATTATAAAGTCAATATAATGAGAATTTCCAAAAAAATAAGTATTATAATTAATTATAGTATATCTCAAACAACTTTTTGTTTAATGAAATAATTGTATATAGACACGATTTTGTATATATTAAATTTATTTTGTAAACACACAAAATAATTGAATAATTATTCTAGGAAGTGGTTAAGTAATATTGAAATAAAAAAACATAATTAATAATAATATAGGCTATATGTACAACCTAATTAACATTAATTTTAAAATGTTTCCATGAAACTTCAATATCTAAAGATAAATTTAAATTACTCAATTAACATTCATCTTGACTCTACAGTATCCTTTGTAGGTGAATGTAGCTTATTTCATTTACTAGCAACGTAATAATCTTTCAAATGACTATGTATATATATATATATATATATATATATATATATATATATATATATGTGTGTGTGTGTGTGTGTGTGTGGAGATATGTATATATTTAAAACTGCTGTTATATATGTAAAGAATACAGTATTATAGGGCAAGTTTACAAGTTATAAAATAAATTAAATTGATATATTTTATTAGCGACATCGAAATATTTTTATGGTAAAGTATGATATAAACTTATTTCTGTAAAATGTGAATAAATGCGCGCGAAGAAGTCAAAGCAAGTAAAAAATACGATCAAGAGTGTATTTCGTGTAGATACGGTGGAAACTTTGAGATAAAGTGCTGAAAGATGGTGTTTCAGAGTTTATAGAAAAGCTGTGCACACTCTATAAAACAAAGATGCAGGGTGTATAGATCATGTTCGTGGCAATATTTTTTGATATCTTGTTGTTTTATGTTTACTATTTCTTACCGGCTATGTGCTGTTGGAAAACAATTCTAAAAGAAGCCTATAATATTTATCAATAGGAATGAAAGTAAACAAAAATTTATTGCGTCAAAATATGGGGTAACCATTGTTTTTATAAATTGATATTGATTTTTACATACAATGGTTACAATATATATATATATATATATAGAGAGAGAGAGAGAGAGATTTGAGTAAATTACAATATTGGTAAATTAAATATCTTACTTGTTCATTTAATAGTCTACTATTCTAAAAATATTAAATAATTTTATTACTGATTGAAAATTACTGAAAATTGAAACAAAAATATAATTCAACTACACAATCTACCTAATAAGTTTCGAAGTAGTTTATATTATAAACTTTATATGATTTAGTATATTTTTAAGAAATAATATTATAAAAATATATTTGATAACTTTTCTTACATAAATGTACATTAAATGTATAATACAGTAGACAAGATCAGAATTAAAAATATGTATTATAAACGAAAAAATATATTTCAGTTAATAAATTAAAACACGTCGAAATAGGTATACACTTACTTTCTTGTATTTTATTACTTAACTATTTGAACGAATTTAAATAAGAAAGACATTTTTATTAATCTATTAATTTTTACTGTAATTTATAACATTAGTATTTCATAGCATAACTTTAATCTTAATGTATTTTTATTTGAATATAAACATTAATACATTAATTTAGTTAATTATTTAAATATGAAAGTATGCACACCTCTACGTTAAAGTAATTTTTCATTAATTTTTATTTTAAAGAGACATCAAGATTTGAAAAAAGAATTTTTCTTTTAGTCATTGTGCTATAATTTCATTCAGAGTTTGTAAAACGTAAGGTAAATTAAATCAAAAGAAAAATATATAATCCTCCCTCTTTATATTTTGCGTTTTCTTTTTTAATTAGCTGTAAAAACCAGTATCTGATAATGCGTTGTACTTTACTTTTTCAGTCGGCGTAGTAATATATATGGTTGATATTTTATGTTGGATCTCAGAAGCCATTTATAAAAACTACCTTGTAATACCATGAAAGTAGCTTTATTAAACACATTATACTTTTTTCAATTTCGTAATTCTAGATTCATTTTAATCAAAATTAAAATAAATATTTCATTATAAACGTCAATTCTTAAATCAATATGTGCAATTATTTTTTATAATATATTTTTTATTTTAAAATCTAAAATAACTAATTAATCATTTTAAGTTTTATTTATTGGATTCATAAATAAATTTTATATTATCATTTTAATTTATTACGTTTTATGAGAGTATAATGAACTATTATTAAAATAAAAATATTTTTTCAAAAATATTTCCATTTTATACCAATAGAATTTAAAATAGTGTAATAACATTTATAAATAATTTTCATAATTTATAAATTGTAATTATTAAGAACTAAAAAAAATTAGTTATTATTTTATAAAGATTTAATTTCTAAAAGTATAATTACCTCTTTAAAATAAAATATTAAAAACCATTTATGAAAAATTAAATTAAAAAATATATAAAACTTGTTCCACTAAATTAATATAAATTACATATATAAAAATACAAGAATCATATATATTTTTTGATATTTTATAAAATATGATTTTTCTTAAAAATTGTTATTGATGATTAATCTTTTATATTAATAAGAGTATTAAATATATATATATATATATACTTCCAGTGTTACACAAAACGGTTCTTAAGGAAATTCTTCTTAAAGACCGGTTTCCGTTTAATTAAATTTCCGTCTAATAAGTTAAAAAGGGTACCCATTAAAGAATAAATGAAATAAGAGGAAGAAAATATTATTGAAACATGAATGCGTACCTTATCAATCAGAAATATTTGATGATTTGTAATAAAAAAACTTAATATTACAATATAAAATACATTATACACAAATTATTATACTTAATATTAAAACATGATTTTAGATCAAAAATATTCTTTACTTAAATCTATCTTTTAAATGATAAAAAATATTTATTTGATTTTTAATCTACAGATATAAATATATGAGCTTTCAGATATGAATGCTTATATTTTAGAAATTTATTTGATAATACTATCAAGATCAGTTCGTTGAATGTTCTAGGGAATAATTTTGTATTGAAAGGCGATCAGATGTTATACGCTCAAACATATTGATCAGCAGTCCAAGCTATTAGTCACATTACTATGATTGCCTCCTCTTATATGTATATATATATATATATATATATATATATATATATATATATATATATATATATATGCTAGATTATATAATAAATTATATTCTATATCGACACAGATTCACACTGAAGATAAATGTTAAATGAATTTAATTTATTACAGATTGAACCACAACCAGTCACTAAAGTTCGTTCAAAAATAGATCAACAAACTATAATCAAATAAGTGTAAAAAATCTGTAATGTGTGTAATGATAACTTTATATACGGTCGACCTTAAAATGTTATTACGATTTAAAACTCTTTCAAATTAGATTGAAGTAAATTTTAAATAGATTATAGTGAAAGAAATTTTAAAATTTAAAATCTTTTTCTACGTGATTAAAAAACTATAATGCATATTTTTTGTAATTAAGTATAAAAATAAATAGTTCAAAAGTTTAAGTGTGTGATATTTCATTTAATGAGGGCTTTAATGACCTTTACTGTCGACAATCCCCTAAGTCCCAAATATCCATCATTTAATGATACAAATTATTGAAAATTTTTGTCATTGTTTCTGGAAATTAAAACTTTTTATAATTCAAAATCCATGAATGATTTTATAGAAACGGTAAATTATATAAAATATTACATACTTTTAAAATATAACAAATGATTCATTTTTACATGATTTATTTTTTCAATTATTAACTTTATTTTAGATTATGAATTAATATCGTTAACTCTCTTTTATCTGTATTTAATTATATTTTAAATTTAAATCACATATTTTAGCTCATATTATATATAAATGTATTTTAAATATCTATCTACATAATAATTATATTTAAAACTTCTAAATTTTCAGGTAAGAACATAAATTACTTCAATTTCTTATATGGCAATGAGCAAATATGTTCAATTTAATGTAAGAAGATTGGTAATTATACTGTATAATATAAGTTTTAAATAATCTATTTATTAAAGAAAATAATTTTAATTCTTGGGCATAATTTCCATCATTCAAAATCTTTCCATCATTCAAAATCAATCCATCATTCAAAATCAATCCATCATTCAAAATCAATCCATCAATTCAATCAACAAATCATCTTAATAGTTATTTTAATGAGTTTGAATTTTAACTGGTAACATAATATAATAAATTACAAAAATCACTAGGGAATTAGTAAAACATATTCTTATTATATAAATTTAAAAAAATGTTTACTAAAAATGACTTATACATGACTTACAATTTCTTACTTTCTACTTTGTAAGAAATTGTTGTCTATCATTTAATATACATAAAACTCTACTTAAAATTTATATTCAATGGTTAGCATATTTATTTTTTATGTACTGTTATTGTGTCATTAATAATATGAATTATTCGAATTAATATGATAAACTCTTAAAATTAGATAAGTTTTCTTCATTAGAAAAAATCTGCTGAACAGCGCACTACTTTATGGACAAAATATGACTAAACATAGCCAGTGGTAACTTGCCATGATCAGGTTGGCGCTGACGGCCATTCTGACCGCACGTGTATTGTAAAGGTTTGTCGCAGTCAGGTGAAGTAGACACCTTTGATCTAGAGTGCTTGCTGTTTGGCTTGTTTGTCGTTGGGGTTGATCGTGTTAGCTGACCATTTGGCAATGACATCAAATTATGAAAATTTATTTACTTTTTTCCCTCTGTTGTGTAAAACAAAAAAAGTGAGAAGGTTCCAGCATGCACGTAGTACACGAAATGAGGTATGAAAACTCCAAGCAAATATTTTCTTTTCATTTTTTCCAGAGAAATATTCTTACGGTATAATCTATCGAATTATACATAGATATGTACACAGCGATGCAAATTTGAATCTTATCTATTTGACCTTATCTATTTCAGATCTCTCTTATCTGTTAATGTATTGTATTCATATATATATATATATATATATATATATATATATATATATATATATTATACCGCTATACTTTTGTAAGAAAATTTAGAGTATTTGCTCCGCCACAAAAGAATTATTTTTCTGTCCCACAAAACTATACATTTTTTATATATTTTTATATCAAACTTGAGAATAATATGAGATTAATTATTGAACTTGAGAAAACTTATTAATCTCCATTGCAATGAAAACTAAGTTAATATATAGACTTTATTATTATATATTTATAACGATTTCTTGTCTAAAAATTTTATACGAGTATGTATATTATTTATATATATATATATATATATATATGTATGTATGTATGTATTAACGATTACTTGTAAAAAATATCCGTGTTTTAACGTATGTTAATATATAAATGAAATATTTTTTAATCAGTTTACTTCCTTAAATTACCTACGTTCATATATTTAATAAGTAATATATTTTAATCACTTTACTCTCATAAATTTAACGAAAGTAAAAAATACATGCTCTTGACAGAATTATGCTTTGTCACCCACAGTATATAATAAAACTAGCAGTTGAGGTTGAAAGATAAAAGAGTAAGCATATATATATATATAAAGAGAGATAGATAGTAAACTTATGAAAATAAAATAAAATATGAAATGAAAATAATATAATATATAATAAAATAATATATCAATGGACATAAATTATCTGTTGGAAAAACTTTAATTCGGTGACAAAATATAAACGAGATATTTTTTTTGACGAAGTAAAAATTAAACTGTACGCTTGCAACAGTAATTAGAAAAAATATATATAAACAAGCAAAGCTTCAGTACAAATATATTACTAAAAATATCGTTAAAAATTGAATGAAATATACAAAAATAATAAAAAAGGAATTAGTAACATAGCAATTACTAAATTACTCTTTATGTTTGGTGTTAATGATATCAAATTTAAACAAATTGTTTACGATTTCCATTGTAATTCCTAATAATTTTAACAAAATTTGAAAAATCAACTTTATTTAAATATTTAAAATGACATATTATATAATCACAGAATACCGTTAATAAATTTATTTTTCTACAAAAAAGTAATGTAAAAACACAACAGATATTTCTAATAAATATACATTATTAAAACTAATATAAAATTTTCAAAATATTTTAATTTTACTACGTACTATATAATACAAATTATACAAATTACAAAATTGATACATATCTGTTTAATTAATTGTGGTATTGCCATCAAAGATAGTGCAAATTTACTTATAACTAAATTAGTTAAAGAGGAAGAGGGGATAAGCCTCTTATTCTCGTAAACAGACCGTCTTTCTATTCGCTCCATTAAATCATTTACTGCAATCACTGCTAGATACTAGATTTCATACTAAAGTTCGCTCGAATGAAATTACGAAAACTATATATATATATATATACACATATATATATACATATTTATATATATACATATATATATATATATACATATATATATATATACATATACATATACATATATATATACATATACATATATATATATATATATATATATACATATATATATATATAAACAGACATTTTATTTTTATATTTAATGTTACCGCTATGTATGAATGTGTTAGTCTGACGTTAATATGTCTTAAAATATAAAATACTTTGAAAAGCGAAAAAATAAATAAACAAATTAAAGCACAAATAAAATAAACATCGTGTTCTTTTTAAAAATATTTTCCAACTCAGACAAATGGTTCATGTCAAGTAGTTTTACACACACTCCGACGCCTTCTAGATTATTTTTCGCTTCGCCGCACATAAAATTATGACTGACACCCCACGTTATAAACCAGCACGTGGACAAACCGAAAGGGGTAGATTACATGTAGATTTCTTTAGAGAAATAAAAATGCGTGTGTACATGTTCTCATTTACTAATGATTTCCGGATTTTTACGTCACTGAGGATTTTGTAGAGTTTTAAAAATGTGTACCGACGAATGTTATCAAACAAACGACAAAGCCGCGTCATGACAAATGACGGACAAAGACAGATGTATAGTAAATGCGAGTTGTATTTACACGAAAATTTATTAATATTTTCGTTCCCTTTCTATAGGTGTACGTATAGAGGAAACTTGGACATCTTTATAACAACTTTAATTCTCCCTTCATATTTTGTCAAATATTAAATTAAATTCAAAGTTAAACATACATTTTAAACAATACAACTGAAACTTCCTTTTCGTTATTTTGCAAAGGTATAAATCATCAAATTTTACATTCAGCATTTAACATAAAATATACATACATTTAAACAATTTTAACTTTTATATATATATATATATATACACTAACAAAAATTTTAAAACAACCCAAATAATCTATTTATACGCTAACTCAAAATATGAAATTTTACTTTCAATTCGAAATTAAAATTAATAAAAAATAGATACTTTGCTTAAAATGAAAATATTACTAAGACAAATAATAAAAAAAAAACAATTTCGCTACCAATTCTTTGAATTTTTATTTTTAATTAATTCATGTAAAATTTATGAAATGTTTTATAGCTTAATTCTTTATAATTATATAAAAAGAAAAATTATTAATACATGTAATTTAAAAACTACTTTGATTCCAACGAGTATTTGGAATTAAAACTTAATTATACCTTCCTGAAATGAAATCGTACATTTCTAATTAACAGTGCTTTTTAATTTGCATATACACTTGTATAATATTCTAATAGTTTCGAACTTTGTTAAATATAAATCTATGTAATAACTATTGTATATATTATAGGTTTTTTGTATAAACGTTAATTACAAAAATATAAATTTAATTGTAATAAGTATCAAAAAGATCTACAAATTACAAAATAGAAAACATTTTTATTAGCAAACTTCATCGAATCAAACATTTTTGGGAACATCATAATTTTTTACTATATTTGTACTAAGACCCAAAATTTTACGTTAATATTAGATTTTATACAATAAAATAAAAAATAATAATCAAAAAGATATGTGTATGTATGTATACATGTATGCACGTATGTATATATATATATATATACATATATGTGTGTATATATATATATATAACTCCACTTTTGTTACTGTATGTACAAATTTGATGATTATATTTAATGATATTTCGTAAAAGAAAGAATTTAAATAAGATATATTATTAAAAAATTGTATTTATTTCTGTTAACGATAACAGTTGAAATAATCAACACGGTTCACAAATTACAGCAACACGGATTGCAGTTTCCCAAAACGCGACGCATAGACATGTATAATTACAAAAATTCGAATTGGTGGAATGGTAATTTGGTATCAAAATGTATTTGCATTTGCAAATGTAAATTTTTTTTGCATAATGTTATGTACAATTTTTAATATTACTTATTTTAATAATTTTGTTTCCCTTTTGTAGTTGATATTTTTTGTTAAATGCAATTTTCTAAATTAAATAAAAAAGATTTTTTTCTTGATTCTTTTAAACAAAATGTGTACATTTTATTGAAAAGAATCATTTTTGGAACGCACCCCCACTTTTTGTATGTAAGCTGTCTCGTATAACGCTACATTTTTCCGAAACCTAACTTCCGCATTGTATGAATGTTATATACATACATATAAATATATATATAGATAAAATATTGAAATGTAATATCATCGATATAGACTTCTTGCGTTATGAATATAGAAGATGTATTGAAGAATATTGTTAAGTCAGTGACAAATATTGTTGTCAGTGACAATAAAAAAAATATATGTCGAATATGAAATCTTTTATTTCTTGTTATTAATGAGTGTATGATAAATAACTTATCAATAATTTTAATAAATACGTCATTTAAGAATAATATATTTTTGTCGTTCTAAGAAGTAGCTTCAAATTTGTTATATATATATATATATGTATCTATCTATCTATCTACATATATATATATATATATATATATATATATATATATATATATGAACATAATAATACGTTAGAAAAATGCGTTGAACTTTCTTGTAAGAAAAATCACATTTTCATCAAAAATTCAAAATATAAACTTGAAGGGAAGTAAAAAAATTTATTCGTTCTATTTTAAAACATAAGCATAACAATACCAACCAAATCAGCAAGCAAGACACATACCAAGGAGGTATATAAAATTTTAACTTTCTGACTTGCAAATTGAAAAGTTTTAAAATGTACAACTATTGCTTTTGCTTCTGGTTAACGTGACAGCTTAAATGACAGCATTTCTGGTCACATCTTTACGCAGGTGACAGACACATCATTCATGTATAATTTATTATCTGATTTCAGTAGAATTCTAAATATTATCACTATCATAATATACTAATGTATATTACATTTGGTATTGGTACATTTTTATGTAAATAGCAAGTAATATAATTCAATAAAACTTTTTTTAGTTTATAAAAAATACTTCTTTTAACAAATGGAAGTGGTAAAATTTAAGTATTTACAAAAATACGTACTTTACTATATAAACATTTTATAAATGTTTTTGTATTTTTATTTAAACGTGTTTCACGACAGTAACTTACAATTTATTCAATATACATATTAATTATTTACATAAGATAAAAAAGTATTTACATGGTAAACTATTGTCATTTGATCATTTAAAATTATAAAGTAATTTTAATGTATATTTACAGACATTGACTTTCATTCTTAGGTATCTCTGAGTAAAATAAAAATTATATTATAGATTTTTTGTTAGTTTAATAAACGAATTAATATTAAATATTTCATCACAAATTATACTTGTTTTGTATCATGTAAGAAAAATAATCAACATTTTTTTAAGTTATAACACACATAAGTAAACGAGATAAGAATTTTGAAAAATATATTTTTGTAATCAAAATATATATTATACATATGAAGAGTAATTAATTATAATATTTAAATAAAACAATAGTATAATATGCGGCATAGAGTATAAATAATGCTCTAGGTTGATTTTATTAAAATAAAAATGTATGAAATAAATTATTAAAGATAGAATCACTCGAACAAAAAAATAAAAAATGTTTCAAATATCAAAAAAAGCATTAATAAAAAATATAACAGCAAAAATAATTATTAAGACATTATATATAAATATATTTTGTAAGGAAAATTACTGTATAAAAGAGTACCATTCATGTAATTAATATATAGATTCAATGTTGTACTAAACAACTAAAAGGCAATTTTTATTTTCTGCGTTATTTTTATTGTTCGAAAAAAATATATATTGAAGACTGACTATTAGTGCATGTTTCTGCATCAAAAGTATTTTTTATAGAAAAATAATAATAGAATTTTATTACATGTTATATTTAGGAAATTTTCGGTACAGATTTTCTAATTTATTTTAAAGTTTCCAGAAATTAAATTGAAATTACAATAAATTCACTAAAAATTTGTCATGGCACTTACTTATTTAGAACTATATTTTACTTATTATTAAATCTCGTACCGTAATTTATTAATTTAATTTTAACTTTGTACAGAAAAGATTTTTAAAGATATGTCAAGCGCTAATTGGTGTTTAAAAATTTCATCTTATTTATTTATTTATTGTAGTGAACTTTAAAAGAAACCACAAGAATACTTATTTTGTAATGAGGAGAACATTATTTAAACTATAGTTTTTAATTGATAAATACTATGTAAACATGTTGAAAGTTTATATATTTGCAGGAAAATATTTAGTAAGAAAGTTTGTGTAGATAATTTTGTACAAATAACATATTTTAAGATAAGCAATTCTCATCCATGTTGGATGTAGACATCACAGAAAGGAATTATTTTTAACATCATTTTTTTAATTAATGAATATTAGAATTAGATTCAAATATTATTATGTTATCTGCATAATATATTCCGATCAAACTTAAATTCAAATTAGTAAGTATTATTATATATTCATTACATATTTTATTTCTCAGAATATCAGCATTGAAAAATTTTTTATTGATTTTTTTCTATTTTAAAATTGCAAATGATTTGAATATAACATTGGTATCAAATGATATAAATATCATTATATGTTTTTATATTTTGTATCTTAATATATATATATAAACACACACACATTATAAATATACATATACATATATATATATATATATATATATATATATATATATGTATAACATATAAAAACATATATGCCTTTGTGGATTGAAACATACATAGAAACTTTCCATTTGTTTTCCATACAAAAGAAATTCAAAGTTGCAAATTTAAAAGCTGTTCCTACTTTGCCCACCATACCATCGAACCTGTGGGCTACGTAGGACACCCATTCAAAAGTTTTCGTCTTGAGCTCATTTTAATTTCTAATCATTTCGGTCATGGAGTTTTCTGTACTTTATTGAGATAGTAGACGCGAATTACGAGTCGCATTCCGCCCGACGGTTTTAACGTAATATAGGTGTATAAGGTAAGGTATGGGGGCGCAAAGAAGGTGTGTACATACCGTAGACGATGAACAAGAAGAAAAAAGAAGGAAAACTTTATGCGATAATCATTTCAGGTAAATTCTCAATGGAAAGGTATTAACGCTACCTTTATTCGTTTTATTGCAATTGATATTCGAAGGTGCTTTTTTGTTTAGGGATAATATTTTCTACCGGCAGGATTCCTTATAACTGAATTCAAGGAAGTATAATCAATTACACATTACAAATGTATTAATTGTTGAACGAAATTGAATATGTAGACATTTTCTTATAATTTATCAAAATAAATTAGACTATATTAAAATTAAAATCATATTATTCCCAGCAGTTAAAAAAAGTACAATAATTGTTCTAAAATATTTGATTAATTAATTGAAAACAAATTAAGTTTACAGTAGATAAATAGGAAAATTACATGTAGCATGATATTAATACACGTATACGATCTATTTATAATTTATACATGAAGGCATATTCAATGAATGATATATGAAACATATTTGCAAGCTGACTTAGTCAACGTTTCTGTATAACAAACAATTCCATTTGCAGTATACTAAATATGCACTTTAGTTAGAAATTGTCTATGGATTATAAAATTAAATGTGTTGATTAGATTGTTGATATATTCATCACGGTTTCAAAGACGACAATTTGAAAGTTTATATGTGATTATATATTTCATTATTTTTTTCTTTATATATTAAGAATTTCGAGAGGTTTATATAAATCTGATTTTCAGTAATAAAAGTTTTTTGAAATGAAGAGTACTTAATCTTAAAAGAGAAATTTTAATTGAGGAATAAATAAATTCAATCCTTGACAAGAACTTCTAATAAATATCGTACATGTAATTAAAATGATAATAATTACAAATTTAGTTTAAATTTTCATTTCACAGCTGAGAAGAAAACTAAAAATAATAACACTCATTTTTCTGGTTCATTAAAATATACCATAACTTGTTCTTGAAAAAATTTGTAGGATATTTGTTTAAAATTTACGCAATTTATTTATAAAAAAAATATAAATATTCACCACTAATACAAACATATGTCAAATGAAGTTGCATTTTATTATTATATGGACATATGATTTAAAAAAAATCTAATGAAATATAAAATAATCATAAAAAGAATAAAAAAATATGTTAGAATTGTTTTTAAATTAATATAAAAAAGAAATTCATAATATAGGAATAATACAGAGTTAATTGTTTTTCTTTACTTCTTCTTTTTCGAGTCTAGAATGAGATTCAATATAGAAATTGCATTGAAGCAGCACACAAACCAGATTATTACAAGAGAACATTTACAAATATACATATATATTATATATATATATATATATATATATATATATATATATATATATATATGATAACATTTTGATTTAAACATTTTACAGAAAACTTTATAACCACTTTTTTTCAAAAAAGTGGTGTCTAAGTTTTATTTTTATTTAAGTAGACATTCAAAATGTTTACATATTGATGTTACATATATATATATATATATATGATTATATGTGTATTTGTGTGTACTAAACATCACTTATGTTCAAGTTTTTACCACATAGTTGTGAAGTTTTTTTTAGAAACTGTTTAATGCTGAAACATATCTTATTTAGAATATCTGTTAACTTTGATGGTTTACCGATATACGTATTTTTCCCCTTTGCGACATCTCCATTTACAAATGTCAACCCTCTTTAGTCCCAACATCTTTTTATTCAAATGCTCGAGTATTGAAAAACGATATAAAATATTTCACTAAACTTGACAGTAAATAGATCATTAAAAAATATATATCTTTTAATGATATACACGTACATATTTTCTCTCTCTCTATATATATATATATATATATATATATATATATATAAAAGACTAATATATTTTTATATTGACTATGGTAATTTATAACTTTATTTAAATATAAGAATAAAAAAATGATTACTTAACCAAATAAAAATTATGAAATGTTCGACATAACAGTATAATTATATAAAGGAAACATAAGAAAAAAGGGCGAAAGAAATATACCACAAAGCTTTAATATGAAAATTGATAGTACATCCATCAAGAATGAAAAGAGCAACTTCTTGCTGGTCATTTATATAAGAAAAAATATTTAACCTCGTCTTTAGAGAAAAAAATTGGCATACACACATTAAAGACGGAAATATCCGCATCCATTATTATTGCATTGGAAAATAGCATCAGAAAGGAAGTATAAGTCGACCTGTTTCTTCAGGCAATGACTTTTGATCTAACAGAAATTTTCCTCCGTCGAAGAAAAGGAAAAAATCAAAAGAAAAACTCGTAGAAATATATTTTTAATCAACGATAACATCAAAGAATAAAAATTGTATGTTGGTCCGTCAAATAATAATTGTGATTTCATTTTGGACTCTCATAAAGAATTTTTTATTAAATAGAACGGGTTTTTCTTTTTGTACCGCCGGTTTGACTGGAATAATTAAAATTTAAGTGTTTGCGGTATTAAATCAATCGACGTTTCTTTATAGTTCCGTTTATTTTATGCTACGTTGATAACAAGGAATGTTCAATACATTTATTTTATAACTTGTTGAATATTATATGGCGATTTATTATTAAGACGCAAACGTACAATATAATATACGAATAAACAGCACAACTACTCTCTCTCTCTCTCTCTCTATATATATATATATATATATATATATATATATATATAATGTATATATACATAAAAGTATTTTTAGAAAAATAAGAATGTATGCTGAATCTTGAAAGGATTTTCAATATTTTTATATATATATATATATATATTAATATATTTATTTTATTGTCAATTATGTATTAGGAAAACTAAAAATCAAAAACGAACCAATAAATATTAATAAATATAATGAACGAAGATTTAATGAGAAGAGAATGAAGTTTCAAATAAAAAATATTTTCGATCTTATATATTAATAGAACAACAAACAATGAAAAGTTCAAATGAATTACCTTTCGCTTCATTTCAGTTTTAGTGTAAAGTGAAGTTATATACAGACGTTTTATATTAACTCATAAATTAATTTATTCAGCATTATATACATATTTTCATATATATGTCTGGATATACTCATATATATATATATATATATATATATACATCTAAATATTATAAATAAAATTTTATATATTAAATACATGACTTACATGTTCAGACGTGCATATAATACTAAAGAAAATAAAATACGCAAATCGGAATTAATAATAATATACATCTTAAACAGCATACGTTCACAAATTTCACAAGCGTTTATATGATATTTATAATATATTTGTTTAATTGATTTTTTAACTAATGTGAATTGGTAATCAAATTTTAATTTTTTATGTATATTTGCTTAAAATAATATTTTTACGATATCTATAAAAGAATTAAGAGTTAATTTTACACACATCTATATATACATATATAAACATATATAAACATATATATATATATATATATATATATATATATATATATAACTGGATTATGCCATATTGTAGACAATATATATGAGCTTAAATTAATATGGTTGTCAATAAAACCCAAATAATTAAGCTAGAATTATGTCAACAAATTTCACAAAACATACATATATTCAAATACAAGGTATTTATTATTGATTTTTGTATGTTTATAATTATATTTGTTTTGTATAAACGATTGAAATGTGTTTAGGCAATGCGCATAGCTGTCAGCTGCAAATTGTAGATGAGCTCTTTTTTACTGATTTAATTATTCAACTGGTCTTTGTATTTACTTTCATTTTAACAATAATAATATATGTATACATAACTATTTAAAATATATTTTTATTACCTCTAGATGAATATATAAAATATCGAAATATTACACATTAAATAAAAAATGAGTATGTTTATATATATATATATATATATATATATATATATATATATATATATATATACATATGTATATCTATATATATATATATATATATATATATAAGAAATTATATTGATAAATGAAAAGAAATATATAGGAATAATATAAGATGTATATAATATAAATTTAAAAAAAAATGTATACCTTGATAAAATACATAGCTAGTTACAAATCTATTTCAAATTTAGATTTTTTCTTCTAATATATTTAGCAAAATTATATTGAATGAGTTCATACAAAAGGATTTATTTGTATTTGTTGAATTTCCTAAAAATATCTTAAAAAACGATCAAAAGATTTTTTTTTGAATGAAGATTTTAATATTTTGATCAGAAATTAATTGATGTCGTATTTTAACTTATGTTATTAAAGAAATATTTTTTTAAACTTTTTAAAAAATATACTTCATATATTAGAAAAAAATTTATTATATATTACTGTAAAGTTTGGTGAAATGAATTTTCAAACATACTTAATTTTAATTAAACTTTCTTCAAATTTTTAGATGTGTATTATAAAAAATTTAATATTTAGAATGATCAAAGTAAAATATATTAGATGAAAATATATCATTATAAAAAGTAAATAATGTATGAAATACATTTTACAGAAAAGAAAATTTACAAAAAGGAATTTTTCTAAAAGTAAAAATATAAATTTAACGAAATAAAAAAATACTCAACAATTTCATTTTGAATTTTTGTCAATTCTTTTAAAAAGAGAAATATTTCTTTAATTTCTTGCTAATAAAATTGATAACAGAGAAATCAGATTTTTTATAATTTAGTTAGAATTGTTTACATTTATTTAATAACATTATGTACATATATATATATATATATATATATATATATATATATATGTACACAAAATGAAATTGAGAAAAAAATGAAAATAATTTACAAAAATAAAAGTTTTATGAAATTAAATTTCATTTTCCCATTAAACAATCATTCTTTATATAACAGAAATTATGATTGATGCGAATATAGAACAAGCTAATAATCATTAGCAACTTATTTATTTATATCAATATTATTTATTAATTTATTATTTTAATTTTTAATACTAATTTAATTGTGTTGAATTCGAATGAAACAAAGTATACCAGTAAATACTATTTTGTGTTATATTTATTAATTTCAATTATTTTAAAATGATGAAAATGAAAAAAATAGTCATATCCTATTTTAGAACTGATATTTTATTATAATATTTTTTTGGTTTCATATATAAACATATATATATATATATATATATATATATATATATATATACAAACAAGAGTGTTTACTTATTACGAAGACCGAAACATTTATATTAAAACGAATATGTAAATTTGATATTGTTGATGTAATGTGGTTATGTTTGAGTGGAATTTTGAACGAATTAATTATGCAATCATAAATATGCTATTTTTAAATAAACCCTCAGGTTACATATGATTGAACAGCACGAATCCATATCATCTCTTTATCCACATTTCTCTTATATTACATTTAAACAACATTAAATTAGGTTCAATCCATATGAAATATATATTTTTTATTTTAATTAATGAATAATTATATTAAGACACAATAATTAAATATGTATTTTATACTAATTTTTCATTAAATATTCAAATAAGGTTTAGCTCGAAAGCAAATATGTATTATATAGTACAATTTCATTTAATGAATCATTGTTCAATGTAATAATTAAAGGGTACATCAAAATTGGTTTGTAAAATTAGTTGAATAAGTAAGTAAATATATAAATTTTAAAACCTACCAAACCATCTTGTCTTGCAGGATAAACTCAGAATGACAGTTCTTAATTTATAATTAAATTAATAATTACATATATATATATATATATATATATATATATATATACATATATATTCCTTTTGGAATACGAATGATGTTATTTGAAAATAAAAAATATTTCACTTACATTTGCAGTCCAAGATGGTGTTCCTTGCGACCAACTTCTTGGGTCATCTGACGCTGCCGATGGCGCTGGCGAAGTCGGATAGAAAAGGACGTGTTTCTCCCCTGAAGAAGGTGCGTATATGGCAGTCCTTGGGGTTCTAGTGCTACCGCCACTTCCATTTCCGTTGCTTAAGGGACCTCCGCCAACACCAGTACCCGTAGCGGTCACCATAACAGTAAAGTCGTCATGCATGTCACTGCTGGGCATTATAAAAAAAATCACATATACACAACGAAACGTTATTTACAACGTAAGAAATTTGTGACTTTAAGGTTAAATTTTTATGGCGTACATTTTAATGATATCTCTCACACATATTAACAACATTCAAAAATTGCAGTTGTTTATAAATAGAATATTCATTTATGTTTACGGTTTTTTTTTATTGTTTTTCCTTAAAGATTTATTTCATTTTCAATTTATACGCTCAGTACTATTATTCACACAGCTGCAATATTTTAATAGTCATTATATTAAAATTATACTTTTTATTGAACATGTACATTTTTAATTTGTTTACTGAACAATAATGATATAAATCTGAAATAAGTTGAAGTATTAAATAATTAATGGCTTGTTAAATTATATGAACGAAATATGATTTTATAAAACTGTTTAAGATTTATGTTTATGTTCACGTTTAATTACTTTTCTTTAACGTAATCTTTGCATTTTAATGATTATAGTTAAATTTCAGAATTTTAAACTTTAGTTTTTCAGTTTAAAATAATAAGTTATTATAACAAATACTTTTATATTTACTTAGCATAATTTACTTTAAATAATTTATGTATTCAAGTTACATGAAAACAGTTGTAACCCTCTGGCTAATTTCTCTTTCACTAATGAACTATTTTTGCACCCCACAAATCACAGCAAAATTTTTCAATCAAAAATATTCAATAAACTATCATCGATTCTTTTCGATTGTCGATTATACGCATATTGATTGCAACTACATCATCGTCAAAGCGACAAGATACCGTAAAATCTAAATTTGAGATTTTTCTGATTTTTTCTAGCAAGTAAGTTTGTCGAAATGTACATAAGTGACACTCGAAAAGAATCAATAAAAATTTATTAAATATTTTTGATCGAAACATTTTGGTGTGGTTTATGGAATGAAAAAGTATTCATTGGATAAAATGTTTATCATAATTCTTAAATATTTCAGTAGTATATAAACATTTTAATAAAAAAAATGTTCATTTTTATTAAAATTATTTCAATAATCCCGTTCAACTATTTCTGGACTAATTTTACATATTTAATCTTATTTGAAATAGTAAATATTTTTCTTTATTCATGTGTTATAATAAATACACAATATATTGACTAAGTAATGTTTATTAAGTGATATAAAGTTAAAGCCTATACATTTTATAACTAGTAATTTCATACAAAAATCTATATTTATTTTAACGAAATTTAAAATGATTAAATACATATAAAATGATTCCTTTGCATTTGTTTATTGATCTACTAAATTTGCAATCCGCATTTTAATCATAGAGTAGTAATTAAATAAAAAAAATATCTATTAGAAATTTTATAAAGCTAACCTATAAATATTTAAATTTTAATAGAGACGTTTCAATCTAAAGTAAATAATTTTTTTATGCCTTAATTATAAATGTTTAATAAAAACCAATGAAAATAAAGCTTACCGACCTATTTAAAATTCTGTTACAATAAAATATATCCTAAGAAGTCTTTTGAAATTATTGATTATTATTAATTCATTTTCTCTTCTTTATTGACAGACCAGAATAACTATTATATGTAATTTAACAAAGTAATGATTTTAAATTTTCAGATTAACAATTAAATTTTTACTTATTTTCAAACTATTTCTGAACATGAATAAGTAAAATATTTTTTAATCTTAATTCTTTACCAATTGTAGCATAGATAATAGTATTTTCTAAACTGGACAAAAATAAATATTATGCATATATATATATATATACACACACACACGTATGTGTATATATGTATGTATGTGTGCTTTGTACAAAAAAAATATTCTCAAATGATATTAAAAATGTTTTGTGTCCTACATTACACTGTATTAAAATTTATTGATTAATTTTAAATGCGAGCTGAAAATTATTGTATTTATTTAGTGGTAGGGTATATAAAGATTCATTTGCATTTCATGACAAACGAACAGTTGTTTTCCTATAAAGAAAATTTATTATGATGAACACAGACACATTCATTCTGTAATTAAATCAAAACATTTTAAGATAATATTTAAAGTATATGAAGAGGTATAATTAATGATCATAGAATATATATATATATAATTAGTTTCATTTATTCTCATATATAAATTGTATTTAAATCTATGTTTCAAATCGATTAAGTCACACAGTGATTCAAACTTATTTTAATACAGTGGATAATTATCTATTTTACCAAAAATTGTCCAGAATTGAATTGTCTATATAATCAATTAAAATTAAAATGAACAATTTAAATGAATAGAACATTCTTATTATTTACAAAATAGTACAGGTAATTTTAAATGCAACTACTATAAAAAACATCTATTTATTATTAAAACAGAAAAAGAAAATTCGCAATTTTATTTAAACTTCAATAACTGTACATGCATTCTCTGATACCAAATAAAGTTTTTTATTTATATTGCAAAAAAATATAAATTTTTATTAAATATAAATCATATATTAAAAAAAAGACTTGACAAAAGGTACACTTACGATATTAAAAGAATGTGTTTGGTTTAAATTTAAAATTCAGATACGGGTGTACCTGTGTTGACCTTTTAAAATTATATATAATAACAATTATAAAATTCAGTCATATTCGTTATTTAAATTAAATTTAGTTTTAAATCAACAGAAATTTCACATTTATAAAATAAACAGTAAGAATGATAAATATTGAATTTACTCGACGACATATTACCGTAAACTTTTTTTGTTTAATTCACTAAGAATTAAATTTAATTAGTTTTTATAAACATGCGTATGTAGATTCGTTCTTCTATTGAAGAACATATCAAAATTAATTTCAAACTCAATTGACGAATAAATATTTCAACATACATCTTTTACAATTTCATTATTTCCTTTTAATGAAGCAAATATTTCATTCAATTTCCGTAAATCAATTTCGACGCGTTTATCTGTCTCTCAATTAAAAACCACAATACGGAAAAGAAAGATATGGACTCTTTTATTTATTGAAGTGTCTGTTTTAATTTTTGTATTTTCTTGATTGTTTTGATATGGTAATTTTTATTATGATGGTTGTAGGTGGTTTTTTTTTGTATTTCAAATCACGCACCAGTCTTCTATCATTCTGATAAATGTTTTTCAAAAGTCGCTATGAACGTTTAAAACATTGACTTCATTATTTCTTATTATTCAAAATAAATCAACGCTTCTATATACATCCATGATCTTTAATTATTTCAAATCATTTTCAACATTGTACATATTTATTATTTAGAGTACATTTTATTTATTTTCTTTTAATAAAAGTATAAATTAAATAATTCTAGCGAATCTCCTTTTATTTTAATTAGAAAAATATTGTCGATCGTTTTTTAGAACATGATGGAAAAATAATTTTAAAAAAATTCCCAATACGCAAATGAAATGGTTACAAAATCAATTTTAAACATTTTTATTTTTAGTCACGAAATTATACTTATTTTTTAAATATCGCTCAACCTAATAGTCAATTTTTAAATAAAAATTATTTTAACTATTTGACAGAGTCTTACTCTGCAATATATATATATATATATATATATATATATATATATATATATATATATATATATGATATATATATATATATGATATATATATATATAATTAAAACTATAATTCAAAAGAAAAAAATAATAATTGAGTGCAGCTTGTAAACAAAAATTTTTTTGATTAAAAATATTAAGTTTATTAGAATTAATAATTCATTCAATATTTTTACTATTTCTATAAATATTTTAACAAATATATAATGTTTATTTATTATACATTTAGTAACTTTTTGAGATCATTCCACAATTAGTATTCAAAGTTATTTTCTTATGAATCATATGAAAATAACTTATGTACAACAATCATACGTTGTTAACATTGTGTTTTGTAAATATAAATTAGGAATCTTTATCATACTACTTTAATTCAAATTGTAATTCTAAATTTTTTTTAATTTTGTATTGAAATATGTAATTGTCTCGTGGGGTACATAAGCAAATTAAAAGATATATTCATTATATTTAGTATTTTTTCAAGTTCTGCACAAAATTAAATACGTTTTTGCTAGTTTTTGCACAGTAAAAATTATTTTCGATTTCAAATTAAAGATATTATTATTAAATAATTGTAAAAGTGTACCTTAAAACATCAACTGTATGAGTTATTACTTCAAGTTCCTTATTTAACTTTAAATACGATTAGAAAAAATGAACTTATTTTTGAATTCATCAGTTCATCTTACTTTAAAATATTTATATTTCAATTAATTTATTGAATTCGTCGAAAAAATAGAGATCCACTTCAATGTATATAGCGCTCACAAATATGTTTCATTTTAATTACATACGTTTAAACAATGCGCTCGATGTTATTAATACGATCATTTAAAATTACATCAATGAAATTTCGTCCAAATACGATTTTTGTGAAATTAATCTGTTATCAACTAAACATTACATTATAAATAAAATTAACATATTTCATATCTATTTCGTTTAATGATGAGTGTTATATTAAAATTACTTCAAATAATTTCCATCAAAATTTATCAGTACAAATAAAAATATTTCCTCGAAATTTCATATTGAGTCGATTTTCAATACACAACATTCGTCTGTCATTTTTTGCATTCTCAAAATATTTACATCTAATATTAGTGAAAATTTCTAAAATATTTGTTATATTAAGGTAACTTTTAATAAATTTTAATTGTTATCAATACGATTGAACTAATCTGTTTTTTTTCTAAATTATTTATTATATTCCTGAAAATTAATTAAATACTCTCTATAAATGTTTAAAACAACTTATATTCTTCTCAATATGTCTCTTCAAAATATATCCAAATATTTGATTTAAATTTCAAAATCTACGATTTGAAAACAATTTTAATGGTAAATAATAAGATATATAAAAATCTACAAATAATTTTTGTTCATAATGTCTTATATTATTGCGAACAGATTATTGTATTTGTTTAAATCATTATATATTTTCATATTAAAAGAAAAATCATAACTAATTAAAATTACAATAAAAAGTTATTTTAAATATTAACAATATTTTTCAATTATTCCATTACCACATAGAAAACTATAGAAAGACAGACATATTTCTATTTATCAATAACAAATAATATGTTCATTACGAGACAGCCTAGAGTGCTAATTAATCATATAATGGACAGTGGTATTTTAAAAATATTCCGGT
Source organism: Acanthacorydalis orientalis (assembly GCA_034766995.1). Lineage (NCBI taxonomy): Eukaryota > Metazoa > Arthropoda > Insecta > Megaloptera > Corydalidae > Acanthacorydalis > Acanthacorydalis orientalis. Next base: position 31,499,469 of record CM068313.1, on the reverse strand, counting down.
TATCCAAACTGAGAATATTTTTATGCGATAATATTATATATATATATATATATATATATATCAATGTAAAAAACATTTATATAACAAAATTATCTATTTAACAATGCTTTTCAAATATTTTGCAAAAAATTTTCTATCACGAAAGATATATATATATATACGTATATGTATGTGTAACAAATTATCTATTTAACGAAAGTAGTTGCTATTAGTAGTTTAAGTTATACATTGTATTTCAAACAAATTATGTAAATGTATTTTTAACAAATTTTCGAAAGAAGTATTCACAAGGTTCGATTTTGTTATAGGTTTTCAAATATATATATATATATATATATATATATATATATATATATATATTAGGTTTACAAAAATTGAATATTATGATAATATGGTACTATTCTTAAACATGTATTAAAAAAAATCATAAATTTACCATTGAAAATAAAAATGTACCCATTTCATTGTTTATTGCAGAATTTAATTTCATATCCAGATATATATATATATATATATATATATTCTATCCTATTTATAAAAGACAGATGTGTGTAGGTATTAATTTCTTGTTAAATATAAAAATTTGAAAACTTGTTCGTAAAAGTTACACAAAGAATTTTAAAAAGCCAGCCTCTGTTGAATATAAAATGTATCTTACATTTATTAATTCATGTGACTCAGTCGTCCATTGTTACATAAATATTTAAATAGATCATATTGAAAACATTAAAATCAGTTCAACTGACTGATAAAGTACTTCAAGCATAAATATTTAAATCCGACAGTATTAAAATTTCATATTCTGCAACTTTATCACGCAGAGTTCTTGTATATATATATATATATATATATATATATATATATATATATATATATATTTAGAATCGTATCGATATTTAAATTAATATTATTGCCAAGTTATATACTTCATTTTGATATTGTACTACGTATACATGAAACATACTTAACGATGACAATAAATTTCATTTCATTTATCTAATGTTTCGTTCATATGAAATGTTTTCACATGTGATGTGTCAATAATAGCAATTTGTCTCGAAATTATTAATATTATATCATTTGCTACCTTGTTGCGACCTGTTTGTGAACATTTCCACTAAAAATACGTTCTCGTAAAGAAATATTTCATTCTATTGATAAACGAAAATTAATTTAAATAATATTTATAAATAGAAATAATTTCAATTTTTTCATTTATATAATATTTTCATATACACTTTTGTTCTAATAAAGACATATAAAATAATTAAAAATGTTTTTTTCCATCATATTACATTTTCTTTATATGTTCATGTTACTTAAATATATGTAATTAACACATACACACACACACACACATATATATATATATATATATATATATATATATATAATTTTGTAACAAATAAATTTCATTAAATATACAGTGATAATTTTTTTGTTAAAAATATATGTTCTAAAAATAAAATTTATACTTATTTATTTTTTTATTAAAGGCTTATATATATATACATATATATATATATATATATATATATATATATATATATATATATATACATAAAAATACATTTGCTTCATATTGAGTATCAAAAAGCAAATAATAATAATATTATGAATCAAAGGAACAAGAGAAATATATTGTTCCGATTTGATTAATAGCTTTCGGAAATAATGTGATTAATTTTTATCAAAGTCCTAGTAAAATATATTAAGTTGATTTAATTGATTGATAAAATTACTAGTATATATTAAGAGATTGATGATGTTGATATTGTTTTGATTAAAAATGAACGAAAATAAACACGTTACTTGAATATATAGATTATTAATGTATTAGTAAACATTTATATTTACTAAGAAATATATTATAATTTCCAAATCAAATGAGATTGAATGTTTTTATACTATTTCCTAATAAATCATTCTCTGAAATGAAAACTATATACACATTTTAGTAAATTAGAATGAAAATATTTTTTATATTATATTTAGTAGATATTTAATAGTATTCGTTCACAGACGCTTATCCTAAATAAAACATCTATTAATTTTTAAATCTGAAACAAACATATTAATAATTTCGTTTCATTAAATTCGAATAAAAAATTCAAATATAAACCAAAAAGTACTTCTTCAAAAGTAATTGTATTTTTTTTGATAAATTATTATTCTGTTAGAAAGAATTAATTTTAATTAAAATATTTATATTTTTAGTCAGACTTACAATTGTCAGGAACAGTGGTAGATATATTCAGACACGAAATTTCTTAAGCACAATACAAATGAAAAAAAGATTAAAAGAAAATGAAAAAAACTTTTCAAATTACATACATATATATGTGTGTATATATATATATATAACAATTCTTGTATAGAAATGTTTAAGACTATTAAAATTTATTTTTAAACTTAATTCATAAATGGAAACTCGTTACGTATTTATCGTTTTGTGTTTATTTTTTTTTAAAAAAATACAAATAATATACAAGACGAAATATTTTTATATACATTAAGGAATTATATTATTTATATGAGATACATTAATATTAGATTACAATTTGTAATTTACTTAGAAACATTAGTATAACTTTAATTCTGGTGTTCATAAAAAGTAAAGTTTAGAAACAGTTTCGGCATTACTAATAACAATAATTCATTATGTACATATATATATGTACATATATATATGTATGTATGTGTGTGTGTATGTATATAATGTTGTTATAAAAAAATTTTTTCTCAAAAATTATTCAAAATTTCGTTGTTAGACAAATATCACAGGGAATTGGTTGTAATTAAAATTTCCTACAAAGATATATAAATATAAATAAAAAAGTTTGTCGTACCTTTTTAATACTGATTTTCTTTCACTATTAATAACAATTTAGTACATTTTTCTATGTAATCAAGGTCTTGTTTTGTATTTATATTTCAAAATATAATTATATATTAAAACATGCCCTTCAAATAGTAAGAAATATATAACTTTATACCAATTACATTATAGTTTTAAAGATTTAACGTTAGAATACAATTTCATACTTGAGAATAATTATTAATAAATACAAGGTTTTACTTCAGATTAATTGAATCAAAAATTAAGTTCATATACTTACTATATAATATAGTAAAAATAAAATTCAATCTTCTTTCAATAATTTTAATAAGTGAAAAAATTGTCTGCTGTCAAATTTTCTAAACTTTAAAATCGATTTTATAATAAATATTTAATTACAACGTTCATTAGTTAACTGTTTTTGTGTATAAATCGACCTATTATTATTAATACTTTTAAATACTTTTTGCAAACTAAATTAGCGCATATTAATTCCCCGTCGAATACAATAATTATACGACTAATTATTGTTTAATTTTTATAATCTAAATTTGTTATTTCATTCATATGAAAATAATAATTTTATGAAATTTTAATAGAATTATGAAATGTCATTATTTTATAAATTTAAATATTTGTTGCACAAGAGCTAAATGATTTATTACAAATGCGTTTAGTAACAGCAATTTGAGTATTTAAAAATTAAAAATAATAGCTAGATTTTTTTAACTTTTGATAATAAACTGACTTTTTTTGATTTAATGTTTTTTTCATATTAAAAATTTTAACTGTTAAAACGCAAATGATGTACAAAAAAATTGGCACAAATCACAAAATGCTACTTATAAAATATCGCTTACCTCGTATATATCTTTTATAACAAGCATCATAATTGTCATTTTATAATTATAAAAAATAAAACATATATTAGTATTATTAGTTCTTTTAAAACAATTCTTAAATTTCTCTTTTGAAAAATATATTTTTTAGATTTTGTGCCATTTCGTGCAACATCAATATATATATATATATATATATATATATATATATATATATATATATATATATATATATATATGATCAAATATTACTTAAATGTTGTAATAACAATTTATTATAATCAATCATATTCATTCTACATGTCTGAAAAAATAATCGATTTATATATTGTTTAAAATTCTACAGTTTATATATATATATATATATATATATATATATATATATATATGATAAATACAATAGCAAAATAGGTAATTTATTTTTGTGGAGGAAATAATTAAATTAATAGAATAATTAATATTTAAAATTTTTAAAAAATATATTTATGTTTATGGTTTTTTGTAATTATTGGATTGTTAATATATATACTTTTTATACAGCATATAAAAATATAAGGTAAATTTGTACAACAATATTTCGATATTGTAACGATTTTCAGACATGTGACGATAAAGAAAAAAAAACTAATTAATGTCAAACTTAGTTTTAATATTAACTTCAACTAAAGAATTATTACTTTTGTCGAGAAAATTTTATTTTAATTTACAAAATACTGTAATGGGTTACAAACTTGAAAGTTTTAAAAAGTTTATAATGAAATTTATTCTATGTTTTAATGTTTTCTTTTCTGTTTTCGAACGTACAATAAAACCTACATTTTTTTCAGAATGTATTATAATGTCAGTTGTATCTAAATTGGTATTATGCGATAATATATATATTAATTGTGTTTTTCATTCACGAAAACAAAGAATGCTTTATGATATAATATACACGTACACTACCGCGCGTATATCTCGACGCAAAGCGTCGCGGCGCCCGTTATATAACGTCCAGACGTCGCACCTTTCGACATCCGCGAAAGACTGCTTGATTCTCACGTGAGTCTACTCACTAGACTATTTTGTTATGGGTACACAGAGAGGAATGAAGGGAACAGCGGCGTGAAAAGTACATATATAACGTTCGCCGTTATACGATTCAAAATGTGCGTGAGTGAAACGACTACAGTGTCCGTTATGTACGCGTGCGCCGTGCATTTTGTTTACGATTTCACTGATTGTTTCTGTAGTTGAAATAACGGTGATCGTTGCAGGCATCGAAAATGATGATATGAGACATGATACGGTTTGATTTGTTCTATATTGAGCAAGGGTATGGAATGTTTGACCTATGTGCGCGATTATTATTTAAATTATTTTGTAAGGAATTAAGAAATTAATTTCGAAAATGATGATTGAAATTTTATAATTGATCATAATCAAGTGTTGATTATAATATGATTATGTTTGAGGTTAATAATCTTTCATCATTTGTTTTAAACTAATTATTTTTACGTGTTTTACATATAATTACTTTTTAATAGTTATTCTTTGAAGTCTTTTTTCAACACTGTAAAATTCGTGTCACGTTGGTTTAAAAAACTCAACACATTTGAATAAATGGTGACAAGGTTTTTCAAACATTTCATAAAATATTATTGTTCACAAAACATTTTACAAATTAAACTTTTGTTTTAATAATTTCAGTTGCATTTTTGAAAAGTATTTTCTTATTATTATTAAATTAGACAGGGATATTTTTACCAAAATAGTATTTTATTAAAAAAAAGGTCCAAAAAAATGATTAACGCATGAACTGACAAATATTCAAATATTTTTAAATTATATAAATTATACCGAAGTATTCTCTTTATTCGCCTTATATAATTACACTAGTTGAAATTATTTCTTTGGGAAACGGATTTGATCAAAAATGACTTATGTAAAAAAACATCCTATTAAAGAGATCATTAAAAAATCAGTTTAGTGAAATAAGTTATCTTTTCTAGCCTCCAATTACAAATGATATTGCGAAATGAATCGACTTTGAATATTAACTTCTTACGAATTTTTTATGAACATTTGGGAATAATAAAAATTAGTCCAAAGTGGATGTTAAAAATCATAACACAAAATAAAATAGTAAAAGGTTGAACTGTTGTAAGGCTTTTTGAAATTTGTAGTACTAACAGGGAAGATGTATCAAGTCATTTGTAAAATATAATTAATCGATGATCTTATGTCTAGTCTTCCATCTATTAAGTAGGTAGGAAAATAATTACAGTTTTTACTTTCTGAATTCTAGCCTTAATTTTTTTCAATTAAAGTGTCATTTCTTAGTGTTCATGTTAACATCATTTTAACGTGTATTTGTGTATAACGTGTATTAACCTTGGTTCTATTATAAATTTTTCTTTAAATTGGGCTATTGAATTAAAGATGAAAAGGAAGCAAATAAGAGCATTTTTTGTACAAGTTTAAATCAGGTGGTAAAGCAATAGAAACTGCTCGTGAACTAAACGATTCTTTGGTGTGGATACTGTAAAGGATAGTAAGGTGCAATGGTAGCTTCAAAAACTCGTACTGGGGATGAAAGCCTTGAAAATGAAGAAGGTCTCGAGCGTCCTTTTTCAATTCTCATCGACCAACCGAAAGCGTTAGTTGAATCAGAACCAGTAAGAAAATCAACAAAGTTTGACAAATGGGTGCATAAACCGCAATTATTTTTTACCAACCTAATAAAAAAGATATCGCGAAAAGAAATAAAATAACAAATTGGCTTGTAAAAAAACGAAGATGACTTGAAGTAAACAAAAAATGGTGGTGACTATTGTTTGAGACTATAAACGAAATTTTAATAGAAAGAACATTATAAAGCTGAAAATGTGAAATTATTTTATTAACTTCTGTAGCAATTATATTAAGCTATCGAGGAAATACATCAAAGAAAAATCAGTCTGCAAATCAATTTATTGCACGATATATATATATAAGATTTTTATTATATATTTTCTAGTTTTTATATTAGCTTATGTAATCTAAAACTACAGTTATCTAAAATTTATATAATATGTCACGCGTACTGATACAATATAACAGAACAAAGATAACTAAAACAAAACGTTATAATGATAAGTATAAAATTATTAAATTAAAAATTATCAAATTATCAAATTAAAACTGATCAAAATTTTATTTCAACATATATTTTGCAACAGTATGCAAAACGAACAAAATATACAAATAAAAAGTTCGTATTATATTTTTTACATAATTTTCAACTTTTCTGATATACTAATATACTAGATGATGCCTGCAATGATTTTTCCAGCACAAATATCTTTTGTCTTATATTTTAATATTAACAGCAGATTATAAACTAAGTCATATATATGAGCTATGGAAAATTATAATTTATAAATTGCATTTAATAAATATAACAATAACATTACGAAATTAATTACTTTACGATTTACTGTTTCGCTCGAAACAAAAACCATTACTATTAAAAGTATAATAATTATAAATATAAGATATTTGTTTATTTTCCTATTTGTAATTAAATAAAAGTTCAATTTTAATACGAATAGAATGTGATATAAAAAACAAAAAGTAAAAACTATCAAACTTTCATTAAATTATATTATTGAATATTAATTCAAAGTAGGAATCATTAAATCAATGAAACTTTGTTCAAATATTCAAAAAAAGATATTAAAAATATTTTTTTTTAAAATAGATTTAATTCGTAGAATCTATTAATTTCTCTGTCAATATATCATAAATATTCCATTTAAAATACAATTGATCATTTAATATAAATTTTATGTTAAGAACATAAGAAAAATATTCCTTTCAAACATGAAAACCAATGTCCATCCTATATACGAACAAGACAAATAAAAGTATCCCCTTACAAAAAACTATTCACATATTACAGAAAAAATGACATTTCAAGAAGCTTATAAAGAAATGAAAGTTGATATTTATCGAGAACTATACAACTTAGAAAATTACTTCTGTTTCCAGGAAACTTCATAATATTTGATACCACTTCAGACTTTCACGAAAAGTTGTTTTCTCTTGTGTATTCTTTTATTCCCGTACAATTGTTTTATCCTGATATTATAACCTTTATAAATATTTTATTTTCACCGATAAATATTAATTTGACATTTGTGTTGTTCTTTTTTGTAAAACAGATAAAAATCCATTTATTAGAAAAATTATACATTTCTAATACACACACACATATGTATATATATATATGTACCATATATGTTTTTGGTTTTTACTGAAATATTTTTTTTATATTTAGAATTTTTCCTTTTCAATAAATTAAAAAATTAAGTGATTATATTTCTATAATTATTTTATAATAACATTGAAATATTATCTTCTTCCATATATTATTTATGATTTAAAATTTTATTTAAATATCTATAAATAAAATTAATCTGAAAAAACAAAACTGTAATAAAATTTATTATTAAACTGAATTTCATCTATCTTTTGTTAATATAAAAAAATAATAAAATTATTTGAATTTGTAATTTATTTTTTTTAAATATGATGTTTACATTTTGATTATATTTTATATTCTAAATAATTTTAAGTAAAATGTATATTGTGACAGTAGAAATATAATGAAGGAAAAATTTATTTTCAAATTAAAATTACTTTTTACTGAAGATAAATAAAAAATAAAACTGTCTCATTTTACTGAATGAAAGTAAAATCTGATAAAACCCATACAAATAATTTTTTTCTAACATAAACAGATATATATATATATATATATATATACACACATATATATATATATATATATATATATATATATATATATAAACTTTTCGGACAATATTAATCCTAATATTATATGATATATATTTTTTTATAACAAAAAGAACAATAATCTTATCCGCGTTTTGTGTACGGGCTAGGGATTGTGCGCGCAGAATAGAATGTTTGAGGCGAGGCACGCTTCAGAAACGACATAACACAAGATAAATAAACCCATTGTTCTTCCATAAATCCTGTAACAGTGTGTATAAACATATAAGAGCTGTGTTCTTGAACGAATGGCTAATAATGCGATCGTAGGATACTGAACAGTTGATACAAAGTTTACGTTTGTAGAGTTAAAGCAATGTTTACATATTGCAACATGCATTTTTATTCACAGTTAATAACTTAAGTATAAGTCAGACATTTAATTATTTTGTATTGCTGTAGTATTTAGTTTCGTAAGCATTTTATGAAAGTTAATGTCCACCTATAAAACACATGATTATTTCTCATAATAGAATATAAATTGATACTTGTACCCGGTAGTTGTAACAACTAAAGTAATAAAATCATATTTGAATGTAGTTCAGGTGAAAACTTTATAACAAGCTAAACTTTTCAGTAAAATTTTAATTAATCTTTTTAATTAAAATTTGGAAAAGTTTATTTACATGTATAAGATTATACGTATATATATATATATATATATATATAATCTTGAAATATTAAATAAATAAAAAATATAGCCTTAGATTTCTGTTCATATTTTGTAATATAGTAAAATAAGTGAACAATATTTTTAACTTATCGTTCAAGAAATAATAATACTTATTTCAAAAAGAATACATGTATAAAGAAATTTAAATAAACAAGTTTTTATCTTTGTGCTGTACATTTATCCTGGTATGTTTTATAAGTTATTAGTATTTCGTACAATCAAAAATATGAATAATTGCATTTTAACATGCATAAACTAGTGACGAACGAATCGTCTCATAGCAAAAAGATTTAATCAGTATTTAAACGATTAATAACAAAAAAAGAAAATTGATTGAAAAAATCAAACAGATTACACTATACGTTCTGTTATTATGCAATTTTATAAAGCATATATATATATATATATATATATATATATATATATATATATATATATTCATATAATTAAAAGTGTAGTGTAAATCTTACAAGATGAAGCTAAAAATAATTCTAGATGAATAATAAAAGTAGTAAAAAAAATGACATTTAATCAAGTATATTGATTTACAGAAATGAATTACTAAATATAATAAAATTATTTTTCAAAAATTACTGAAAATATTAAAAAAGAGAGTAAGTATTAAAAAAGACAGTTGAATTTAAAATAAGAAATATAATTTTTACTAATTAATTTTCACTTATATTTTTTTCTATTTACAAATGTTGAATAATGTATTTTTGATCATTTTAGATTATACTCACTTCACTACGAATAAAATAATTCTTATAGTACCAAACTAGAGAAAATCTCATTTTTTAGAATCAGAATGCTCACAGTTTTAAAAAGAAGCTTTTATTTACCTTGGTAAAGGTAATGACATTGTCATTGAAATTCCAATAGACAAAAATAAAAAATTTAAATATTTTTGATGAGAAACATTTTGCGTTGAGGAAATATAAAACATTAATTTATAAATTTGAATTTATCCACAACGTAAATATATATTTTCTAAGGAAATAATGTTTTATAAAATAAAAGTATTTCGCGTTGAAATCGATTGAATTCTATAAAAAAGAGCTTGTTTTTAAAATAAAATATTGTATAAGATATCTTAGAAATTAAAGTTAAAAAAAATTTTCTATTTACTAAAAACAAATTTAAAATAATCTTTTATATTTTAAAAATGACTATTAGATAATATATTCTGATATACTGTAATAAATAATGATCAATAAGAAAATAACTCTTCCATTTCTTTATTATTCTGTAACGCTGGTAATCAACAATGTAAAAGATAAAGTTTTCAAGGTGGTCATTATGAAGTTATCTTAAAACATACCAGTCTTGTACTTTGAGAGTTAAAGCTCGGAAGTTAAAAGAAAGCTAAATAAAAAAAAGTTCACTATATAAATAATCGGAACAATCTTTGATCTACTAGAGACCGTACTATACACATATAAATCCCAGTAAAATGCAGTTTATGAAATAAATGTACATCAAAATGAGAATTGAAAAGAAATTTATGTAAAAGAAATTTATTTTTTTTTATTATGAAAAAATATGTTTTTCCATATTATGCAAGCTTATATACAAAAAAATGGACGAATAATTTTATGTGTACCATTTTATATACTAAATTCTCATTATTTTATTTAATAATTTAATTTATTTTTCTAATTTAATTTAATTTTTACTACAATATTTTGACTACATAAAGGAAAACCATTTGTGCTATATGATTAATATTTTTAATAACTGTATGATATATTTAATCCTTCATTTTGATCAATAGAAATTGATGTATGACGTTTATGGATTTATTTAGCAACAAAAGTTATATATAGAATATATTGTAAAAAAAACAAAGGACAAAAAGTTTAAGATTGTTAGGTATGAAATCAATATTTGCCACACATGTTGGCATTTCAGAAAAAAAATAATTCTCTAAATATCACTGAACACAAATAATAAATGAAATAAATTATAAGAACGCAGGTTGAATGTTTTATATTTAGGAATTTATGTTATACTATTAAAAAGTGTTTGGGTAATTTTTCTATGTAAATCGTTGTCTTTTATTTCAACTTAAAAATACAAACATTATTTATTTAGAGAAAAACTACAAATTTTCATTATTTTTGAGCAATAATTATTTTAATAATTAAGCCTTTTCATAATTATAAAAAAACTTTCAGGTTTAGAGGCATTTTTTAATCTATTTAGTACATATATTTATGTATTAATTTGTTTTTAAGAAACAACACTTATTTATAAATTTCTATTTAAAATTTAAGCAATGGGAAATAAAGTTTGAAAATGGAACAATATACAATTTTGTTATTCATAAATAGGTTTCTTGATTCATTATATATATATATATATATATATATATATTTATATATATTTATATATATATATATATATATATGGACTTGACTTTTACTAAATAATAGTTTTGAAATGTTTTGAAGAATTTATAAGCATTAGATTTAATTTCATTAAATAACTATTCTATTATAGTTTCAACGAGAATGTTTAAATTTTTGAAGTTTCGTTACAGACAATATTGATTTCATTTATTCGAAAATTCAACCACAAGCAAACTCAGAATTCTGGCAAGCTTTCATTAAGTCGTATGATGAAAAGTAAACTAACTATAGCTATTCTAGTATTTACTTCTATCGATAATTTAGAAATAATTCACAAAACTTTAATTTTTTATTATGCTTAAAAATATTTACTTTTCATCAAATACTATGTATTCATAGTATTTATAATTAAGTAAAAATAAAATGTTCAACTTTAGCAAGTAACATTAACTTACGATATCATTTCAATTGTTCCATATTGTGTGTTCTTTAAAATAATTTTTTATTTACCTTTGGGTCGCTTGATTTAAATATTTAAATAAGATTCGTACCTTGAATACAGCTTAATTTCATAGACGGTGATATTTTACACAAGTTTAAGTGAAATTTTATTCATTTTTTCTATAATAAATGAAGCACTAATTTAATAATTATAACTCTTATTTACGTTTTTAAATTTAGATACTCATTTTAGTAAACTGTAACCATTTTGTTTATATATAATAAAAACAGTTTTATCATATTCTTATTGCCATAAAAAATCTAAATAATATAAAAAATTAATAATATACACAGTTTATTAGATTTGTTAATTGGAAAATGTTAAAAAATATTTTTACTTTTAAAAAGATCTATTATTTAGATGCATTATTAATAAATTTTATTATAACATGAAACATATTCAAAATATATTTATATTATATGTATTAACCTATATTTAAAAAAAATTACGCAGACGAAATAGAAAACATTTCACAAATGAAATCAACGAGTAAGGGATCTGTCATTAAAGACAAAATTCTAAACACCATAATACATAATATTTCTGTGGACATGGCTATTATATGACGTTCACATTCAAGTAAGTGACGTATATATTTACTATATATATATATATATATATATATATATATATATATATATATATATATAAATGCCATAATCTCATCCTGGGAAGTCGCGTGTTCGCATCCCCGTTGAAGCGGATTAGTGGTATATAGAACGATAGACAAACAACAAAATCAACCAAGCAATGAACCATCTATTCCATCTGGATAACGTAAAACATCTGTAGCAATAAAACTTTTATTCATATCCATTTTTACATTAATATTAAAATGGTCACTCAATTTATCGCATTGAGGAGTTTGAATGTATTTTTAAATCAATATACGAATTAATTTTATAATTGAAAATTTTCATGAAGTAAAATTACCTTATAGAAAACTACAATGTATATTTATTGTAGAATTTTAATTTTTAAATTGTTATAGATAAAAAACATACAAATATTTAACATTAATAAATATTTATTTTATTTTCTTAATTGACAAAATGTATTTTAGTAACTTTGTCGACATTATCAATTATGTCTTATGTCCTTAGAAATTAAATTATATAATAAAATGTAAGAAGTTTAAGTGTATCTCTAATATAAAAGTTTGAAGTTTTATGTGATTACTGCATCAGAACTTTCAGAATATTAAATAATTAAGAACATCACGATATTGAAAACGATTTTAAGTTTGTAGATAATAAAATTGATCGTAGAAAGATAATATATATTTTATCTATTGAAAATTTCCATTCTTTACACTTAATTACATACTTTCAATCACAAAATATTATTAAATATTATAAAATATAAAAATTTTTACAGAAACATTAACATTATATAGAAAATAATGAGACAATGTTTATTCTTGAATTGTTCCATACTGAGAAAATCTTTAAAATATATCATTTTATATACTGATATTTAAATAAATATAAACTTAATTATTAAACAGGCGATATAAAAAAAACTATACAGGATTTTTTGATGATGTGCAAATAATCAAAAAAGTATTAAAGTAATGGTTAATCTACATTCGGGATATGCTGGATTCTTTTCATACTTGGCTACATTGGTTAATCATAATTAATAAGTAACAAAGTAAATTGACAAATATCAATTAATTTACAGATACAAAAACCAGAATAATGTATATTTTTTAAAAATCATCCTTTTGAATAAATATTTCTAAAATAGGTGTTCATTTCTACAAAAGATATTTATAGTTACAAAATTAAACAACAGTTTTAAAATAAAGTTGTAACGTTTACATATATATATATATATATATATATATATATATATATATATATATAATTGTTTAGTAACATTAAAATCATTTTTTTACTTTAACCAAATAATCTCCATTCTAAATTATATAAAATTTTGAATATATAAAATGAACAATATAATTACTCAATAATGATCTCTGTGTAAAACTAGATCATAACTACGTTAATTTAAAAAAATATATATTCAGATACATATGTACAAATCCAGATACAAGTAACCACAAAAGTTCATCAACGATTCAAGCACACATGCCGCAAATTCAAGAAAACGGCTTGTATAGAGCACGCACAAGCTGCTATCTGGTCTTGTGTTCTGTTGATGGCCCTCCTGTAATCTGTGAGCATCCCTTTTAAGTGTACTGAATATTTGATGCCTGGATGACTCGTGTAACCGATCCTGTTTCTGAGCCTCGACCCCACAAGTCCAATCTCTAAACATCATTCCATAACTACGTTTCTCTCACGCATACACAAATGTCTATTTTTATCATACTCTCATCACGTTTTTGAAATTAAGGGTAGGTCACAATAAACTTGAAATAGTGACATATAACACATGCTCTTAATGAAAAACATGTCTCATTATATATATATATATATATATATATATATATATATATATACATATATGTATATATATATATATATATATATATATATATGTATATATATGTATATATATATATATATATGTATATATATATAACATATATGTATATATATATATATATATATATATATATATATATCTACATATAATATGTATGTTTCATAATTATTTCGTTATAATAAATTAAAGTAATTTATTACTCAATTTTTCGAAATTCAAATGTTAAGATCTCTTAAATCGAATAATAGTGTAAAAAGTATTTATTCCAATTTCATGATATATATATATATATATATATATATATTTTCATATACATACATGTATATACACCCATATATATTTATACAAATTTACACACACACACATATATATATATATATATATATATATATATATATATATATATATATATATATATCGAACGTTATTATTTAATGAATACATTACTCTTAGCTCAACAAAATAGATATTACCACTTATATGGAAATATTCGATTTTTTGTTTAAAAAAAATACTTAAATAGTTAAACAATGAACGTAATGGATCAAAAAAAAATTGAAAACACAAACAATGCAATACCTTCAAGTAAATACTGAGTGTACCTTTCATTTTTTTGTAAAATAATATTGGTTTTCGAAATAAATTAAAAAGTCTTAATGAATTGAAATAAGAAATTAAACTCTATATTACTATTGTATGTATTAATTATACAATAAGATATAGTGTATTTTTATTAATTAAAATTTATTTTAGATCCTGTAAGTTCAAAATACTCATATGAAACATATATTAAAAATTTCGGTTTATTTATCATTCTCTCCATTCTCTCTCTCTTTCTTTATATATATATATATATATATATATATATATATATATACTTATATTAAATTAGTAATCACGATTAAATGTAAACTGTTCTTAATAGGAGATAAAAAAGTTCTTATCATTAATTGTGAGGTTAAAACAATTAATTTCAAATTTCAAGCCTAGGTAAGTACCATTTTCTAGCAAAAATTTATATTGTACAACCACTAAACTAGTGCCGTTGGTTACGTGTATATATACCAAGTGCGGCGAAAGAACAACCCTTATTTCGTGGAACATTTTAAAGCATAAAGATGCAACGCTCATAAAATATGTAATATCACGAACAAAAATCTCAGTCGTGCTGAAATATTCAACAAGATGCCGCTGTTAAAACGGACGCAGATAATACCCGCAATGGAAGAGACCCTACTAGGACTTTCGCCACCGCTAAGTTGAAACACTAGTTCAACATATATGAAGAGAGTACTGTTTTGTCTATTTGGTTATTAAAACGTACATGTACTCGTAAATGTAGAACAGTATAGATGGAAACGAAATTAATTTGTGTCATAACGAAATTTATTCATGTGTCAGAATTTTTATAATTCATTATGTAATACTTGCAAGGAATATCAATTTTCTAGGTAACTCTTTTGAAATATATATATATATAGCTAGTTAACAATAAAAGTGACACAAATATATATTTTTCAACTAAGAGTACCTATTGAAAATGAATACATTTTTACCATAAATGGCATAATTTTAAATTCATTATTTTTATAATTTGTGGAAGTGCCTTTATATAGATTATTATTTTTACTGGTAACTCTGAACTTGTTAGAGTGAAATGTTATACTTCCTCGAATTATTGTTAATGCATATAATCATAGTTTGTACATTTTTTTTTACATTTATACGGATAATTTTTCACAATTAGTGTTTTTTAAAATTGTTTTTTTATTGAAATTGCTCGTATTGTTTGTGTTTCATGAAAACGAATTTAGCCACAGATCCAAAACAATGTTGTAAGATATAACTCCTTTGGGAAAATTATATATTATAAATTTTTAATTTACTTATGTGGAATTATTTTTTTTTCAACAGAATAGATTAAAAATAGAATATTTTTATTACGATATTCTCTTATAATTTTTGTATTTTATATAAATGTATACCACTATATATGTATATTTGTATAAAAATCTCTCTCTCTCTCTCTCTATATATATATATATATATATATATATATATATATGTATACATATATTTATATATATATATATATATATATATATATATATATATATATATATGTATATATATATATAGAAAGGCAAAGATATTTCAATAATGGGAGTTGGAAGAAAACTGACAAAAAGATTCTCTTCCACCATATGGTTTTTCTATTATTTTTTAATAAATATTATATTTCATTTACTAAATAAATTTTAAGTGTTCATTTAAAACTATTTCTAATATTTTAATATATATTAAAATTTTTAGATTAATACATTTAGAAAATAATTATATTATTTTATAAATTAGGATTAATATGCTGATTTACTTCAATAGTAAAAGTAGAATCTTAATAAAAAAATAAAATTGATATCGTATAGTCAATTTTCAGCTAAGTATTAAATTAAATACTTAGAAATAAACGGTTTTGACATGAGTTATAAATGCAAAAATCATTCTTATGTAGACATGTACTTTTAATTCTGTAGTCATTAATATATGTATGTATATATATATATATATATATATATATATATATATATATATATATATTTATATATGTATTTATATATGTATTTATATATGTATTTATATATGTATTGATATATATATATATATATATATATATATTTATGAATATAAATTAATATCAAATCACTTGTAATAATTCTGATAACATTGAAGATTAAAAGTAAAATTAATCGACAAGTCAGAGCTAAAATAATGTTGTTAAAATGATAGGGGCTTATTTCTCAATATAATATTAAGTCCTGTTTCCCCAAACTCGATGCACAACTAAAACTCCTTTATTTCCTTACCACTTTATCCTTAGAAAATATCATGTGCAAATTGCCGGAAAATATCGTCTTATGCTTTCACACAAAACAGAACTAAGAAATACGAAATTGTCAATAACTCGTAACGAGACTATCTCATTTTAACGATCCCTCAGATATTTCTGATGACGTTTGACGATATATCCCCTGTTTTTGAACGTGTCGAATGCACTGAAATATAACCGTATTCAATTCGTTAAAAAAGTCTTAAGACGTTTTTTTTCTTCTTATGCCTTACGTTTAAGTCAGTAAGTATGATGATTTTCTACACCAACAGACAATTATATTTCCATGGAACAATTTCGAATTGTTTTTGAATGATAAACTGAGAAATTGCTTTCGTCGTTGCATTTTATTAATTTGAATTTTAGTTTGAAATAAAACTTAAATATATAAAATTCGTATATATATATATATATATATATATATGTGTGTGTGTGTGTGTGTGTTCTGTGTTTATAGATAATGATTTTATTTAACCTTTTTATATACTTTTATTAATTTTTTCATACCGATGATATTTAGTTATCTACATTTATTAAAAAAATTAAATATACATTCTACCTCAGTAACGCAATATTATATTAATGACTACAGAATTAGAAGTACATGGCTACATAAGAATGATTTTTTCATTTATAAATCATGTCAAAACAGTTTATTTCTAAATATATAATTTAATAGTTGGCTGAAAAATTGACTATACGATATCAATTTTATTAAGATTCTACTTTTATTATTGAAATAAATTAACATGTTAATCCTAATTTATAAAATAATGTAATTATTTTCTATATGTATTATTATAAAAATTTTAATATATCTTAAATGTTAGAAACATTTTTAAATGAACACTTAAAATTTATTACTAAACGAAATATAATATTTATTAAAAAATAATAGAAACCCCATATGGTAGAAGAAAATCTTTTTCTCAGTTTTCTTCCAACTCCCATTATTGAACTATCGTTGCCTTTCTATATATATATATATATATATATATATATATATATATATATATATATATATATATATATATTACATACATATATGTAGATATATATATACATATATATATATATATATACATACATATACATACATATATATATATATACATATATATATATATATATATATGTAAATATCCAAAGTAATACTTTAAAACTTGAATTAAAATTGAGTTATCCACCAACCAGCAGACATTTAAAAAAACCAATGTAAGTCAAGCAATAGCATTCATTTTAGAAATTTTAACATTATAAAGTAATTTTATTAATTAAAAAAAATCTATTAAGAAATGCTAAATCAACAAGCTTATTTTACCCGCCGAGCAGAGATTTATTAATAATTATCAGAAATATATATATATATATATAATAATAATAAATATGGTTAAGTAATACTTTAAATATATATTCATAATGCAAATATGTATAAAAATTATTTTATATTGTTTTAAGAAAAAATATATATTTTATTAATGAAAAATAATTTTTATTAGTAGCCAATTTAGAAGTATCTAGTACTGGGAATGTAGTGTCAAAATTATGAATAAAATGTATAGTAGACAAAATTAGTTTTTATTTCTTCCTTACAAATAAAACTAAAATTAAAAATTATATAATTATTTGATTTATAGAAGGGTATAACTGTTAAATTTTTAATAATGTTTTAAGTATTTTTAGCAAGCTTAATGTAAATAAATTTATAAATTTTATTCTTTTTTCATTATATATTTTATACTAATGTGAGAGGAAAAACATCAACTATTACTATATATTCTTTCGTCTAGAAAATACATCTGATTTAAGAAACACATAATTTCGAATATTAAATTCTTAACTATATCTTCAAATCAAATATAACAGATAAGATATTTTGTCTGAGACGAAACTCAAACTAAAAGCTTTACTAAAATCTGAACTCAGCCCTTGCAACGTCTCGCTTATGTTACCAAACGCCCCATTTTCAAATGAAACTAAATGAACGTAGCTTTACGACCAATCGGAATGTATATGCATACGAAAGCTTGTGACTTTGGTGACCCGACGAATACAGTACGAATAAAGGAGAGATATAGTATGTTCCATAAGTTTGTAAATTTATATCTCGTTTGTCGACGTAATATTGACAGATTGATTTCAAAGTAAGATCCCTATATTTAGACTAGTTGATACCTTGAATGACACGGTGCATTGAATTCATTTTCATCAGAAATAAAAGTGTAAATGCTATTGCTTTTGACTAGACTACATTTGAACAGTGTTTGACTTTCAACTAATTAAGATGGTTTTAATTATTTAAAACGATACACCGAACGTGAAGATCTTAAGCTTATATTTTATTTTGGTATATTTATATAGTATTTTATAAATAAAATTAAAAAAATATTTATTTTGTTATCTTAAATTTCAATATGATTTCAATATAAATTTATTTTCTAAAAATTCAAATAGTCTATACAACGTATTTTTACTTATATGAAATGTTGGATTTATATTTAAATTAAATAACTACGTAGAGGTTTTAATTATATTAACAGAGTTCTTTTTCACTTAATGTACTTTTAATGAATTAATGAAATACAATTAAATATAGTTATCAAAAACCTAGTTTTCAATTTAATTAAATTTTAATATATTTGTATTCTGTAAAATTTTGCTTTATTGATTTAAAAAATATATAAAAAATATCTAGACCTGGCATAAAAAATGAATTAGTGCTTTATATAAGAGTTATACTTAAATGTATCATTATTTAATAATAATTTATATTTTCTACATCTTTTCTCGAGTTTAAAAATGTATGATATTGATAAAAAATAAATTTAAAATTTCATATGCAGTCGCTAAAAATTTCCATTTAAATTTTTTCTAATAGAATTGAATGTAATTCTTCAACATTTTATATAACAATTATTCATACTCTTTTTAAATATATAATATTTAATTAATAGAACTCTTTATATTCTTTCCTTAAAATAAGTTTTTTTGTAGTAAATGTATATCATTTAAAAAATCGTTTTATTATTAAGTCATAAAATGGGTTTATAGAGTTAATCTTAAAAGCTGTATTAAAAAATATACTTCGTTATATAATACCTCAGAAGTTATTGTATTAAGTATAGTAGAAAATAACGTTTACAATACATATATAGCGTTTTCGACATATAAACAAAATGCAAATAGACAATAAATAAAAAAAGACATTTTACAAGTAATATTTTAAGTTATGTGTTAGCATACGTCTAACGCATTTATGTTTTTGTTGCGTATAAACCGAGCTTTAAAAAGCGTACGTCTGACGTCGACGACTATAGCGACGACATAGATCCGTCGGCGAAAACGGGAAGTACTAGCGGATTTGAACGCTCAATCTAAGCTGACGGGATGTTGTACGTTGGTTCAACCCTTTTTTTCTACATCTTCTTCGTCTTTTCCCCATCCGTTTGCCCTGTCTTTCATACCATTGTTAGACATATTCAAAGTGAATTTTAAACATGTACTTTTAGGGTAAATATTGCGTTGTGTAGCATTTTACAATTTTTTTCAAAACTTGCCCGTACTGATTTTACTTTTTGAATTTTTAAATCAGTGCTGAGAGCATTATCAATAATATTCAGTACAAATCATGCAACAAGAATACTTCCATAGGAGAATGTCGAGATACACTTTCTTGTAATATTCAAAATATCCATATTTTATATCTCAATGTATACGAATATGTTTACTAGCATCTGTGATTGTTTATACGCAATCGCGCACATACATACGCACACACCTACTTATATATTACATACGAATAAATATATATATATATATATATATAATTATAAATCTTTTAATAAATGAAAAAGATATTTATTAAAAATTAAACACATTAAACAAAACGCTACTCAAATGTAGTAAAATAGTATTTTTCCACTTTTAAAATGAAAAGGTACAATATTTTGTCAATAATAATTATAAATATAAAACATGACGAATTATTTTCACACACGAATCATACTCTACATACTACACAAAAATGTTCTTATTAAAATGTTAAAAAATTACTAATAACTGTTTATTTTCATAACAGTTTACTTATATTTTAATGAATATTTCATCTAAGAAAACGAACGAATACTAAAAATCTTTCTTAAAATATTCTGAGACTTTGAACTTTGCAAATAATGGAATTAACATCGAATTGAGCACAATCCACATTCAAAATAAAGAAAAATATTTTTGAATACTTCACTGAGATAAATTTTTGATTTTTCTAAGTGTGTTTCATACAAAAATGACAATAGTTAATTTTGGAAACATAATTCTAGAAACAGATGGAAGAACTTAATAAATACTAATTACTGAAAGTGGAAACTAAGTAGAATTTAATAAATATTAAATGATTTTACATTGATGAAATAACCACTTAACATGTAGGATTAGAAATTATAAACGAAATATTAATATAAAATGCATACATTTGTTGAGATAGTACATAGTCTTAAAATGATCATTAAAAAAAATTGACTTCAAAAATTAATAAAATTATTCCACAACAAAATTATCTTCAAGAGTTAATTTTAGTAAGAAAATTATATATATATATATATATATATATATATATATATATATATATATATATATATATGTAAAGTATATTATAAAAAGAAAAACCTCTCACAGGTTTGTTAAATAAAGATTTAGAAATATAAAAAATAATAAGAAAAATTTTGAGTCATTCAACGAATTTTATATATATATATATATATATACAAGCTTTATTAGGATTCTTATACGCAATATGATTAACAAGTATTTATCTTTTTTTATAGAATTTAAAAGAAAACAATTCTTCGGCATGAAATAACAAAATATGTAATTTTAACAGTGTCAAAATATATTTTAGGTATGACTCAATATAAAGCATCGATATTTCAATAACAATGCCAAGAAGAATAAAAAGTAACAGTTAATAAAATAAAAATAAACTGAATCAATGTATTTTTTACATACGAAAATGTCGATAAATCGTTCTCAATAAAATAAAGCTTACTGAACTCGTTTGAATTCGTCCTTCAGTTTATTACTATTCTGTTATTGTTTTACTGATATATATATATATATATATATATATATATATATATATATATATAAATATATATATAAATATATATAAAACTTATATTTAAATAGGAAAAGATATAAGAAGATATAGTAATATTCGGATTTTAAAACAAAGAATATAAAGTGTTTGTTTTGAAATATATCTAAGATATCACTGTATTTAATAATATGCTTGAAATATTTAACAATTAAATTATTTTTTTACTACACAGTCATTAAACGATATCAAAATTTCTAAGAAAATTTAAAAACAATTGATAATAATTTTTCAAACATATATGATTTCAATTTAAATTTTTATAACTACATTTTATTGAAGTATCCAAATTTTAGAAATATAAATAACTAATTAGAAATAATAATGTATACAGACATTGACAATTATAAATAATTTCTAATTTTTAAATGAAATTATAACATTTTAAATTTTTGAAACGCTGTTTAGTTTATTAAAAAAATAACGAATTGTTGAATTAATAATGGAAATATTCAAATTTACTTTTGTTTATATTTTTTGCTAGTAAAAAATGTTGTTTTGCTTAATACTTCATTTAAATGTAATCAAAATAATTTATAAAATTAATATGTTGAAAGTACGAATAGAGTATGAAAATAAAAGAATAAACAAAAAAAGAACTTCTTGAACTGAGAATTTATAATTTATATTTTTTTTAGTTATTTTATATTAACGTATAAAAATAATCGAAATTGTAAAAACAAAACGGTATATTGTCTCAAATCGAAACACTGAATAAAATTTCTACAAAACAGACAATTTGACAAAGAATCAATCCTTCTCATCAAAACATGCATATGGCGCAAGAAAACGATTCCAATTTCTACATCTTACACTCACACCATGTTTATAACAACCCACTAGTCACCCGTTCTGGGAACAAAGAAACAGGAATAGGTTTTTGGATCTGTCTCCATTATCCCTAACCGGAGTATTCATCGGAATAGTATGGGACATACGCACACACACACACAACCAAATATACAAACACACAGTAGAAAATCGACACATAAACACACTGTCAATGATACGTATATACATTTTGTACACATGCATAAACATGTACACTGTAATGTACAGGGATTTCCTTTAAAAATGGAATTCTTACACGGTCTTATTTTTTAAAAAAATGATAAAATATTATGATATGATGT
>CM068313.1:31450824-31470824 GCA_034766995.1 Acanthacorydalis orientalis | reverse complement strand
ATGATAAGTTATTTTATGGAGGTATTATCATGGATGTATATATATATATGTATATGTATATATATATGTGTATATATATATAACTACCAGTTGCTATACACATCCACGATATTTAGTAAATGTAAAAAATATGGACTAAAATAGTGTCGTATATAATAATTACTCAGAAATTATATTTCTTGACAGGTGTAAATGAAGGACAGTCTATTTTAAAAAGTCCAAATAAAGTTAATATAATTAGTTCAAACCAGGTTAGAAGCACGAGGTTCTGATAAAATTAGGTCAGATCAAGTCAAGAAAGATTAAAATAAGACAGATCACATCACGTCTGATTATTGCGTTAGATCATGATTTTACTTCCAGTATATTATTTATAATATTAACGAGTTATTGAAATAATATAAATCTACTGATAAAATGGTTTTTTATATTACATGTTTTTATTTTATATATTAATTAAGGTAGATAATTTATTGGATACAAGAACATTTAATTTTTAAAATTAAGGACTTTCTACCTTTATATTAAAATTCTATCATTTTATATAGTATATGCATGTAAAAATGTTCATACTCATATATATATATATATATATATATATATATATATATATATATATATATATGAAAATTGTGATTAAGACGTGTCATTCTAATCTCTCTATTAATAAAAATCGAAACGTTATCGTCATGTATAACCGATTATTCGTGTTCTGATTGGTTGTTACGATCATATGGGATGGCGTGTTCTGATTGGTTGACATCAGTCACATGTATGTGGCGCTCTCGAGGTGTACAACGAAAGAGGCACATAGGACTTCAATGTAAAACTGACGACATTCATCGAAATATTGTATTCACTGAAGATTCAAATTAAAAAAAAATATTTCATATGTTAACACTATTTTATGTTTATTATTATAAACTTTTACAATAAAAATTTCACGACTTTATATTTAATGAGCATGTTTTTTATGTATAATTTGTCAATTTCTGTTATTTTTTAAAGGAAAGTGAGAAGTGGCAATGCTCCTTTGAAGGTTGGTGAGCGAACAGTGGGCGAATCCCCCTAGTAAAAAATGAAACTATTTTAATCTTAGAAAGTTTTGGTCCTGCAATAAATATACATGAATTGATAATTGCAATAGACTATAATGAATTAAGAAATATTTTATTTCAATGAACTCATATTAAAGATTTTACAAAGACATAGTATACATAGTTCTGATTTCGAATTTAACGCAACAAACTTTCTAAATTATAATAATAAATGTACTAATTTTATAATTGATTCGAGAATAAATATTAATCATTTAGCTTTTCACTAAATATATTGAACTTGTTTATAGAGTTATCAAACATTTAATTATAGATAAATTCTATAAAATTCTTGTTAAGGTTTAATCCTCAGATAAACTGAACTTATCAAAGCATTAATCCGGCATTTTCTATAAATAAACGTATACCGGTATGCTTTTCAGGTTGAAAATACTTTATGTATTTTTAAACTTTAAATTGTAAAAGTATAAATTACACTTTCATTTTTTTCAACCTATTCTTTTTCTTTACATATCAACCTCGAACATAATCATGCATTGCCTAATTAAGAACACAGTGTTTGGAACAGTATGATAATGTTCAATTTAAAAAAGTCTATTTGTACTAAAGTGTGAAGCGAAGATTTTTTACAAATTTTATATATTTATTCAGAATGAACAAATTTTCCGAAATAATCAAATCTTTAAATGAACCGATAAAATTGCTATTGCTCCACGAAAAAAGTGTTTTGATATACAAATTTTATTCAATTTTCATACCAGAGGTACGTGAAACTATACGTCGAAGAAAAAATAGCGTACATTTTTATTAACATGGAGTCAGTTAACTGGAGCTAAATTGAATGACTAACAGAAGAAAAATATGTTAATTATGTAATATAATTAAATATAACAACGGGTTGAAATTTCACATAAAATTAGTTATACTCACACTACGCTCAGTATAAATATTCCTGAGTAACTAAAATTAATATATGTTTTACTAATACATTTTTATAAATGAATTTTCATATATATGTAATACATAATCATTGTTTTTATATCAACTGACGATAGGTCATAATTAAATCTAACAATCATAACATGAAAACATAGTGACAATGAATTAATGATATATTAATTTTCGTATAAGGATTGATTTATAGATGTCAAATGTAACGAACAGCACGCAATACTTGAATAGATTTGTAAGGAACAACATAATTAATTCACCTTGCTTGTTCATCACTGACAAGTGAGTGATAGTTGTAAAACAAAATAAATTACTATTTATAGAAGAAAAAAATATATATTTGTTTTACTACTTATATTGTATATTTTTATATATGTGTATACATACGTATATATGTGTATATATATATATATAAATGTATATATATATATATAAATGTATATATATATATATACATAAAGAGTTGAGAAACAAAAAGTAATAAAATAAAATAATTCATATATATCATGTTAATTGTAATCGTTATTAAATAAAATCTATTCGTCAAAAATATCTTGAAATAAACTTAATACTGATTTTAATGTAATTATTATTATGTTGAAATAGTGATTAATTAGTTTATGAATTGAAGTTCTCATATTTAATTTATAAAAAAAAATTTCAAACACAATAACGTTACATTTACTGAATTATTCTTAAAAACTGTTAATATTATTATAGATTTTTTAGTGATAATAATCCAAAAATTACTAACAAATTTCACATATAGGTTTCATTACTTATCGTTAAGATACAATTATAATTAATACTATATTAAGAATTTGTAAATTTGTAATCTATCTATCTATATCTATCTATATATAATTATTATTTATTTATATTTGCAAGCTTTAAAAAATTTATCCATAAATGTAATTTTTAATATATAAGTTTATAGTAAATTATACAGAATTATTCAATGGAAGTTTTTAAAAATTTTTTAAATCGCTAGATGAAGACAATCTATTTGTACATTATATATATATATATATATATATTCAAGAAGATTTGTCCTTTTAAATAAATAATTGATCATATAACTTTAATAAAATTATAGCAACAGATCAATTATGTGTACATGGTGACTAAAATCAAACATATTAACAACATTAAAGAAATAAAACAAATATTTTTTTACTTAAACCATTGAATGTATAAAAAAAATATATAAAATTTAAAAAATATAAAAATTTCTTTAAAATGACCATCAAAAATATGTATGAGAACCCGATTAATGAGTTGTTATTATCACACGTAAACGAAAAAGATTCAAGTATACTTGAACGAATACAATGAATGGTATATTCAGCTATTGTTTCTCCATTGTCATTCTGATTTGTAATGTTTTGATTACAAATACAACTAGGGTGGAAAGCGTATCAAACACAAAAGGTTATGGTTTTAATCTGAAAAGAAAAACAATTATTTCGTAGTGAATAGATCATTACACACGTGTATATACATTAATGATTCTGTATGGATACAATTTATGTTTTTATTAATACTTTTGTTTTATTTTAATATATCAGGATAGTAAAAATAGGATCGAAAATTAATATTATTTATGTATTATTCAGTATTAGGACTCAATTATTAATATATTGTGATTATATATATATATATATATATATATATAAGTATTTTACAAATTTTATTTCCAATATTAACGTTTTAACATCTATTCTCTTAAATTAATATTTTAATCTATTAAATAAGAAAATATATTCCACATATTTTATAAATCTACTGTTAATAAAAAAATAAATTTTTGTGACAGTTTACAGAATAAAAACGAAGAATTGAGAATCAGTAAAGAAACTGAAATTTTGTTTTGAAAATATGCTTAACATTTTTTAAAATGAAATTATTTTTATGTATAATATTCATACATTAAGTGAATAAATCAATTTAAGATCATAAAAACGATAAATTTACATTTTCATGCAAAAAGTAAATAAGCATTTAATTAAAAAATAAAATAAATTTGCTTTGAAAAAATTTAAATTCAGTATAATTTACTTCTCATATCTTTATGTGCATTTATAATTATTACTTGATTTTTTTTATATTAAAAAATACAACCAACCATTTTATCGTCTAATCTTGGTACTTAAAATTTTCAAAAGATATTTTTTTCTCTTCATTGTTGTTATTTTCCTGTGTACCCACTTTTCATTACTTTATATGAGTCATGTATGTCACATATAAGTTTACTTCTTCTGCGATTACTTTGTACTTTCATTGTCTTCAAGTAGGCTTTGAATTCAATTTAAAATTTTATAATGAAAGTAAAATTCAAAAGGAAAAAATGAACACAGACATGACGTATACGATTTATAAAACCAAATTTAGAACTGAGACACAAAAAAGAGTATAAATAAATGTAATATTTTTATTCGATTTTTTATTTAAACAATCAGTTAGGTTATAGTTAATACTTTTACAACGTAATCACTGGTATTTACTAATAAATATTTTTAATTTATTTGTTAATTTTTGTGCTTGTTAATTTTATACAATACTTAATAAAAAATAACAAAATTATATGAAATTTTCTGAATATTGCCAATATTTTACATATTAAATTAGAATGGAATAAATAACGATAAAATTATTATAATTTAGAAGATTTGTAAATTAACGGAGCAATTAAATATATATCCCACAATTTTAAAATAAATGAAAACATATCAATAACAGATAGCGTGCCCATAATATTCTGCTTATTATATTATATCATCTATCTATATATAAAAATATGTTCGGTAAAATTTCAAAAAATGTACAAAAAATGCGCAAAAAAATTTAACAAAAATATATAGAGATTTTGTTTAAATTATTATTAACGAGGACAACCGAAACTACACGAAAAATAATGATATTGGTAACAACTACAATGAAATGTGCAACTTTATAAAATAATAACGTCTCAATACACTTGCGAGAGGATCACACTTACTAGAATTCAACAGTGAGAATGATTATATAGACAAATCATTATAACATATCTATCTATATATCTGTATCTATCTATCTAAATATATATATATAACGATATTGAGCGAATATATGCGATACGAACAAAGCGAGTCGTGAGCATAAGAGAAATAAAGGGGGCGGAGGCCGCCGAGGTCGACGAGCGTAGTGAGTAGGAGATAGAGCTCCCTAATATTTATTTAAAAATATTTTAAAAGTATTCTTAAATCTAATATTAAATATGTATATATATATATATATATATATATATATATATATATATGAAAATTAAAAAACAGGTTTAGAGAAAGTATTAATATTTCAATTATTACGTACTATGTAGATCAAATTAAAAAAAGCTAGTTTGTCAAATATAAAAAAATCGAAATTTTATGTAATTTCAATTGATTTAATATTAGTGAAAACTGAAAAATGATTTCAAATATACGTTTACAAACAAAATTAAATATGTTTGTTTCTTTCATTTTAATTTTCATATCGTAACCATCAAATGACTTGTTTTGAAGTCACTGAGCTACGTTCAACGAATTTATTCGTTTGATTCAAATAAATGTATCAAAACTAATTTTCATGAAAGAATGCGTCAAGAAATGTAGCATGAAGAAACGTTGTCGTCGTAGAAGCTCGTTTATATTCCGTGATTACTGTAAACTCCCGTGAAGAATTCTTGTGAAGTTGTTGTCACCTCTGTGCAAGCAACGTAGGAAGGCGACTAAGGTAAGTATTCCCTTATAAAACGAAGTGTGAGAAAACTGAAACAAGACGGGGCTACTTGCTGCTTCTACCTCTGACACAGTTGGGATCCAATGGAATGGGGGCGACGGGGTAACGATGGAATGGCGTTGGTTGGTACAAGAGGTGTGAGAAGTAACGCGTGAGGACAAAGAACAATCGCATTCCATGGCCCACTGGCGTCTTTCCACGAGCACCTAACAACACTGGCATTACAATTAATCTTTGGAAGAAAGACCGATGTTTACAGAAGGTGGCTGCGGACGTGTCGACCTTAAAATGTCGTGGTTACTAGAAAAGTGTACGTATGTGTATGAATGTATATGCGCGCGTCTGAGTGTGTACGTGCACTTTTTATATTTAATATGATTTCGTGTTTTGATCGTTCTGATGAATATCTTATCACGCACTACCTTACGTTTATGTTAATGTGCATTTAAGAGGCGGACCGAGCTTAGACTTTAATACTGAAGCGATTTGTATGAAAAATATTAATGAATGAACGTTTCTCTTCTTAATATGTCTGAAGACTTTCAAAATATTAAACGTGGCAAAAATAATATTTTCTTGTGTACATAGAGTTATGGAAGTTTTTTTTAATCTTACAATTAAACTCAAACTGTAAAATGTGAAAAATGAGAATTATCAATTTATACAAATTCATTCAAAACGTAATTTTAAAATGTATATGTACAAATACTATTTCTCTCTCTCTCTCTCTCTATATATATATATAATATATATATATATATATTATATACATATATATATATATATATATATATATATATATATATATATGTGTGTGTGTGTGTGTAAATTTAAATATACTTATATTTGCATATATGTATGAAAATGAACTAAATAAATTTAGAATATATATTATTTCATAAAAACCCACTTTAGTCTAGGAATGAAAATAGAAAGAGAAGATAGCACGTCAGTTAAAGAGGTAGTATTACACAAAAGCGTATCGCTTTTTACACACAAAGTGCAGAGATTTGCGGTCGGATATGGAATAACGGTGTTTGCATGTGCAAGGCAATTAGAGACATTAGCAAGTTTGATTACTGCTAGGGTATGGGCGGTCACGCGCTACAGCTCATATAGAAAATCACCCTATCAGTTTCACGCTTGCGATATTACAAACGAACTCTTCTATTTCCAGAAATGAGATGTCGTGCAATTTGAAATTATGTAAATGTTCAACTCGGTACTAGTTTCATCTATTAAATGTGAACATGTTTAAAATTAGGACAGTAGTTTTTTTTAAAAAGTCACTATTAAACTCTTACCAATAAACAGAAAAATTATTAAAGTAAGGTGTGATGGATTATAATATACATAGATCTGAATCTCAATATTAGCAATTAATTAAAATGAAGTCCTTTGGCAATTATATACATATATATATATATATATATACACGACAAAGACATATAAAAGAGAAACAAAGAGAAGCAAATATTTATGCGTTAAAGATAAAAAAAATATGATTCCATATGTTTTCTTTACATATAATGTTTAGAAATTTTTAAACGAATTTGATTGGTTTCCAACAAAGTATATTTATGCTTACAATAACATAGTCTAAAACTGTCATAATAATTAACTGGCAACAATGTGCAACATATGGCAAAATTCTTTGTTCATTTGAACAAAAATAGAGTACAAAGCACACTATATTTCCATATTTACACATACATGTGAACGTGAATGAAAAACACCCCTGCAAAGTTTAAAATTGTAGGTAGACATAAAAAAACAACATGGTTTTCATTATCCTCGTGCCTTTGTTACTCTTTCAAATCTCTGTCTTTTAGAGATATCTGTACAATGGTAACAAACAACGACACATGCGCAAAATTAACAATAAATCAGAAAGACATCACTACATTTTGTCGGTTAGATTATTACTATAGTGCATCCAACGTAACACATTTTATCACAATAAGGAATATTTAGGCTGTATATATATATATATATATAGAAAGAGAAAGAGAGAGACAGAGAGAGAAAGAAAGAAAGAATAGCATATTTATATATATATATATATATATATATGAATATATTATATGTACTTATAACTTAATACTAAATTTTATTATCTATTATTCATATTTTAATCATAAAATCCACATAATTTATATAAAAATTAAAGTATATGCATATTTTTTCTAATAGAGTATTAATGAATAAATATTTCAATTACCTCTAACGATGTATATAACGAAATTAGGGATATGAACAAATTTTAATTTTCTTATTTATTTAGTAGATATATATCATTACTTTTATTTTTTATGATAATTGTTAACACAGATTATCTGTTTATATAAACGAAAATGGACAACATTTTACAAAAATAAGAGAAACAAAGTGTACTTCAAAGTGAAGAAATATATATCATTAATGTCAACCTTAATATATGTACGTATGTATATAAAAATGTTTTACATAAAACGTAAGATACTTCAATTCGTATGTATGCTGTATGTCTATATAATTTATGGTATTTCTATAATAAAAATGGCCAAATAAATTGATTTATTGTCTATACAGACGTATTTTCGTGGTTATTGTGAATTATTATTATTCTTCCAAAAAAGGGGTATATTTATAATTACTACTAAACAAATGATATGATTACTTTTATCACAGGTATTTACAATTTATTAACAGCTAAGGCAAAATAAGGAAAATATTAATTATATAAATTCATTTCGAGATGATGACTCAACGTTAACATTTTTTCAAATATCGTATTTGACTGAATTAAAAGTAAGAACAAATATAATTTTTACACAAAAAATAAAAAAGAATAATTAAAAAATAATAGTTATATTTTAAGAAAGTAAATACAGTTTAGTATAAATAATAGTATTTTCACTTAACAATGATCTAATTGTAAATTATAAATATGAACGTAATTAAATATATATTTATTTATTTATATATATGCATATATATACACACATATATATATATATATATATATATATATATATACATATAATATATATATATACTCGTATATATATATATATATTGAACCAAATTTCATAATTAACTTAATGAATATAAATTTAAAGGGTTTTCCAAGTGACGATTTTTTTAAATGGCTATATTTTATAGGTATCAAACTGATAGCCATACTTTTTTTACATTTGTTAAGTTTTGATATTTTTAATTATGGCTTTGTATACAACTAACCAAAGCATTGAAATAATAAAATTGTATTATGAAAATGGTAGTTCTATAACAGATACATTTCGTATATTACGCGATGTTTAATCTCAAAATACTTGTTCATCTGAATCAACATTTTTTCGATTAGTGAGTAAATTTAAAAAAACTGAATCGGTTGAAGATAAAGAACCAGCACGTTAAATAAGACACCAACACATGTTCGTTCGGAAGAAACATTGACTTGATTCGTAAAAATTTACTGGAAGAGCCAGTAATGTCAATTCCAGGACATTTACAGCTATTTAGGCCTTTCGCAGATGACCACATGGTGTATTTTCTATAAGGATTTATTGATAAAGGCTAATAATTTTCAATTAACACAAGATTTTAAGCCGGAAGACATTACACTGCGTTACAGATTTATTAATTAGATACTGAAACAACATGGTTTTTCTGAAAAAGTCATCTTCAGCGATTAGACTTATTTTGAACTCTTTGGGTACGTTAAGAAGTAAAACTGCAGAATCTAGGGTTATAGAAAAACCGAGGGTGATGGTGGAGAAGCTACTTTATACAGAAAGAATGATTGGTGCAAAATTTAATCCGGTGGAGTCATTGGTCCTTACTTTTTTGAGAATCAGGCTGGTAAAGCGATTAATATGAGTAGAGAAAGATATCGAAACATGATAACTATTTTTTCGTAGAAAAAAATGGATGATATTGATCTGAAAGACATGTTATTCCAGCAGTACAGTACAACAAGCTACATAACTGGTGAAACAATTGATTTATTAAGGACGAAATTTCCTGACATTAATTGGCCACCGACATCCTGCAATTTAAAACCGTTGAACAACTTTTTTGAGATTACGTTAAAAGACAAGCGTACGCCAATTATCCTAAACAATTTCCGACCTAAAATGAAATCAGAATAGTAATTGAAGAGATAGAGCCCCAGTTATATAGGAATGTTATTGAAAATTTTAACAAAAGAATTGTTAGTTTTAAGAAAGCACGCGGCGGTCACTTACACGATATTATTTTTCATTTATAAATGGTATACCTTCAACTATTATTTACAATAAAGAAACTTGAAATTTCAGCACAATTCTGTTTTCTTTCAAATTAAAAAAGTGTATTATTATTGAAAAACCTGTATCTACGTAAAAAGAATATTGTTTGAAAATTTCAATTATAATCTAGTAATAATAAATAAATATATTACTTTCAAAGCATGCATTATATTCTTAAGTTCATATAATGTAATAATTCTTATTAAATTATAGAAAATAAAGGTTTAAGTTTTCTATAACAAGAAATGCACAGAAAATTAATAACATACTTTTTATTCCAAAATGCGACTATTATTTAAAGTATTAATATAAATCAAATAATGTATGAGAATATATATATATATATATATATATATATATATATATATATGTGTGTGTGTGTGTGTGTGTGAGTGTGTGTGTGTGTATAAATATATGGGTATAAAGTGAGTTATCTTTAAAAATAATATCAAATATATAAGTTTAATGTATACAAATATTTTAAAAATTGTTTAAATACCTGAGTTTGTTATGTTGGATAGACAATATTTTATTATTTTTGTGGCAACATATAAGGAGAATTGTACGAAGAAATATCTTTCTACATATGACATTCCTGACAGAATTGTGTTTTAATATATGTTTTTTTTAAAAACAAAAAATTTATAGAAAGATATTTTATTTTTATTTCAAATTGTTAACTTGTTTGTTTTTATGTCAATTATTATGATGAAAAATTAAGTTTATATATTTTATCATGTATGAATTTATTATATTTTTCATAAGTTATTTAAACAAAACGATCAATTCCGATTGCTATTATTAAATGTATATTTGAAAGAGATCAATTTACTTTTTGAACATCGAATTTGTCTTCTTTAAGTAAAAGTGACTATTATATAATTATTTAAATTTAACAATTAACGTTTTTAAATAATTATTTTTGTATTTAAATAGATATAAAATTATTATTTTCTTATGTTTTAAAGAATTTCATATTTTTTATAAGTTAAACAATGATTTTTTGTTAAACAAATTGTATTGACAATAAATTTTTTATTTTTTATTTTATTTTTAAAAATATTTAATACTATAATTTATTAAATCTCCATCACAATTACCAACATACTCGTATATTATATACATTTATTTAAAAGTATATCGAATAAAATATTTTTTAATTTCATTTTGAATTAATTTTTATTAAATATATATATATATATATATATATATATATATATATATATATATATATACTTTAATTTAATTAAAATAAAATATTATATTAAACCAAGATTTTATAAAAGAGAAAGTTACAGGATATAAATATGGAACCATGCCTAAACTCTAGTACCTCTATTAAGAATGAAATATTTACACCAACAAGCTTTTTATTTTTTCAGTTCTCATTTTCGACGAATGAAGAATTTCAACGTATAATGGTTACTCGCCTATGATGAAATTTTTCCCTTGCTGGATGACCGTTTAATAATTTATATGTACTAATTAAAGTTGAAAAGTTACTCCTTTCTTTTAATAATTAATTTGTGTTTTTTTTTAATATTTCATACATTTATACAATATACACATTTTACTATATATATATACATAAATAAATATATATATATATATATATATATATACATAAATATATTTTATATATATATATATATATATATATATTATGTACATATATCTACATGTATATCGTTTAATTAAAAGTAATATTTAAATTTAAAAACTTGTTAAATTATATACACACATACATACACATTTATACACATATTATAAATGTGCATATAAATAAAAAAACACTAATGTGCACACGAGAAATTTTACAATAAAAATCTTCCCAAAACGCACATATTCTGTCATCTCCTCGAGGTAACAACCAATAAAATCACATTTTGATAAAATATTTCGCACGAAGCTTCGGTAGCTTCAGTACTCACTTGGTCGTGAGGGGCAGCTTATTTGATTAACGGGAGGCAATCAGTCCGGCCGGAAATAATTTTCGAGGTGCAAACGCACCCTCTTCTCTCTAACATCACAGCCACCACTGTTTTGGCGATTCTCGCACCGTAGATACAACCACATATAGTACATAACATATAGTACTATATAAGGGTGATGAAATATGGTGCAGAATAACATGATACTATATTGTAATACTTGAATACTCTGCCTGGATTCTGGATTTTTTTGTAATGAATGAGTAAACAAATGAGTCTCATGGGTTTTCTGAATTTTTTATAAATATTGGTTTAATTTATTAATAAGTTTTTTGTGACATGTAACGAGTTTGATATTACAGATTGTATAATGAGTATTGCATTATCGTTTGGGATGGAAAATTATAAAATCTCATATAGCGTATTCAAAATTTTAAATATTGTTTTGTATTTAAAATACATTTATTCCATTTAAGTATTCTGTTGCAGTTTTATATTTAAATTAGATTTTTGTACATTACTGTATATATATATAGGTATTTTATATATAATGTGTAAGTATGTATATGTATGCTTGTACTTGTATATATAAATTATGAATATATGTATGTACTCTAAATATACTATATGATATATTTTTTTATGAAATTTAAAAACATCTAACTGATGTTAAATTAATAATATTTCATCTACAGAAGTACAAAACTATTCTATTATACGAGACGTTTTAAGTAAAAATTACGATAAAAATAACTGCATATAATTCCTGTGTATACTTATATATATATATATACCCACATTGAGACTAATTTAATTATGAGAATTTACATGAAAATTCTCCATCTTCAATGCATAAGCACATAAAATATTATTTTACACTTCAAATATAGACTAAATAATTGTTGTGGTTTTAAATGTATCTTTAAAACATCTTTATCGATATTTTAATAAAAGGAACATACTCAATATAATATTTTCCTATCATTATAAAATAGTTTGCATTTAGATATAATAATTATATATTAAGTTGCTACCAATTTTCAATTTTTTTTCAGTTTTTGATCTTTACAATATACATAAAAAATTCTAATATCATTTATAACTTAGTTATTTTTTACTTTCTTTTAGATTATGCGTTTTTTAAACAGATTTTGCCACATAATTATATAAACTCAAAATTTAATTCTTAATAAAACATATAATGATGACTTCTTTAAGTCACATTAGTTAACAATGCATCGAAATATTTATACACTAAATTTAATTTAATTCCAGTTTTAAACGCGTATAAACTGCAATATCATTGTTCAACGCATTTGTTTTTAATCATTACATATATATATATATATATATATATATATATATATATATATATATATATATATATATATAAATGCAAATATCATAAAATAGAAACTTATGAGGTACAGCAAACACGCACGGTTATTGTCATAATTTGATACAATTAACTTGTTTTTGTAATTAACTTTGCTACAAAATCAATACCAAATCAAACAGAAATACAATTGTTTGGTCAAGTACATATAATATTGTCAACATGTAAATATGGATTGAATTCGTATACAAGTACAACACAATATTAATTCACACACTTCATTACGAGCGATTTATCCAAACTTTATTGAAATCTCCACAATGGAGATCAATTCTTAATGAAGTACACTGGAATACAGCTCATGTTGGGTTTTAGCATGACGATTATAAACCGCAAATATACATATTAATGTTCAGCCAAGTAAACTTGATGTTGACCGACCAGAAAGTGCGGTTTATGAATGCTTACAAGTATTTTTCTTCTCAACATTTCGTATATTTAACATATTTAGCAAATATTTATTAGTATTTTTCTCTTTTAATACAAATATTTGGAACATTACCCAATTTTATTAAACATCTTTTCTGAAAAGAGTTAATTAAAATTTATTTCAATATTAAAACTTTTAAAATAATGAACAAATATTTATTTCGTTAGAAATAATATATATACATATATATATATATATATATATATATATATATATATATATATATAACATATAGATAAACTGACAGATATTATTGATATATATATATATATATATATATATATATATATATATGAACTCTAATGTCAGTCATATACTAACAATGCAAAAAATACAACGTAATGTAACAATATTGAATAAATATTGATAGTATAGACATGTTTGTAAAAACAATACCAGAAATAGATATTTAGCATATTAATGTTGTTGTTATTTGGGGTTTTAAGGCGCGTCGACAGCTAACGTTATTAGCACTTGCAGCATTTTAAGAGTTCTGTATTATTCTTCAAATGTTACTAATTAATGCTCAAAGGTATAACTGAATAAGTAATAACATATGCAGATATTCAGATACTGTCAACAAGTGTGTGTGTGTATATATATATATATATATATATATATATATATATATATATATATGTATTCTTTATGAAATAATGAAATGGAAAAGTTTTAAAATATTTTTTAAACAATTATCAATTGTATATATATATATATATATATAAGAAATCCTTATAAATTACACACACCTTTTCATTTATTGTTTATGTTCCTTATGTCTCTCATTTATAATGTTTTCATGACAGCTGAAATTATATGTTGAATTTTAACTATTATGCAAATACTACACACACTCAAATGTATTTAAATTCGTGATATCATTAATAATAATTAAGACTCAGTTGTATAATATTTTTTTATTTATATTTTTAGATTTACTTTCACAAATAAACTATTATTCTTTATGTAAAATTTTATAAACTTTAACCTTTGTTTTTTTAAAAAAATGTGTTTTGTAAATAATTTATTGAAAGTATATTTTCATTTAATTTCATGTTTATAGAAAGTTATATAATAATTAATAAAATAAAAACAAACTGAAAGTATAAGTACGATCTATATAAACTAAAATACGTTCATTAAGTATTAACTCTGTAATTAACTGTATTAATTAAATGCTTTTCTTGAACGTAAAATTAATAGTATATTAAAAATAAGAAAATTAGATATCAAAAATTATTAAATATATAAAAAAAGTTCTATAAGATAAACACATTATATATATATATATATATATATATATATATATATATATCTTATTAAATTAACTTTAATAAACATGAAGTAAACATTTGAAAAATGTTATATACTTGTTAAATATTAAATTCATAAATTAATTATTTAATAACAAGGTTTTGCAAAAAATAATCATAAGAAGTTAATTCTGGTAGAATTAAAATAATATATTTAATTTGTTGTTTATTTAAATTTCAAGCGATTATATATTATATTTGAACGGAAAAAATATTCGACATAGTAATTATTCAGTTATGACGGAAAGAATCTCAGAATAGTATATTTCTTGTTTCTTTAGAAATAAAAAAAATCAATTACATTAATTATAATTTTCATGTTATTGAAAAAAATATTTTTTTTGGAATATACACAATTATTATTTTTTTCTATAGCAAAATTAAATTAAACCAAACTTAAAATACTGATCATAAAGAAGTTCATAATGAAATTTAAAATCAAAACTATTGACATATATATATATATATATATATATATATATATATATATATATATATACTAGATTTTTGTACATGAAATGCAAATCAAAATATTTAATATAACTAGCAATAAGATAGTTTCAACGAGTGTCATATACAGACTTCACTTATACGAAATCTTATCACGTGTAAAAAATATTTAACTATTTCATGTTCGGATCAACAACTTCTCATTAGAGCACCATTTAAAAGACTCCCTAGCGAGTAACACGACCGCCTGCAAGGCGTTCAGCAGTTCAGCCTCGCGAACATAACACATCAGTGATCGAAAAGGTTACTTATTTATATATATATATATATATATATATATATATATAAGATAATCTTACATACTTGGATACATATATTCATTTTATGTACCAAAGTATAATTTTATTGAAGTGTTTATACTTTTTATCTTTTTTTATATAACACTAAAATATGCTGTAATATTCATTTAAGTAACTATTCAATAAATCTATATACTATTCTATATATAGAATTAGTAAAGTATCAATAATTATATATTTTGATATTTTTCGAATTTTGATGTTTTATTGCTGAGTTTCTTTACACTAATAAATTATACCAGTACGTTTGTACACAAATATCAAAAAGTGGGCGTGGATGCTACATCAAAAAATTGATTTTCCAGAAGAACAAAGAAAAAAAAATAATAATTTGCTGTTTTATCTGTTTTTTTTTTGTAGTTCAATTAAAAGTCTAAATAGAAATAAATTAATTAATGAAAAACTGATTAATATATAAATTACAAAAGGGTGTTATAACACTATCAGTATTATAAATGTTACAAATATTAAAACGTATTAATAAATATTTGTGGAAAATAAGTTTGCACATCGTTTTTACGCTCTATGAGTGACATCACAGGTGTGCGCGATCTACTGGCAAAGGCAAACAAAATTAAAATGGGTGACAAACGAACGGTGAGGTTCCAACGTACATATATGATCACACTAACTATACCGTTATGAATAGAAACTGTTGACAAAAATGAAAATTTTTGTACTAAATAATACTTTAAGGTACATTAAGAAACTCTCTTGTATATATTTTTCAATTACGGTACTGTAAATATAAAATAAACCCTTTTTATTATTAAGAGCATTTCTTTTATTTATAAATTTATTCTATTATTAAAAATAATAGAACTGAATTTATGTTATTTTTGGTCGAATATAATTTTCATAGTTATTTCATAATTACTAACTAAAAAAATGTTCGACAATAAATATTACTTTATGGATATATTTCAACATATTAGTTTTGTTTACGCCATTTTTAAATTCACGAAATAATTAATTTTAAAATTAAGAATTAATCTTATAATAAATTACATTAGTTTCTCTACAAATTGAAATGATTTACTATTTTCTTAGAAGTTATATAGCATGACATACTAAGTTACAGCTAAATGCTTTATATTTCAATTTTATTTATTAATTCTTCAATATGGAAACTGAATTTTAAATAATAGACCTCTTCTGTAAGAGATTCATATTTTGAAGCTTCAATTCTTATAAAATTTTATCCATTTGATTCAGTTATATATATATATATATATATATATATATATATATATATATATATATATATATATATAGGTAATTTGTAAATAACTTTATGGTAAAATTATTTTTATTAAAAAATCTTGTTTAAATAATTTAACAATATACGAATACATTATTGATCAAGAAATTTTAAAATTATTTATAATAAAGTAACAAATGTGTTTTCTTGGAATTCTTAATAACTTTCTTTATTAGTTAATTATGTTACGAAATTTTTGTGGTATAAATGCTAACTAAAATATAGTGAGCATTTTTTAATTCGAGTAAAAACAAAGAATACTGAGTATAAAAAGGTTTTATATATTTGTACAATAATTTGTATTTACCTGTTACCTATTCATCACAATTACCTATTCATTACATCTTTTTGTACAATAATTCAAATAAATTTAGGAGCCTAAAATTAATCGAAATTCATTTTATCTTCATTAGAAATTTTTATAGATTCAAAATATCTCATTAAAGTTAAAAACATTATTTTCCTAATTTAGTATGCATTTAAATATTTAAAAGAAGTTAGCAAAGGCATAAATTTTAAAATACTTTATTTTTATAAAAAAATATAATATATATGTATATATATATATATATATGTATGTATGTATGTGCGTGTGTTTTATACATATATATATATATATATATATATATATATATATATGTTTTTATGAATATTTTTTATATAAATATATATACATGAAATTCTGAAGAAGTATATTAACTTAAAAAATGAACAAATATTCTTATTTCTTTGTAAATTATAAATACAACGCTATTATTATTTAAAAAAAATTAAATATTAAAATTTTAGGCTTTATTTAACTACTTTATGAAAAGTAAACTCAATCGAAATATTTACTGGCACAATTCGTATCATATTGGTTATATCATTAAATTATTATTAATAACAAGGTCACTGTCAAAACTACAAATATTATATATAGATTAAATTAGTAAATCATTTATAATGAGAGAATCTCATCATAACATCGATTTAATTAAATTGTAAAACCAAATTGCGTTAATTGTATGATTATTCAATTGAACAAAGTGATGTTTAGTAATCAATAGTTTTTTTTCTACTGTACACATCATAAATTCATGAAAAATAGATGTAAATATTTATTGAAACAGAATTTTATAACATAAATAATACAATGCTGAATTTTCTAACAAAGTTTAAAATATTGTAACAAGATAAGACACAAAAAATAATGGTTTAGTCAGACAATAAGCACGTAATCAATATATTACTTGACGATTTTATTACCTAACTGTACATTTTATATATATATATATATATATATATATATATATATTCATATTCATTTATACACATATAATGTTTACAATTGTGTTCACGTGTAATAGAGACAGTAAACAAAATACCAAAACAAAATTCCATTTGAAAATTGCTTAAATGTAACAATTACCCAACCAGGTAAATGTTTGTAATAACACATACAAACATTTATTTACTGGAAATGATTATTGATGTTGTATTTTAATAGCTCAATCAATCATGGACACGATATCAATCAGTGATTAATATTACAAAATGATATCGTAAAAACAATGTTAATTGTTCACGCTCTCTGAAGAGTTTAATATAAATTTATTTTCAATAAAGTTACAATTTTAATTAAATTTTATTTTGGATATAAGATTTTTTTCAGGTTTCAAATATGTGAGTAATTGTTTATATTTCAACAATTGTTTTCATTTTTATATCAATAGATTTTACAGAAAAATAAATATAGTTATTTTATTGTTACCCACTAACACTTATTGTTTTAGTTTAGGAATGAATTTCAATACAATAATGTAAAGCTATATTTATTTAAAAATGAAGCATATTAAAACATGCATAGAATCTCTAAAAATATTTCTAAAATTGAACCAACTAGATAATACATGTAGTCTAAGACTGAAACTAAAATATACTCGTACTTCATCTATAAGCAGAACTAACAAATTATTACAATATGATGTAAAGAATAAAAATTACCCGTTTGAGTTACTGGCAAGAAGCTTTAAGTGTTAAATCAGTTCACCAATGTATTTCTAATTATATATTTATTACTAATTATTTTCCAGTGCAAAAAATCAATATATATATATATATAAATATATATATATACTTTAATAATAATATAGCCATAGATTGATATATTTTTAGATTAATTTAGATGTGACCTCAGTATTCTGATAGAGAATGTTTTTAATCTAATTCTTTTTTAATATTACTAATTTTCATAAATTCTCTGAAAAAATAAAATACTTACAATTTTATGTGGTAGCAGAAAATAAGTTTCAAACATTCTTCATTTTTTATATTTTAAGAAAATAATTATTTAAACATTAATTTTTTAAAAGTGAAATATGAATAATATTTGTATTCATTAATCGTGAAACATATTTTTATATATTATTCCGAATGAAAAATGAATAGTTTAAGGATAACAAATTGAATGGGATATTTTGGTAATTATTTTGATGAATTACATATTTCATATTTTGTAGAAGCTCGGTAAAAATAAATATTTGAAATAATAACAATAATTTTTTTATTTTTAAACAAATTTTAATATCGACTAAGTTATATCCATATTTGAAACTTTTCAAAATAGAGAATTAATTTAATCTTTTTTAGACCTGCTTTGAAATAATTTCATGTACCTGTAAGGCATTGAATTAATTCGTGTCTCATTTCAGCTACAATGAAGTAACTGTCACGTATCTTTATCTCACGCATATAGTATACATGTAATTATAGCATATATATTATTCATGAGATTCTCGTTCAACGTTACTAACAGTAGTAGCAGATGAACACCCTGTCT
>CM068313.1:31350824-31445824 GCA_034766995.1 Acanthacorydalis orientalis | reverse complement strand
ACTTGAAATATTATCATGTGTTGTATACAACAATGGCAAATCTCATGCTGAACAATATTATTGTTTTAAAGTAGAACATTCACTGAATACTTTCACAATTATTTCATTGTTTTTGATTTTAACTCACGGATTTCAAACAAAAAATATTATATATATATATATATATATATATATAAGTGACCTTCATAAAATAATAATTATTATTATTACTATTATTATTATTACTATCATTATTAGGCACTGGTGGATAAAAAAAAATCATGTTCATTAACTTTGAAGATAAAAACAAATTTTATTAAAAACGTGATTAATTAAACATCATTTATTAGGAATCATGTGTATTTGATTACATATATGATTAATTAATTTTCTGTTCTAAGATAAACATATACAACACTTTGAGTTATAATACTTTAAAGTAGTATATCATACATTGTAACAATTTAGAAATTAATGTAATTTAAGTTAATATTAACATATATTTACTAAAATCTTCATAAATATTTCAAAAATATTACTTCGATAATAATAGAAAGTATTTATCAATTGTATATATATATATATATATATATATATATATATATATATGTGCATATATATATATATGTATATATATATATATTTGTGTGTGTATGTCTGTGTATATATAGATAGAGAGATAAAGGAAGAAAGATATGTTTTAGTATTCATATCATATTAAAATAATTAATGAAACTGACTGAAATCAAATAACATGTTATCTGCAATCTACAAGAAAGTATGCATAAAAGTAGCATTGCCATAATATATTCCATTACTTAATTAGCAAGTTTCTTATAATATTTTTACAAGACGATGAATGTTGCTGATACAGAAAAAGCAGTTAATTATAATATTCTTCTATAAAGAAAAATCTAGAAAAGTAAAAATATGTGCTTTTTAAAGATAGCTTTATAAGCTCAAGCTATATCGTTAATAATTTCCTTTTGAATATGTACTCTGCTACCTGGATTGAATTTATGTCTTTAAATTATACACATATCATGCATATATATATATATATATATATATATATATATATATATATATATATTTATATGTAATTGCTACTGTAATTAAACGACACAAATATTAAATTATAAAAAAATGTTAGTAGAACACAAAAAATTATTGGTTAATAAAAATATGAAATCGTTTTCAAAATACCTGCTTACTAATTATACTTGTTTTTAGAAA
The DNA here is from genome assembly GCA_034766995.1 of Acanthacorydalis orientalis. NCBI lineage: Eukaryota > Metazoa > Arthropoda > Insecta > Megaloptera > Corydalidae > Acanthacorydalis > Acanthacorydalis orientalis. The sequence goes on along the minus strand of CM068313.1, from coordinate 31,444,609 downwards.
TTTTTGTTTTTTTTTAAGAAACTTAGGAAAATTAATTTATGTCTATTATAAAATAAACGTTGATATGAATACATTAATTAATTTATATAAATAAGTAATTATTATTTCATAATCATTTATTAAATTTTTGTACGTACAAACTTATTAAATATTCATTGTTTAGTAATTTTACATACTGCCTTTTCCTTCTTGTTTGCCTAAGATAATATAAACATCTTAATCAGCTGTAGAAAACACAAATAAAAATGTTATTCTATACAAACAAAAATTTAAGAATAGTTAATGTTCGATAAACAATATTTAAATAAATTCATATTAGTAACCAATAACTGTACTTTCTAAAATTTTTTAATTGTTTTAAATTCTTTATGTTATTAATTCAAAATGTTTATTTATTTATTATTATTTATTTTACTTGTTTTTATTTATTGGATTAATATTGATTAATTTGTATATTTTAATTTGTTATTTGTACTTATTTGAAATATGTATACCTTTGTATAGTAATTGTATGATATCATTTACAAATTTCGATATATATATATATATATACATACATATATATGTATGTATATATATATATATATATATATATATATATATATATATATATATATATATGTATGTATATGCATATATATACACGTATATATATATATATATATATATATATAGTTATGTAATTAATCTTTCTGTAAGACCATATTTTTAATTATTCTTTTTTAAAAGTAATTTCAGTCACTGCTGTTTGAAAACGTATAACAATAGTAAAATATATTACAGCAAACATTCTTTTACTACCTACGCATATTTTAATTTATTGAAGATACACGAGGTCGATGTTGTTTTCTATGATACAAGTCATCTATGATATTGTTTATGAGATATCTTTTGTCATATGGAGAGCACAACTGCTATCAAATTAATTTAATTGAATATCGCAGCAGGTCATTTTAAATTTAATAAATTCAAAATCAAATATAAGTAAATGAGCTGTATAGAAAACAATTATATTAAATTGATTGGTTTGAAACAAGAATGCGTCATATAAATATAAAATATTTATTTATAATTGATTTCTTTATTACAACTAGAAAAGTACATTTTCCTTCAAAATTTAAAAATGAATTTAAACGTGTAGGTGACAATTAAAATTACCTAAAAATTTTAAATAAAAAAATTTATTTCCTCAATATGTAAATCCTATAAAAACAAAATAAAATTTGTATTCTTGACATAGTGGCAAATTTAAAAAAAGCTCATCCTATCATCTCTTAGTCTTATTCTAAACTGTAATTAATTTATCAAAGTTTAAACATTTTTTATATAATTCCTATTTTAAAATAAATTTTAATAGGAAATTAAAAATAGCAAATCTATATAGGAGTCCAAAGTTAAAAAAGATACTAAACAATATATATATATAGTGGTTAAATTGTAAATGAGCAAAAAACATTTTTTTTTAGAAAACTCTACATAATGAAACTGGAAACTGAACGAAAGTTAATCCTAAATTTCATAGAATTTGTGCACAATGTTCATTTGTATGTATTTATCATTTTTTTAATTTAAATTATTAAATTTTGTCGTTATTAAAATATTTGTTAAATTTAACGATATTTACCATAAATTTCACGTTATATACCACACATATTGAAATGCGACTTAGATAGATGTTTTAACTCTCGTCTTCGTTGCCACTAATTTAACGTACAGACATTTGAAATACCGTCATGTCGGCTAAGTTATAAGTAGGATGATGAATATATACAAGTTTCGCTTAACTTCGTTTGGTATCTTAATAGTTAAATACCAAAATTCTAACATAGATGGACAAAAGTACTGAGTATACTGACTTACATATATTATCTGACTTAGTCAATAAATAACGAAAGCATTCAATGACGATTAATACTTTTAATATGAAACACAACAACTACTTAATTATATATATATATATATACGTGTGTGTGTGAAAGATAGAGTGAGAGGGAAAATATGTAAATGTAATAAAAAATAATAAAAGAATCGATATAAAATTAGAAACGAATACGAAAGACAAAAGAATAAACGCGAATAAGCATTTATAAGATACGAGAACGTTGATGAAATGCTTTATATCTACAATTGTGGAGGTATTAAGAATTTAAGAAAGTATTATCTGTGTAAAAGCTGGGTAATAAAATTTACATAATTTAAAAACGCGAACGGAATTCCTGCTCGTTATTTATGGAGAGAGGAAGTAATTGATAATGTTAAATTCTCTTAACTATATTCAAACTTTTTGATTGAAATATAATTGCAATTAACTATTTACAGACTTGTTTCAGTTGAACTTTAAAATATAATAAATAACATCACATTTTTCTAATTTAATTTGAAAATAAGATCTTGATAAAAAATATTATTCAATTAGCGAACAACAAAGAAGTTATTCAAAAGTATATACATTTTTAATAAACGAATTGATTATTTTTAAAAGCAAATAAAATTATTTTTCGGTTAATTATCGTCATTGTTTCTTTTTAAATTTATGAGCATATGTAATTTATTTAAAGTGTTTCATTTAATGTCTTATTTCACATGATAATTTATAATTGTGTTTTTACACGAATTAATTTAAACACTGTATACATATATATATATATATATATATATATATATATATATATATAAATATAAATATAAATGTGTTTTAATGGAAACTTTCAATAAATAATGCATTTTATTAAAAAATATTATAAACATTTTTTTTTAAAAAAAAACAAAATATTGTACAAAACTATTCTATAAACTTAATATGATTATATTATTTTTTTATTTACAAATAAATGTTAAAGTGTAATTAAAATTTAAAAACGTAAAATTATTACATTCTAAATTACTCTTTTAATCCTCGAACGATTCTCTATGCTTAAGTTTGTTACAAAATAAAAAATCTCGTTATATATCGAAATAAATATTTTCTTTTTGAAAAGATCTCGATTTTACTCATTTATTGTATATTAACCATTTTACTCTCAAATCACTGATCAGTCATCGATTTTTTATTTGGAAATACAGATATTTAACTGATATTTTTGATACTTATGTTAAGTATATAACATTGTTTCTTAAATAAGAATTTATTTTGTTGTATTATGATTTTTATTTTAATATCACCTTAACATAAAAACAACTTTTGTGTAGGCAAATAAAAATTTATAAACTTGAAAATCATACGAAATATTAAAAGTGAACGAAAATTCAAAATTATTGTTCAATATGTTTTTCCTGTTATTATGAAATCATTTCAATGTATTCCACAATTTAATTTGAATTTTATTGATCTAACTTTTTTAATTTTAATAAACATATTAGAAATGTGTAAATTTTATTATTTCAAAATCACATCTTTGTTATTAATAATATGTTTGGTTACAAAAAGGATGTATTAAAACATTTAATTTTCTGTTAAATTTTTATTACGAGTTCAATAGCATTTTAGAATTATAATTTTATTTTCACTTATATATTAATATGTGTATATTTGTGTGCCTATATATATATAAATATAGGTTGTTAAGAAATTTCTAAAATTATGAATTTCAAATGTTCTGAAAAATCATCAGTTTTTATCCATTTAATACATATTCTAAGATTTTCCACAGTTTACGATAAAAGTAAAGTTGAATATATACATGTTTACATTTCATTTTCAAAGGATTACGGACTGTTGATGCAATCGTATTCACCGGTAAAATTTTTATTTAACACTATTCGAGAAGCTTTCAATATTACAGCTTATAAGAAATAATATTATAAAATTGTATACCAAAGTGTATATATTTAATATTTTACTGTAGTGCAAGAGAATATTAATATTCTTAACTCGTCAAATTTAATTAATAGAATTTGTAAGATGTTCGCGTTTCAAAGATTAAATCTAATTTTTTTTGTAGTATAAAAAACATAATTATGAGAAACATTACAAATTTGTTAATGAACTATTAACTAAAATGTTAACAGTATAGCAACTATTTCTGAGAAATTATGAACGCATTGAATCAAATTTTTCGCTATACTCGTTGTTGTTTGTTTACTCAAGTTTACCAACATATACGATTTTAATTTTAAATGAAGAATAATGTTACGCAATAAAGAACTAGTACCAACTACACACGCGATACTATAATCATAGTTATCGTTTGACTTTTGACGTTATTTTTCATCAAAGTAAGTATGCCTTCGGTCACTTTTTTTACAACCCAATAATAATGATTCCCCGTTTATTTGTATCGCTTTTTTACTAAATACATTTTATGACGCAAATTGTACGGTATATATTGCAAATAATATTATAGAGAAACATTACTTATTGATTTTGATTGACTACAGTAAACGGTCACGTTATATATATATATATATATATATACATACATATATATATATATATATATATATATGTATATATATATATATATATATATATATATATATATATATGAAATAAAAATGTTACTAAAGTAAACTACAGATTCTTTTGTAAAACTAAATAATAATCAAAATACAACATAATTGATATAACAAAAGGTCTGTAATTTATGAAACATCTATAAGAATGTATAGCATTTACGTATCATTTATTTTTTTTAAACATTGCATCAGTTTTATACTTATTTAAAGAATTTAGGTAAGAAAATAATAATATGTGACAAAATTTTCAAAAGTATTTTTTTATAGTTGGTAGGTTATTTAGGATGAAATGGCGTGTCATGAACAGTTATTATCGCCCGATTTTTTTATAAATTTATTTCATTGTTCTAATACGAAAGCAACAATTTTTCCCCAAAAAAAATTATCTCTAGAAAATGTTTCATAATCAAATTTAAATATTATTAAAGAAAATTAATTTTAAATTCTATTTATTTATAAGAATTTATGTTGATTCTCATAGGGATATTAATCTTTGTTAATCACGCATATCTCTCTTCCATAACTAGTTTTGGTTCTTGCGCAATTTTGGGACACTTGTAAATAAATCGATTTATATAGAACTACCTGATGAGGATAAGAGTAGAAACTACTAATAGATAAAAGATATATATCATTCACAATAATGAATACTACTAAAATATTTCTTCAATCGAATTCAATTATTTTTATTGTTCATTCGAAAATATATCATAAAAAATTATTATTTTAACGTCTAAAAGTAGATTATGTTTATTAAAAATATAACAAAATCTTAAATATTCACATCTAAAATAATAAAAATTCTCATCTAAAAGTACACATGGTTAAAATACTCTGAATTTTATATTTTTTTCTTATTAATTTAATCAAAAGCTAATATTGACTATATTTTTCTAGTAGTATGTTCAGATAAACTACTTGAGTAATTCTCTGCTACTCATTAAAATATACCAACCAGTTACTTTAACATGATTTAAGGATCTAAACTATTGTAGAAATAACTACTAGGTGATTTAATCACTAGGACAATACTCTAATCAATTCACCGAGAATAAAAAGAGAAGAGTATGTTCTTATAATATAAATGTTTGAAAAGTGGATTAAATCAAATACATTTTTGTTCAGCATTTCAATGAAATTAAAATCCAGAAAATACATTTCTAATAAACTTTCTTATTTTCATTTATAAAATTGTTTTTAAATAAAAATGTTAATTAACCTGGTAAGTTTTTTATTACTATATATAATAATGAGAAACATTGAAGTTTTTATACAATGAACTTACTATATTATAATTCATAATGTCATAACTGTATATAATTTTTGTATTAAGTATAAATTTTATTTATGATTTTATTATGCAAACAAATCTTTTTATTGTAAAAATTAAACTACAAAAATATACTTAAAGATTGGAACATTAATGAATTATGTAGCTTGAACATGCATATGAATTTTACATATATACCTTTATCAATATATTAGAGCTACAATTGCATGCTCTTCTGGTTCCTTCGTATAAAAAATTAAATATTGAATAAATAATTTAATTACAAAACAAATTGACATCAAGAGTAATTTGTATTTCTGTGATTGGATACACTGTGTCGCCATCTATAATCGGAAATGATTTTATCGTTTCAACACAGAAATTTCGTAATTTCCGTTTTAAACTACATTTCCTGTCATAGAAAATCAGTCACAAATATGATTTGCTTGCGGTAGTGAATTCAAACTGATTGTAATTATTATTTATTTCAATAATCGTTAGAGTATATTGAAGATAATTCGTTTTTGTCAATAATGATTTCAAGTATAAAATGCTGTCTATAAGATTTTCTAAAAATGAATATATTGATATCAAACAACATTTCAAAAATGATCAGTAATATATTGTTTAGCAGAATTTACAATTCAATAAATAACTTTATAGTAAAGATATACCAAGCTTATTTTATTCACTACAGACTTTCTCTGATATACTTGGTAACATTTTAGTGTGCAGTGTCTACTGATTAATGTTCTTCGCGACAGTTCTAATTTCTATCTCCAGTTCTTTGATTTATACGATTTATGTCTCTAGCCACTTGAATTTGAGGGATGACGATAAAAAATGGTTCGAGTTTCTTAAAAAAATAATATTAAACGTAAAATATAATTAAATCCATTAGAAATTAAACTCACGGTAAAAATTTATAGATGTTTAAAACATTTTAACGCAAAATTAAATTTATTTACTTTTTTAAATAGCATTAAATTTATATTTTTACACAAATTGCAAACAGATATACTAAAAATAATAGTAGTATTTTTTATTATATAAAAAAATATTATTCAATTACAATTATATCACAAAAAACACAATTTTAACTATTTCTAGAATAGACATCTCTTATAAAATTTAAAAATTTTTTAACAAAAAATATGTTATATATATAAAATATATAGATATATATATACATATATATATATATACATATGTATGTATATATATATATATATATACAGCGAATGAAAACTCCTGTTAATTTTAAGGAGAACGGATTACAGTAATCTAACTGTGAAAACACTATTATATATATATACATATACGTGTATATATATATATATATATATATATATATATATATGTCACAGACAATCTAAAGATTATCTGACAGTTGTAATTTAAGTATGAAATTGGTTATATGTTTACTTAATTAGTAATTATTGACAGTAATTGTGGACAATCTGCATATTTGAAAAATAATATATTTTCAGAATTTTAAAAATGGATTTAAAACATATATGAAGAGCTGATGTATATGGTAATTGAAAGACAGTCAAAAATGATGATTTTCAAAATGTATATTTAGTGATTTTGTCTAGATTAATAAAGCACACTCGAAACTCGAATATAGAAGCTAAGAATAACTCTGTTCATAATTTACAGGTCATGAATACACGAATATCGATTGAAAAGATTATTGAGTGATTACACTAATATCAATACCGTACACTTCAATAAAAGTTCAACAAAAATTTAAAAAATATATTTTCATTCATCATCAGAATACCTGTTATAATGTACAATAAAGAATACGAATTCTTATGTGTTAAATATCATATTGTAATAAATGATCGAATATGATATAGTAATGGCATAATTTATAAAAGAAAAACAAAATTATAAAAAAATCATAATTTTTCTCTATTTGATATCTGAAAAAATTATGTTTTTTTCATCAGCTATTCGTAAATGTCTCATCTTAGTGTCTATTTGATGGTAATTTATTAAACATTAAATTTAATACAATTTCTTTGACACAAATTACTATTATATATATATATATAGATAGATAATTTGAATTATATTAAGTGATAATATTATGGAATTACCATTGACAAGAGTATATATATATATATAATACGAGATTCGAGATATTTTTTATCATTCATACACGAAACACAAATTTATCAAAGCCTTTTGAGAATTATTGACTTCTAGATCGATACGTTTATTAGAAATAATACAATATAACCGAAAGCTTCGCAAACTTGCAACCTTTTAAATACAAAGTATCAGTGTGTCAGATTACGCCACACAACTCGCCATTATATAATACATAAATAACATAGACGACAATATATACAATATACCGACTCTTTTCGTTCCTCCTATCGAGCAATAAAGATCATCGTTTTAACCCTCCGCTTCCCTACTATTACCAGACTCGTTCATTTAAGACTGAATATTAATTCAACATGGTATCCAAGTGATTACACCCGTATTAGTTAAGAAGATTAGAGTGAGATATCGGCATAACGTAACGAAATGTGCGAGTGGAACGTGAACATATATATACAGTAGTGAAATAGAAACGGTCCTCGTTTTCATTTCTTGAATACAAAGTGAATTCAAGCATTGAAGCGGAATTGATATCGTTGTTGTTTATTTGGTCCACCGATATGTAATGTTTCAGTTAACGTAGTTAGGATCGAATGTTTTTCATTCATTGGAAATCGATTTTTTTTATTCAAACTTATTTAAACAAAACTACGATTTCTATTCTGATTAATCGAATACTAGTATATTAAATATATGTAATATTCTGATTAATAATCATTTACTAGTATATTAAATATGTATATAAAATAAAATGTTCAAAATAAAAAAAAAACATTGAAAATAAAAGTAAACAGCTGAAAACTTGCTCAGAAATAAGCTGTAGTTTTAAGGAAGTCTACAAGAAATAATAATTTATATAACATTGAAATGAAGAAGACTACGTATAAATTTCTTAAACTAGTTTTACATTAAAAGAGGCTAAATCCGAAATCTAGAATTGAACGTCTGTATAATCACATCCTTAAACCATCGTGAATATTTAAACTTCCATTTCATTCACAGTACTTCTGTTCGCATATAAAATACATACGACGGATTACTTTTCAGACAGATGCACCTTATTGTACTTGAAATCATCATTTTTAAAACACACTGATTTTTAATCTTTCTTTAATAATTATTTTTTAATTAGAAAAATTAGCAGTTATATAATAATTGTAAACAATATATAGACACAGACTTCTTTGTATGATATACTAGGAAATGAAGTCTAGTACTATACACACATTTATAAAATATTCTATAATTTCTATTGGATTTCAATGAAAGATGAAGCCATAAAAATAAATTAATTTCTCTTTATTTAAGTTGCTTGTTTCTTATTATGAATGTATGTTTAATTAAAAATATTTAAAGAAAACTGAAATATCAAATCTATATAAGAAAGAAAGATCTATGAGAACTTAATAAAATAAAATCTATTACAGTTTAAATTCTGTAAGTAAATTATGTTTACATTTTTATAACAGTATCATTAATCATTTAATGAATTTATGTAAAAATAAAATTTTGATTTATTTTAATTTTTAGGAATTATTGTATATGATTATACTCCAAATCTACGAAAATTTTATTAGCGTGTTATGAAGACATATATATATATATATATGCATAATCTTTTTATGCTCCATAATGCTTAATATTTAAAATAGTGATAGAAATATTGATCTTTCTTAGCTTACGTAAGACGAAAAGTTTGTATGGAATAGATATATTTTTCATTGCGGTTTTAAAGATTTAAATTTTGAAAGGAATTCGATTATCTCTCTATGAGTTTGCATAGATGTGTGTATACCTGCATACTGTGTGTGTGTATATATATATATATATATGTGTGTGTGTGTGTGTATATATATATACATATACGTTTGATTAAAACTGTCATGAGTTAATTTATTTTTGAACGAAATTTAAACCCACGAATTGTTTAAAATGTATTTACTTACAGTTCCTATTAAGTGGTTAAGTATTTTATTAGTATAATGTAAGATATTTTATTATAGTTTATATTTAGTTTTCAAATAACAATATGTTATATAATTAAAACTTTAGTACGTCACATTTTAAAAATTCAATTCGACGTTGAAAAATAATATTTCCGTTTTATTAAAGAAATACTTGAAAATACAGTGCTACCTGACGTACTGTAAACTGTAGTAGTGCAACGATGCCTTTTCCTCCTCCTACATTTTTACTCTACATAGCTGACTGTAATTAAAGGGCACCTAATAACAAATGCCAAAGCGCATCCATTAATTAGGTGTTTTTTGCCCACAAGACGATCCCTCTAGTATCGCAACAAGACACCAGGTGTTCCGGTACGGTTAGGATCATTTTACTATAATAAAATTTGAAATATTTTTCCATTGTTTTTTTGAAAATTCAAAGTGATCTAACAAATGTTTGAGCGTGTATTTAAATAATAAATGATGGTAAAATTTTGTCGATTTTAAATATTTATGTAGGAAATAATGTTCTAACTTTTTTAAAAAATTAACTAATACACTAACTTATGATAGTGTTACTACCATGGCTGATATATTTTTTTCAAAACTTGTCTATCCAATAATTACACTTTGATTTTCGTATCTTCCAGTAATAAAACAAAAATAAGAGTGTTTACCATAGAGTATTTTTCAAAAAAAAAACTAATTTTCATTATATATATATATATATATTACAATTTTTTTTAATTAGATTACTATACTCTTAGAAGCAATATCTTCATAATTCATTTATTTCTTTAATAATCTTTTTATTATTGAAAAAATTATATTTCGAAAAAAAATAATATATTTATATATAAAATAATATATTTTAATATATTTATTGGTTATCTTACCATTAATATGTTATAATTCATATATAAAATGTTAACGCAAAAGCATGTTATTTGTAGTTCAACTATACATTTTTCTAATTTACATCTACTCACAAAGCCAAAAAATAAAACAAACATGAAGAAGAAGGTTATATTACAGCTTTTTTAATTATATAGCTCTGTGTCGGCTAAAGAGAATATGTTTCTTTTTGGGGTAAAACATGCACACAAAGAAAACAGTCTTTCAATCTGTTCCATACATACATATAAGCGCTTATATACATACAAACACACACACATATATATATATATATATATATATATATATATATATATATATATATATATACACTTCAGATTCGGTTATTTGCCTGCTTTTTACTTTGTAACGGAAACTATGGCCGTTTTAAATATAAGCTGTTACTTTACGAACCGTTGCCATCATAAAAAAGAAACATTGTTTCTGGCGGTGTACGTGAAAGCTTGTATAAATTTTATGGCATTCATATTTTCTACAGTTCATAATAGTATGCGATTTCAAATGAGTTACAAGTTATATATATACATATATATATATATATATATATATATATATATTTATACATATATATATATATATATATTTGTTACTGTTGTATAATAATATATGAAATATTAATATAAAATGTTCTCTGATTTCAACGATCTCTGTCTGAGTGATCATTACATCTGGTTTTGTTCCACAGATCTAAAAATTTACTATTAAATTTGTTTCAATGTTTTGATGTTCATTTACTTTTTTATGAAAAATCGGAATTTATTTAATATTTTATCATATTAACTATTTCTATACATTGGTTAATAAAATTCATTCGCAGCGTTTTTTTTATTACTTTTTACTCTTATACATACATATATATATATATATATATATATATATATATATATAATGTTAAATATATATATATATATATATATATAATGTTAACATACGGTTGAAAATTAATCAGCAATTTTATCATTTTTTCAATAAAAAAATTAGACGATTCTCAAGAGTAGACCCCTTCGTACTGTACACGTCTCCTCTAATTTTATAATTTTCACTTTTTTCTGAATAATATACACAAATGATTAGATATACATATTTAAATTAGGTAATTTAACAGTTTAAAAATGCATTCTATGTCTTAAAACAGAAAACAATATTAGAATATTTTTTCTTCTAATTAACTAACATAAGTTTCGCTTCTTGTATTATATAGTATATCAATTCATTATTTCTAAATTCAACTGTTACAAAAAGTCATACATTATCAGTAATCATTCAATGCTTCAGCATTTAGTATTTAAGTTCACATATAGAGAAACTTTACTTTTAGTATACTTATACAAGAATGTAATTAAATTACACAAAAATTTAAGTTATTGAAAAATTGAAAATATCACATTTTTTATTGCGAGTGTCAAAAGATTATAAATTATCATAGTTTTATTTCAATACAGTAAAGATATATTTCAGTTTATTACATTGTTTTGTTGTTCAATTATTTACATATCAGTATCTTTATGATTTATTTATTTTCTATTGATACTTTATTTTATACAATGCGTAAATTTCATGAATATTCAAATATTTCTATGTGTGTGTACATATATATATATATATATATATATATATATATATATATATATATATATATATATATATATATGTGTGTGTGTGTGTGTGTGTGTGTATAGGTACATTAAACATACAAATGTGTATTCATGTACATGTATCGTATTTAGATTAACTTCCTATATTATATGATCTACATAACATAACCTGAAGGTAACAACATATTAATTACATTATTTATTTAAATAGGTAATTTCTCGTGCTCTAATTAAGTATCCCACTAACCTGCCATTCGGAGGTAAGCATCACATCTCATTTCTCTCGAGGAAATGACTATTGATCTTGTAATCATGATTTGTCAACAATGAAGAGATTGTTTGTTTTTTTTCAAAAAGTTTCAGTTCTCTCAATCATTATTAATCTGGAATAAAAAAAATATATGACAAAACAGATTATTTAATATTAAAATCAAAATTTCGGTTGGTTATTTCAATAGTAATTAATATTGCTTAAAATTTAAGCACACTCCTTATAAACATGTTTTTTTAAAAAGCTTTTTAAATAAACAAAAATGTAACTATAAAAATTTATCAGTTAAAATACTTTTACCCTAAAAATACTTTCCTAAATTGTATATTATATGGTATTGTATGACATTGTATATGATTTCTCCTTTAATTATTTCAGTTTTAAATAGCTAATGTTATTAAATATTTAAACGAATCAATCTAAAAACAATTTTGTAAATAAAATATCCCTATTAATTTAAATGTTTACATTAAAATACTTGTATTTAATGTATGGATTTAGTAGATAACTATCTTTTCAATATCAATAGAAAATGACAATATTTGTTATAAAATACTCGTTCATTGAAAAGCAATAAAGATTAATAACATAGATAGATTTCAAGTCAAACTGGCTCACAAAATTTCATTAGCAATGACAATAGCATCCCTTTTGTAATGATTATGTTTAATTACCATGCCTTTTAAAATTGTTTTTTTTATTTCCTTGTATAAGCAATAAGTGATCAATAATGCTGATATTAATTTATATTTGTGTTTTATTAATTACAATTATTAAGAAATTAATAATATTATTAAGTTTCCTTTCTGTATGCTTTAATTAAAATTCAATAAAATTTGAAAATAACTCTCTCTCTCTCTCTCTCATATTTATAAATATGGGAGTTTATATATATATATACACAAATATGCAATTTTATTAACATATCATTTATTTATTTTATATCTTAATATAGAGTAACAACAGAAAAAAAGATAAAATTGCGAAAGGTATCTCTGTAAAATCCACAAATTTACTAAAATTCTTGTAGTAAATATCAATATACTTAATATAAAAAAAAATCTTGAAAATAAACTGCATATAAGTATATATGCAGTATATATAAGTATATATATATATATATAAAGTAATATATATCAAAATACGTACATAATAATAAATGTATTTAATTTCCTCAAAACTAAAAATACAATATAGTTGAGCAATACAAACAAAAACACTTCCTATTCTATAAAAATCACACACGATACTAAAATTCTTCAAATAAAAATCAGTTCTTATATAAAATAGTTCATGAGCACGAACGATACAAAAGAGTTACATCATTCATACCATTCCTTATACTGCGCAGTTTAAATATAAATAATGTACTAAGTGTTCTATTGTATTTACTTCAAATAAAAATAGTGTACATGTAAAAGAAATACATGTAAATACTCTGATATAACAAATTTCATTCCCCTTATTATATAATTTTAAAAATGTATTTCACATAGTTTCTAAACTGTTTGAAGTAGTTTTTTAAAAAAATATTATGAATAGATTAGTATGTTATTATTTTTAAACATTTTTTAACATATAATGTTACAATACTGTCACATAATAATGAACGAAATTCAATACTTTACTATTCATGACTACTATAAAAATGTTTTTGTTTATTACTATTTTATGTGTTTGTAGCATAATTTAAAATCGTACAACAAAAAGAATACTGGAATTTTTTATAAATAAAATACTTAAATATAAATGTTTGTTATAAATATTACTAATCATCAACAATGTAACTGTAACATTTCAACAAGATATTTCACTATAAATTTAGCATGTATACCAAAGAACTGGAGACAATCCGCAAGCCGATTATAAGTGCTAAACTGAAGAACTTTCAACCGAGGCACGTTCTCCACACAATACATGAATCATTAAACATATTGTTTGTCACTTTCGCACACATACCATTTCGTTCATATTGTCTTTTAAAAGTAAAACTTTTCAACGAGTAAAAATCGACTCATTTGTGAACATCTTCAACTTGGTGTTACATCTGCTTTTAGTTCTCCATGACAATGGTATTGTCAATAAGAATCTTACGAGCTTAAAACTTATACATGCGACAAATTAAAATGAAATAGAGTTATGAGACAGTACTGTGTGTAATAATCTATCTTTTTTTAAACTTACATACATATCTTTATCGAAGAAGTATCCGATGTTAAATCTGTGAATATAAATTTTGTATTCTACTTTCTCGATTCTTGACTTCTGTTATGAGCAGCACAGAGGCCTTTAAATAAAGGAATGTGGTACTGATATCTGATTGAAGATTTTTTCCTGGAGCGTATGCTAAAATGGAGATTGAGATACGTGATCTAATTTGGTTTTTTGAAAAAATAAAATAGTTTCTTTTGTACTGCGATGTAAATAGATGCGAGTAAAATGTGTCATTTAGTGAAGGCTGAATACAGTATTTATAAAATGGAATAGATCGCTCATGAGTCAAATTTAAAGTCACTTTTATATATAACGTAAAAAATTCGATAGATAGATCCTTACAAAACTGATTAACTATCATTGTTTGAAGAATTTTTAATAAAATTAAATAGATTTTTATAGTCTGCTACATAAATTATTACTTGTTATAATAAAGTGATATTTAAATAAATATATTAAATTACAGTTTGAAAATGTACAAATTACTGAATTTATCAAAATTTTCATTTATGTTCATTAAATGAATTATATATGTTAAATAATTTTTGTATGAAAAATATTAAATATGGTATTAATGATTTGAACCATGATTCCAGTTATGCTAAGTTCTAAAAAATCTACTAACATAAATCATTTCCAAATTTTCAGTCAAATATGAATTTATTTTTTAAATTTTATTTTTATCCATCTCATTCTCTCTTTCACAGATACATACATATATATATATATATATATATATAATATAAGTATAAAATTTATTACAAATTTTATATCTTACACATACATATAAAAATTACAATTACTTGCGATTAACAAAACTACAATTATTTTATGAATAGTCCGTTCGTTTTATAAATATAAATTTAAATATTTTAAATCATAAATAACGTATACGTTTGAAGTCTAAACAAGTTACCTAACTTAATAATTATAATCTATAAGTTTTTGATTTTTATATGTATTGAAATATATTTTATGGACTTTGAATGATCTGTAAATCAATTTATAACATTTTAAAAAGTATAAAGTTATATAAATCTAAAATGAAAAATTTGAAAAACTATCATTGAATCTGAAATTCCAAGAACAACGAATTAAAAGTATAATATTTATTTCATTATATTTCATATTTTTTGAATCATTGATATATTTAATTATGTAATATATTTGTGTTTTTAATTTATTGCGCTAGATATAAATAAAAAATACAAAATAGGTAAAGTTTAAAAGTTATATTTATATATATATATATATATATATATATATATATATATATATATATGCAAATAATGTTAAAAAATACTTAAATCCATCTTAGATATTGTCTGTAGAGAAAACTAAAAAAAAACATCAAAATCAATGCGATTAAATAATCGATGTAATGTAAATAATTCATGCGAAACTGAAATAGACTTGATCTGCACCAACGAAAAATCCGTTTCTCCGCTAGGCTGAAAGTTTAGTATTTGGTAAACAATCACAGCGCCGCCGACAACATCCAATCAGGAGAGATAGAAACAGTGTTTGGCTCATACACAACGAGCCTTGTAGCGTTACTAGCATTTGCGAATGCGTGTCGGTGACAACGTAGCACCTATCGGTTCAGTATACTTATAGCAAACTGTATAGATTGTTCAACGATACTCTAGCATCAAACGTCATTCCGCTTTGATCTTTTCTGATTAAGCCTGCGGCAGAACGTAATTGAAACAGAACTATATACGAGATGGCAGTGTACGATCTCCTCCTCATCGAGAAGCGGTAAGTGTGTAATTTGTATGCAAGATGTGCAGCCACTGTAGCAACCACTGTTGCTGGCTGTGTTCCTCGCTTATAACTAAACTCCTAGTACTAGCAACACAAGAGAAAGAGCCATAGTTGTACTTTCCGTGTGACATTGGCGATGTGCAAGATACTGTTACATCCTCTCACACCTTCCCTCTTTATTTCTTAGCTCGAATCTTAACCGTGTGACTGAATACGAAATGGTTCAATGTCAAGATGTCAAGAGTTGGCTTCGGGTCAGATTGATACTAAGAATATATTAACATTATTCAACTTTCTACATTGAACTTTAAGAACTTTATGTATTTTTGATTTCATGGAAGGTGAAACGTATGAATATATCATTATGCTATCAAATTAAAGACTTATAATCACATTGCTCACTTTTGAAGTTTGTTAAATTCAAAATAATAATTTTATTATAATAACTTTTTTAATCCGGAACAATTATTAAACTACAGAGAATATCAAGGAATTTATATTATTTTCATGTTAAATTAATTAAAACTTGATCATTATAATTTGACAATTAAAAATAATGAAAATCGGAATTTTAATTACACTTCATTTTCAAAAAATATATTTTCATATTATAACAAAAATGCAACCCTTCGTATTTCATAGAAAAAACTTCAATGTTTGTCTACATATTGCATAGGAATACATTTTTACACATTATATACAGATGTGTGTATGTATTATATGTACGGATTTTATGTAAGTTTGTTTTAAATTAATAGTTGTTTTTTTTTTAAAAAAATATGATTCAGTTTTCTTATTAATAATTTATAAAAAATCCTTATTTTTCCTATAACTAATTCCTTATTAATAATTTTCATGAGTTGGCAACAATTTTAATTTATTTCGATAGTCACAGTGCTATAAAAGATTTAAAAAAATGAATTGAAAGTTAAAGTAATTATTTTTTTTTAATTTAAACAAATAATAATTAAATTATACTAATGTATTTAATCACTGCTTATTATAACTTTGTACCAAATTTGAATAATCAAAAACAAATAATGAATATTTTGAATCATTCAATTAGAAATAATCCTCTGCGGTTTTCTGTTTCTCTTTGATCACATATTGAAATGATTTAATAGGATAAAATCAAAATGTCATTCATTTCTTTCTATCTTTTGATGTTCTATTAATAATATCAATCACTGTGACGAAGGTAAACATCATGAATTGTATTGGAAAAATATTTTTTACAATAATACCCATAATTTTTACATTTTTAAATTTATATATTTTAATTTCCCTCGAGTTGTCATAATAAAATATTTTTGTTCATTTGTATTAAATTCAATATGATAAATCGTAGGTATTTATTTTATTCACAACCGAATTAAAACCAAGTCTTTATTTTTATAAAAATTACACACAAAATTAATTTACGGTTTTATTATCAAATATTATTTTTAATCTCTTTTAATATGATTTTGAATATAAAGTGATTATCACTTTAATAATAGTACAATATAATATGTAGATATTTAGGTTTTTTGAAAAATGAATATATTTTATAATAAAACTATTTACGAAATATCTTTTAAATCCTAATTAGGACCGAAAATAGAATTTTAAATCATTTTTTTCATATATGATATTGGTATAATTAATCAATAATTTTTAATGAAAAACATTTTAATTACTGCACTGAAAAGTTTTATTGTAAAATTAAAAGCTATTTGTTTTAAATTTAGTTTAAAAATTGAAACAAGGTAATTAAATATACTATGAAATGTTTAAATAAAAGTGTTTTATAATATTTTTATTTAACTGTTAGCAATGTATTAATTAGGTATTAAAAATTATTTAACATAGAAATTATCTAAAATAAAATATTTAAAAATGTCAATTTTTGATTTGTGAAATATTTAACAAACATGATAATGTTTGTACATAACTGTTCATTTTGAACTGTATATTCTGTATATATTTGTTATTACTATACAATGTATGCAATTACATGTAAATTTATACTATCGCACTTAAATGTAGATAAATGTTAACTGAATTCAACCCTGCATCCGTATCCTGAAGATCAGAGCAATCTAAGATCGGTTCAGAGTCACAAAGCTTTAAATATATCGAGATGAAACAGGTAGAAGGGAATCGGGGAATAAGTACAGCAGACGGCGACGGTATCTTGTTAGAGCAAGGCAGTAGTCAAGTATTTCCAATGTCCTTTTTAACGTAAGTCATATAGTAAATAAATTGGGCTACTGGTTACAAGTAAAAACGTCGTTGCATTCAGGTGTCTTATGCTCACTAACTTCTGCATGTTACGTTTGCATATAATCTATGCACTTGATTGAAATTTAATTTCAATGCTATCTGTATAATTTGTTATGACAGTATTCCAATTATAGAATTAATATAACATGGTAAAAGCTAATATACCTTATGAATAGAATTATATTATTTCTAGAAAATGTAACATTTATGAACAAATATCCAATTTCTTGATTTCTTATATAAAACAAAACACTTTTTTTTGTTCAACGAAATTATTTTTTTGTTAATATTCAAATAATATAAAAATGATGAATATAAAAATTTTGATTTAATTATTATTTAATAGAAATACATTTTCCGTAGAAAATTATTAATTTTTAAACACACACATTTTTTACTTCCAATCAATTTAGAATAGTATAAATATTTAAGCCACAAATTTAATAGAATATTTTGTTTATAAGTAGTTCATTAGATTGTATTTTGTATACATTAGAACTAATAAACAGTTTAATATAAGTTTAATTAAATTATTATAACTTTTTTATTAAATATATTATTATTTAATATTTTATAATTAATATAGTTATTTAAATTTGATAATTAAATGTATTAAAAAAATATATTTGTTTATTTTCACAAATGAATTTCTTATTATTCACGAAGTACAAAAAAAACTTCCGAACAAATAATTGATAATACATTATTTTTAATGTTGTTTGTACGTATTTTTATATCGATTCGATCCAATAATTCGATTATCCTTAAAATATTGAAATAAAATAAAATTCGATATTTAAAACTGAATATTTTTTTATATCAGCTCTAGTTATATATCTGTTTTTCATTATTATTTTATTAGTCGATTCTTTATGTTTACATTTCAATGTGTAGTATATTTTCGAAGACTTAATTTCTCTACAAAATTACGTTAAAAAGGTATACATACATCAAATCTCCAGTTCTTGTAATATTCAATTCCTTAAATTCACCAATTTGAATATATTTTGAATTGTTGATTCATCAGTTACAATTTAAAAAATGCCTCCGTATTTTTAACAGACTGTTTAGTTAATTTTTCATATACTTTTTGTAATTATCGAAATAGTGAATTATTTTCAGTATAGATAAATTTTATTACATGTGGTAAACGAATGACTACTTAAGCACTCAAAAAACTTTTTTTTCAAGAATAAAGGGACTAGTTAAGCTCTAAATGACTTATATTAAACCCAATGGTGACTGTGTTGAAAAATATTAAAATTTATGACACCTCCTTGAATTTTAAGACGGAAAACATATTAATTAAGAATTTTATTTGACTCACCCTCGTATACATACATATATATATATATATATATATATATATGGATATTATTAAAAGAATTATTGCTATTTTTATTTGCACTTATAATTTTTTTATATGAAATTATTGTCCATTTTTATTTTAAACAAGCGTTTAATTCAACAAATTACTCGTGTGATATTTTAATGTCTTAATTAAACTATGCATTAATTTTTATCATTTTCACTGAGCAATTATACTAGTAATCAAACAAAGAATCCACTTAAGAGCATTCCTTCTCAAATGAATCTTGTGTTTGTAATGCAAGGTAGTTTAACTTAGTTTTTAATGAAACTTTATGGCGTAACGTGTTGTAAAGCAATAATAGTAGAAGTTTTTTATACTTGTGGCTGTGGTAAGAATTGTAGTTGTATTTTCTATCTTGGATCATGTTTGTTGTAATGATTTTAAATTATTCTCAAATTGCAAGTCAAAATATGTTTATACTAAAATTATTAATTTATATTAAATTATAGTTAGAAATTTATAACAAAAGAAAAAATAAATGTTCTCTATAATTAATTTGTTCATATATATACACACACACACACACATACATATATATATATATATATTAAATTATATTACAGCTGCCTTTTATTCAACGCGAATAATTATTTTCATTTTATACGAATATTAATCTTTCGATCTTGGTAATAACAAATATATAATTCAAACAAATTGTAATTGTTAAAGAATCGTGGGTTTTATTTTACTTCTATAATTCAAAGTATATCTTGTTTAACATATTCTTTTAGCAATATCTGTATTTTTATATATTAAAACATTATAATTGAAAGTAATCATTTTTATGAACTGCTCATAAAAATTACAAGAAATTACAAATTTTCAAATTTAGGATTACTTTTCAGACAAAAACTTACTGGAATTTTTTTAATAATTAATTTTAAATTAGGAACGGAATTATTAAAAAAACATTTTGATAGAGAGGGTTGTACCTTTAAATTAAATTATTAGATATTTCAATTAGACAAATTTATTAATTGATACAACATATTATACTTTGTGTTTGAACAAATTATTTCATTTCTTTTATATACATACATTATATATATATATATATATATATATATATATATAAGTATACTGAAAAAAATCTTTTTCAAATGCTCCAAATAAAATCATTATACTTCATATTTCTGTTATCGAATACAAGTCGACCTTTCATAAAATTTCAACTGTATCATCTAGCAGTATCCAAAATTATATGTATGTTGTAGAAGTCGTAATAGATCTCGCAAGTTGTTATTAGTCGTCAGGCAAACGGAAATTAGACTAGCAGAAGTAAGGTCGTTCCCGAAGCCATTGGATATGTGACCCGACTGCTGGTGAAGCGGTCATGCATGACACCCACCCAAGAGTAACATATCATCGGAGTGCGGTTACTAACTTATGGCTGCAACCACCGGCCAGTCCGTGTTCTGTCTACTGCTATGCGATCGCGAACAGATAATTCATCTAATTTATAGTTGGATTTTCGGCGATCCTTCGTCCGTTCCTTGTCATGTACGGTCAGATATCATATGCAGATAGGTCGCATCATGTGGAAAAATGAGGTTACTGACAGAAATTGAAGTCTACGACGGTGTATGATAAACTGTTTAACAGTTATTTAAATATTCAAACTCTTAATATATTCGCGGTCAAACTTATCAATTCATATGTATTTTCAATTCTGTTTTTTTTTTTTTAATTCATCTGACGTTATATAATGTTATCATTTCTTAGAAATCAGTGTGTATATATTTTTCAGCTCCATACAATTAATGAAAACATTGTCTGTTAGTTTTCTTTACAATTTATAACAATTCTGAAAGTGAAAAACTATTAAGTCCAAAAATGTTCAAGTGTTTTTAAAAATTAAAAAATTATGCTGTTACAGTAAAGCAAACTACACAAATTTAATTTAATTGTAAATAATTTAATATGAAATATTTAATTTTACGGAATTTTATTCTGTTTATTAAATTTTTTTTTAATTATTATTATAGGTTTTTATTAGAGTTTAATAAAAACGTTGTACAAATTCATAAAGCAATCACTGCTCAAATTCATAAACATTTACAAACTTCTATTTGGGTACTTATCACTCTTAAGATTAAAATAAGCATAAGCAACCAAAGCGAATAATGAACAATAATTTGTTAGAAACCTGCAAGCCACATATGAATTTGTTTTTCTACAACAGGCTCGAACTAAGAAAATTTAAACTGAATTCAAAACCTATCTGAATATTACAAAAATCAAAACCGTTAATAGAAGAAGCAAACTTACACATGATTTCAAAAATTTGTACAAAGCAATCAAAAACAAACAAAGTGGAAATTAACATAATAAACTCAATTATTAATATTGAATATTTTGATGTACACAAAATTTTGATGACTTATTATTGAAAGAAAATTTAGCTATAACCTCACAATATAATTGAACATGATAATCAACAATAACTGAGTAATGAATAAGTTAAACGGAAATTAAAAATTAAAACATTTGGTCACCACACTAATAAAGATTATTATCATATATAAATATATATATGTATATATATATATATATATATATATATAATAAGAAGTAGAAAGATCCAATTTTATATATTTCTTTGTCTATTAATTCACTTTATATTAGAATAAATATATTTTTCACATTATTAAATATGAATAAACTTTGAAATATACATACATACACACACACACGTATATATATATATATATATATAGGAGAGATAGAGAGAGAGAGAGAGAAACAAATATAAATATATAAGTAGATCAACAGTTATCATAATTTTGCTATATTTTCTATGAAATAATATTTCGATAACAATATTTTAGATATGATTTTTGGAAATTGGTTTTGTGATATTATTATTAGAGTAAATTTTTTCTTGTAGTATTCGTAGAAAACATGTTAAACTAAATTAATTGCTACATAACTAAAACACTGAATTAGCAAGTCTGCTAAATTAAAAAATAAGTTTCTTTCGGAAGATACCGTCCGTAATAATAATTTATTATTTATATAAAAAAATCATCGATTTTTTACTAACAATAATTTTTAAACCTTTTTAAACATTTTATATCTAGCTGATACTATTTATATATTCTTGTACTGATAATAATAATAATGAACAATTGAGAAAAAATAGATATTTTAAGTAATAAACTATATACAGAGCATCTATATATAGAAAACTAATATGTTTATATATTTATGCTAAAAAAAATTGTACTTTTTAAATATCTCCCATATACATTTTTGTGTGAAGTTTCTTTTCATAATTAAAAAAAATATTATAAACTATCCCATTTATGTTTCTAATATTCTTTTTTTTTAAAAAAATAACAAAGTAATCACCTAAAAGCGTACTCTATAAATATCTTTTACATAGTACATAAGAGAACAAATTGATCATTTTATTATTTTCTACTATTAATTTAAACCTTATGTTAATTTTCTATTATTTCTCTTGTAATTTAATTTTATTGTGCATCTGTTAGTTCATTTGCTAATCAGTTATTTACATTATTCTATTAATGAATAATGCAAAAAAAAGTTCGACAAATTTTATCATTGATCAATTTTTCATGACTATTTTATATTTTGGATCGCTATGCTTTTATTTTAATTATTGATTATATAATAAATAATAAAATTCAAATTAGATATTTTATATTTTTCTACATATTCTATTGGTTCATTAATATTGACCTTTTTAACTACCTTATATTTATAATATGATCAAAAGATATTACTCAGGTATTATTAAAATAAATTACACCCCCATTTAAATGGGAAGTTTAGTGCAGACGTAATATACAGTGTGTTGTCATTGGTGAATTATATTCACTTTAATTTTTTAAAAGTTTACTTTAAAGGCTCTATTTTTAATAAATTGTTTTTGAATAAAAAATTAATAATACGAAAATAAAAATGACAGCATGCAATTTCATACAATGTACAAGTACAAAAACAATAACAACAAACAATTGATTCTATAAAATATTTTCATTCTGGTCATTTTAATTTTATATTTTGCGTTTGTACTGCTTGTCAAATGTGATGGAGTAAAAATAATATTACAGAAAATTAAGTAACATTATTCAACATATGAATATACTAAATTCAAGTAATTTCTTCTATCAATTAACATAATAGAGCTATAGTAGCAAAATATGACTCAATTAATATCCACCACTTAATTTTACATAACACATAACTTACAAAATAATATTATTCCACCTCTGTATAGTCACGATCACGCACTAACTTTCGCAAGAAGAGAAGATGTAACAAATAGCCTAATTCAATCTGGCATTTCGACATACGATATGGACTTAATAGCGATGATGGCCGAGCTACAACTACTACAACGCCATGCTTGCAAGCAGTCAAGCAGTCAGTAAGGCTACCAACCACCCATTGTCCACCCATCTTCAACGTATATTCCAGACGATGTGGTCCCGGTTACCAGACAGGGATGAGTGGGATCATATTAGCACGTGATAGTAATACCTGATGCAGTTCATGGTTTGATCACTGGCACGTGTGATGACTAATAACTAACATCACGATACTAAGCTTCTTGACTTCGGGTTCGAAAATGTTGAAATATTTAAGACACATACGTCTAATTTTATCGGTGTGAATTTTTTTTATAAATTAATTATAAGAAGTAAACAAGTTATAGCGCTTACAAAAAAGCAGGTATATATATATATATATATATATATATATATATATATATATTACAATTTAAAATATATAAGAAAGTAATTAACGAATCCTGTCATAAATAAATTTTAAAATATGTCAACTCATATATTTGCAATTCTTATTATTAATTTTTGACATTCTGATAACATATATATATATATATATATATATATATATATATATATACATACAGGTATGGCTGTTTTTTGATACATTTGTTTTATTATGTAGTGGAAATTTGTATACATATCCTGGGTGATATCATCCATATATGTATGTGTGTAGTAGTTGTAAATCTGCGTCTGTATCCGCCGTTACTGAATTATACACTATGAATTATAAATGTGATAATTAATATTAAATAAACGTAACAACATAACAAATTATTCCCTATAGTTTAATAATTGAACACCTAAAAGTAATTTTCTCGAATCACAAATTACATTATAAAACGCGAGCAGTACAGTATTTTATACAAATCATTCTTGTTGTCATTCATAACAAAACAATGTTGTTTGCTAGCTATTTCCACCCTCATGGCAATCTACGATCTGATTAACACGAGTAAATTAGTAAAAACATAACCCCGAAATTAACCATGACATCAATTGGTGTCTCTCACCCCCCACAGTGTAACAAGCATCGCAGTGTCACACAAACTTGACATAGCGCCATTGTAATTACTGTACGCGCTGCTATGTTATGTTATGTAACAAGCAGCAAACCCTTAAATCCTATACTATACACCCTCAGTCAGTTTCATGACATAAGTGTCCTTGCTTTCGCGCTCAGCGCATAGTTGTGTATGAAGGGGTGAAAGTCTTACACGCGCTTATATTTTCCGGTGCTGATGTGTGTATGTGCACACATGTGTGCTTTGTTGTTGAGTCTTTGTGGGGTTCGAAAAACACATTATATTGTTGTTAATTGTTTCGTGAAGTGCTCGCTACGACAGTGAGTTGAACAGTTATGTACAAGAGGAGGACGTTCAAATACGCAAATGTATATATATATATATATATATATATATATATATATATATATATATATATATATATATACATATATCAAAGAAAAATTTGTATTTAAAAAATTTTAACGGTTTACTTTTTGAAATGTAATATAATATTTTATCAATTAATTAATTGTCATAGACTATATTCATTCAATTGTAAGTGTATTATTTCTGAATTTAAACGAGATACTTATAATTAATAATTTGAACTTAAAAATACTTGTAATTATGTATATAAAATATATGTATTAAAAAAAATTTGAACAAATAAATTTTTATTAGTAAATAATTATTTAAAATGATAAACTAACTTATTTTTTTTTAAAAAAAATTAATTTCTTTATTAATTACAAATCAACTTTTAATCTAAATGTGTATTTCATACATAGATAGATATACATAGGTAGATGATCACAGAGAAAGATTGATAGAAAGGTGAGAAAGAAACTATTCGAGATGAGAATACAAATTTTATAATATTGTTGCTTATTACACACTTTATTTTTTGTTTTCTTTCTTTGAAAACAGTATTTTATGTTCTATATTGTTTATTAGTAAAAAATAATTAATTTTCAAAAAAAATACAATTAACAAATTGTTTTTGATGTGTATGCTTCAAACTTGCCTAGAAATAGATTTTCTTATATACAGATAATGTTTGTTTCATCATACTATTAGAACGTGTTTCATATTTTCTGTGGTTGTATATCATGGGTTGGAATATTTGTAAATTAATTCATTTTCAATTGTAACATTTCTCTCTCTCTCTCTCTCTGTATATATATATATATATATATATATATATATGTACGAAATTATCCACAAAAATCTATGAGGTCGACTTATTTATTTAGGAAGAGGTTTCCATGGTACTCAAATATGTTTATCTCATATATAAAACAACTATGTTGTAATCCACCTGCAATAATGATAATATAGACATAAATGAGATTTAAAAAATATGTTTATTGTTTCATAGGGTAACACGTATATGTTTAAAATTGACAAGTGGGCGACCACAGCGAGAATGGGGCAAAGCATCCTAATTTTTATATATTATTCTATTTTTTCCTTTCAAAAGTATTGCTGTTCCTTTCTCCGTTTTAATATGAATGTATTTTATAAAAAGACAAATATTTAGCTTCTTTATTTATCAATTAATAAACACATTTCAATTATTTGCAGCGTCATCTGTGAAATGTTTATGAGTATATTAAAAAAATTGCCTACACTAATACATAAATAGATCAGTTCCACAATTCAGAAGCAATTGATATTCAAGTCGCAGGTATTCTGTAAACTATGCCTTCACTTCGCCAGATATAGCCGCGCACAATATTAAAGGAAACACCGTAACCCCGTTCTCTAACATTCAGCCCTGGGATACATGGGATCTTTACACCCCCGCTTCGTGCCGCGTTTATCACCGAGCAACATGTCTTATTGTATGTCCTCGATTTCCATTTTGTGCCCCGTTCCGACAGTTTAAGTGTCTACTAACCATCTTGTTTGTACATACAAGTGGGTAACATTATTTGCGCATTTAGTATGTATTACATTGTGC
Organism: Acanthacorydalis orientalis; assembly: GCA_034766995.1. Classification (NCBI taxonomy): domain Eukaryota; kingdom Metazoa; phylum Arthropoda; class Insecta; order Megaloptera; family Corydalidae; genus Acanthacorydalis; species Acanthacorydalis orientalis. Next base: position 31,417,132 of record CM068313.1, on the reverse strand, counting down.
TAAATGCAGAACACACACACACACACACATATATATATATATATATATATATATATATATATATACTTACATATATATATATATATATATATACAAACATGAGTATATATATGCACATATTTCTCTTACGTAATTAACATAATATTAATAAATCAAAAGTAAAATATTATTAGATTTTGAATTGTTTAATAATATTGTATCAACTGTAATAACATGAACTGAACAAAAATGTATATATATATATATATGTAAGTTAGCATGTATATGTATAAGTATATATATATATATATATATATATGTATATAAATCTTTATTCATTTTTTATTGGATTTTTCTCGGTTCCAGTCGCCCATTTCCAATTTTATTTCTTATCGAGGATAATATCGAAGGTCGTTATCTTTATTCGCACAACTTCCTAGCGTATCCTCTCAAAATATTCAATTTTGAATTTTTTGTTCGTTTTGCTTATATTGACATTTACTTATTTCCAGCAGAATATGAATATAGTAATGTCTATATTTTTAAATTTAATACCAAATATACGTCTTCAGTTTTTTGGTTATTTTTAAATAATTTAATTATTATTTGCATTAAATAAATTTATTATCATTTTACTCACATAATAATTTAAACAAATATTTATTCAATCGATATGTTACCTTTCATCCAATCATTAATGGCTTCTTAAACATTGTTTTAGAAAATAAATATGCTTATTCTTATATATATATATATATATCCGTAAAAAATAATTATTCACTGAATCATATTGTATAAATATATATTTATGTAAATAAAATGCACAAAAATGTACATCACTATGCGTAAATCCTGTATTAATATAGAAAAATATTGATACTTTCAACAATGAAATAGATTAATAACGAATGAACAATTTCGTTTTAATGAAAATTTGTCATAATTTAATTTTTTACGTTAAATTAAAAAAATATTTACTTTTCATTCATTGTTCACGTCCTTAAAACAACGTCTATAATAAATATTTAATTTTTTAAAAAACAATATTTTCGATGATATTAATCATTTTTAAGTATACATGAATATGAAACTGAATTATCTTTTTTATATTTTTGTTCTTTATTAATAGCTCATATAATTTAGGAACAATTTCAAAAATATTCACAAGTCAAACTAAAAAGGAAAATAGTTAAAATATATCAACATTTAATTCTCGTTTAAATATATATATATATATACTATTTCAACAACAAAAATAAAACCCGCGCATATTATATATATATATAATAATAATAATAATGAGTAATAATAATAACTTAATAATAAAAAAAAGTACTTAATATCTATAATACAACATTTTGATGTAAAGAATTATTCTGATACGACAATATTCTATATTCTACTCTTTTGTATTGTAAGCATTTTTTTTAAATATTAAACTGTAGATTTTTATATTGATATTTAAATTTTATACGAATTTTTTCTGATTATTAGGACTTTGAATTATAAATCATTCTATAATATTTTGTATTATTTTTTGATAAATATATTTCATTCTTATTTTAATATGTATTGTAAATAAAAAATTAAACTTCTTAAAGTTGTCTTTTCGTGTATAATACATAAATTATAATATTTATTTTATTAAATTATGCAGTTTATTAAATTAAAAAAAATGGTTTTATAAAAAAAATGATCAAAAAAATATTTTATTATACGAATTATATTCAACTATTTCTCCTCCTTCCCTGTTATATATATATATATATATATATATATATATATATATATATATATATATATATATACATGGAACATTTTGTTCTAAAATACAATGTAGTCATCTGAAATGTTAAAGAATAATTAAAAGCTGTACGGAAATTGCAGTTACAGGTTCGTAAACGAAAGTGGAGTGACCGATAATGTGAGAAAGAAAGCGTGTTAATGTCTTATGTTAACCTATATGTGTGCTGCAGGGTTTAATGTTTGTTTCGTTTTAAATGTTACATCATAAATGTATTTGTGTATGTATATATATATATATATATATATATATATGTATATATATATATATATATATATATATATATATATATATATATATATGTGTGTGTGTGTGTGTGTAATTTACAATAGCATATTTTTTTTTATTTGTCATTCTATACTTATATCGTATATAAAAATTTCAAACATTTTCATTAAATCCCTGTTCCATTTAAATGATTAATAAATGGAATTAACAATGAAAATTTTTATGAATTATATTTTAATATATATATTTAAACGTATTCTTGTATTTATGATTATTTAACTATTATTAATTTATTTTCTTACGTCAATATCGATGAAAATATATATAAAAAAAAAGAAAACATTTGTTAATATTCAAATTACGTAAAATGAAAATATATAAAATGAATATTATAGATGTAACCAAAAAAACTACACATTAAATGTATTTTATTAGAATTTTTATGAATAATAATTGTTGTTATATCTCACAGATGATTGGCTTAATACAGGCATAATTGTACATTATCAATAGAAATTCATATTTTATATTCAATGTAAAATGTGTTAAATTTATACCCGTAAATAATAAATTTATACATAAAAATATTTGTTTAAAAGAGGTTTAATTATTTCTAATTGAAGTATTAAATGTACAAAATAATTAGAATAATCGGAAGCACCATTATATATTCACAGCATAATAACTGTAAGTAGATTTGCTGAAAATAAAACTTTACATATCGGAAAAACATAAGAGAAATCCGTATTTGTTTGTTATCAAAAAGATATATCATAAAATCGTATAAAATAACATTTATTTGTAGCAAATTTCTAACAAAATTACACTATAATCACAATAAAAATTGTCGTTGTGACAATTCCATAAAATTCTATACACCTTCCTTTTTTATATTACTTCATATTTCGACAACATTTTAATAAATATTCATCAAGATTACAATTGCAACACATATATACATACTTTTACTTTTAATTTATGACTGTATTTAATGTGATCCATGTTTTGTGGACACGACAAAAGAAATAGTTGAAATAAAACATTTATTTTCGTCATCATAATCATCATCATCGCCCCCTTCGTCTTTCTTTATACCTATGAGCAACACAACCTATACGAATAGGAATTCGTAAGCCCTTGTGGGTTTTCTTAATGCCTTTATAGCATGCAAACATGTTTCAATGTTTTGTATATGTATGGCATAATGCAAATATAATAGTTTCAATTTATATTTCATTTTGAGTTTAGAAACTTTTGAATACACTTGAAGTTGATTTTTTTATTATTGTTGTACAAAATTTTTGTGATTGTAATTTTTGATAGGAACAAGATTAAGGAAAGTTTGATATCTGATTTGCTGATTGCAGAAATAATTGTAATGGCTAGTTATTTCACACGTGAGCAACAAATGAACATATCACTACAACCAACTTAATTCTCTCCTTTCCAAATTTATTTGACATTATTTTGTCAACATATCCACACACTTACACTTATATTTAAGAAGAAATGTATAAATAATAAAATTTATAGAAGTAATATAAAGTAAATAGAAAATATTTTTATAAAAAAAATAAAAATATTACTTTTATATAATTTTAAAAACATAAAAATTAATATTTAACCTAAATAAATTGATTATAAATTATCTTAAAAAATATTAAACTATCATTTTTTTAATAAAGTTCAATAATAGTCTATTATATTAACCGTGTTTCCGAATATAAGATTTAATTAAATATTTTTAGAAATGGAACAAATCATTTATAAATCATATATACATTATTTTCGACTATTTAAAATCTTTTGATAAGATATACATATATATGAGTATATATATATATATAAGTAAAAAATAAAAAAGTGTTTCATTCACGATGATGTAACAGGTATTTAGTAGATAGTCCCTAACTAAATTTCAGTTGAATATAAAATGTTGTCTATTATTAAAAACATAAAATTGTATAATAAGGAATTATTAAATCATAACGCTAAAAGGTGGCGATACAAAAACTAACAACTCTAGATGAGAAAAAAAATAACACAATAAAGATATAACTGGTTATATTAAGTGCGTAAGAGAGGACGAAGCTAGGCTAGAGAGGATAATATTGTGCCTTCGGGAGTTGTGCTCCGGGAACTTTTCGAGCAGCAACACGCGGAGGTGAGTGCAGCAGCAGTTGGGTGACGGTGGGAGGACTGTGTTCGAAATATGATCATCTCTGAAGGGTGTACGCGACGGGTGGGTAAGAGTTAGAGCGCAATAGGTTTGAGTGAAAACAGGAGGCCGGTGTCCCGAACGGTAACAGCTGTTGGTGGAAACGATGGGAAGTAGCTATTGTTAACATAGGTAGCTACAATGGAAAATAAAAAGAGTTTTAAATTATCTTCAGAATAGTTAAAAATTCTTGATATAATGAAATATTAACTATTATGTTTAAAACATTTTTTTCAATAACTAGATATACAGTTTACAAATATGTTTTTTTCGTTGTTTTACTACAAATACCACTCTAGATATTTGTATACATGATATTCGAGCATGATGAAATTAATTTTAGTCATTAGTGGATTCTTATAGACGGCTAATTAAATATTATTAATAAAAGATATTTTCTTTAATATAAGTATATATATATATATATACATATATATATATATATATATATATATATATATATATATATATATATATATATATATAGTCACTAATAATATATGAATGCAGAATAAACATTTAATAATAATGAAACATAAAATAATTAAGAATAAAATACATTTTCGAATAGCAGTAATCTTGAATTAAAGAATAATTCAAGGGAGAATTCATCATTCCTCTAATAAATAATATATAAACAAGAAAGGTATTTGATAAATAATTGTCATTTTTTTAGTAGTATTTATATATTATTATGATAATTAAAAAAAGATAAAATCTGATAGGTTTTGTATTTTTTTTTGTAACCCTATTATTATACAAAAAATAATTCGTTTTCATTTTTTAAATATAATCAGTAATGTTTTTAATTTATTATACGAACTAATAATATAAAGCAATTTTAATACTTTAATATGATGTTTAATTAATTTGTATACAATCAGTCGCACTATTTATACTTTTAAGTATGTAAGTTATTGATAATAATATGTAATAACATAAATACATTATCAATAAAAGTTTAATATTTCTTTAAAGATGGGACATGAAGATAAATAATCAATATATTTTAAATATATGAAGGTAAATAATAAATTATATTTCACTTTTTCTCTAATGTGTGAATATTCTAGACTAAAGTATCAAAATCTAATCAGAAAAAATTAAATATTACCATACAAATACAAATTCCTTAAAACAAATTATATTTTTTAGCATTTCGTAATATGAAAATATTAGGAAAAGAATATTATTTTAACTTTACCAATAGCTATATATATATATATATATATATATATATATATATACATATATATATATATATAAGTATAATATGTATATATATACATATCACGAATTTCAAAGATGAATTACACATTTTAAACAAAATATTTTATATTTATTGAACTGAATTATAAATTAAATATATTATATCAATTATTTCAATTTTAACTGAAAAAAGTAGGAATAAGGAGATTTATTTTATTAAATATCATATTTTCATACAATTTAAAAATCGTATGGAGAAATATACATTTATACGTTTTAAAAACTTAAATATATAGTAAAAAAATTTTAATTCATAAATGTTTGAAAGTAAATTTATTAATATTGTTTATATAGTTTTGAAATTTTAAATATTTAATTTTAATTTATCGCATACTTTATTTTTTTACTAATTTCTATACCTATTTACTTTGTTTGAATTATTTATGTTATATATTTTTCTTTTTCTTTTTCTGTGATAAATAAGAAAAAAAATTAATATGAAATAAATAGAATGCACCAAAATAATAAAAACTATTCAAGACTTGTACCTGTTCATGAATTAGAAATAAAAAATATTCTATTAAAAAAGTAATTAAAAAATTAAAGTCGATATCTAGTTTTTACTCTAAATACCTATTGAACATTTGCTAAGAGGAAACGTATTTTGTTCAATCTGAAAACAATTAAATTTTCAAAACTCCGTATATAGAATCTATAATTTTGAAGAATGCAAAGTTATGTAAGTAATCAGAAGGTTTGTAAATACCCGTATCCATCACCATACTTTTGTTTTCATACTCATATTTATTACCATTTTAGAAATTATTTTCGCAATGTTTATGTAAACAAGGAAATAAATACAATTAAAATTAAAAAATGAATCATTTCGTAGGAGTACTCGATTAAAACATACTAATCAAAATGTTAATAATGTTTAGAAAAAATTAAAATGAAATATTTCATTAATATTATTTTCTGAAAAGGATAGGAAGTTTCTTTTTATAAAAATAAAATAGTACAATTGTATGATATTAGTATGTAGAATACATAAAATATTGTGTACATAGTTCTGGCTTATTATTTTGAATTACAGTATACTTTTCTTAAGTAAAGTAGAAGATATAATCTATGTGTATATATATATATATCTATATATATATATACATATTATATTTGAGATTAGTATATGAGTATGAGATTTTATGTATGTATAAGAACCGAAAACTAAAAATAAATTATGTTTCTCATAAATAAAAAATAACGATTTTACTTGTTGAATACAAGATTAAAAATGGAAAAGCAAATAATGTATAACTTTTTTGAAAGAAAATACGAATCCAATTTGTACAAATAACATTTTATTTTATATGAAAGAAGTATATTCTTTATTTTTTATAAAGTGATTAAATGTGATGATAAATGTATCGCTATGATTAAAAATAATGTTTTAAAATAAGTAAATTACGTTTTAATCTCGTAAGATTTATATAATACTTAATTTAAAATCATTCTTTAATTTTTTATCCGGATAAAGGAACTGTTTCAGTAGCATATACTGGTTTTAAATCGTTATTTAAAATTCCCCAGAACAATACCACCAATGTGTATAAACACAATCCTATGTTGCCCGCCACCAAATCCCATACTGAGTCGACAGAGTCGCAGGGAACAGCAGTGGGTTGTTCCTGTTACACTACTGCCGTTGTCCTCATCGGGACACTTGCGATGCTTGGAGCTCCAAGCCCATAGCAGCCTGTTCAAGTGATTTAGAGCGAGTTCTGATTACAATTTGATGATTGTTCCAACACTGCCTGGCGCAAATATGTATGTGTTTCTCTCTATGTATCAGTGTCTGCGTTTTACATACATGTAGAGATGTACGCGTGTGGATGTACGAACGTGTCCCATACTCTTTTCTCTACTGCCGTCGTTTATCTTATACATTAGTTTCAATTCGCATGAACTATCAGAGTTAGAACATGATGTGTGACGAATTAAATTATACCTTTATTCTCATTTTATAGCAATCATACTAATGAGGTTATTCCTCTATGTGATATATATATATATATATATATATATATATATATATATATATATATTACATCATAGATAGATAGATAGACAGATAGATTGTATATAAATAGTAAAATAGTATACATTGAAATATGTATTAAAGTATTTTATTATACATTATTTTCTAGCATATTTTAAAAATAGAACACGATACTAAAAAATAGGAGTCATTAATTAAAAAAATAATTAAATAAAAAAAATCAACTTATGTTTTTGTTGGTAAAGAAAGCACATATTTTAGTGATATATAAAATGTCTCACTAAAGACAGTGTTACAAGAAAATAAATGACGGTATAAGGCAATATGCATTATTTCTGAAGAGAAGGGTGAAAGGGAAATATATCTTCTCAATGTTTGCAAGTTTCTACTAGACGGTCGAATTAAGTTATTAATCATATATGAACACAAAATAATTTGATATATTTATTTATATTGTATAATTAAATTTTATAGTTACAGTTCAGTATTAAACATAAATTGTATTTTTTAAAGTTTCATTTAATGAATAAATGCATGAAAATCAATAATTTAAATTTAATATTTAGAACAGCATATTGGAATAAATTATTTGTTTACACAATACCTACACACATACACACACACACATATATATATATATATATTCTTTCTTTTTTCTTTGCGCATATCTTCGCTACTTTTTAATGATTAAAATCTGTTCTTTATATTTTTTGGTACCAATAAATCATGATTTTGATACATGATTTTATAAATTTGTTGTTGTTAAAATATAATTTTTTATCAAAAGATTTATTAAAATGTATTTAAAAAATATAATATTTTACTTTTAATACCATCAATATACATTTTTAATCCTGATTAAATTTTTATTTATTAAGTTTGTTTTAGTTAATTTGTTTCTACCGTAACTTTGTAATTATCTTAATAACTATTCTTAATTAATTATATTATTCGTACATAATTACAATGATAATTGAAATATTTATTATTCGTGTTAAATATTTTATGTTTTTGATGTATAAAAAAATATTTGTCTTAACAATAAATGACATATTATCAAACTGTTGTACCTAAAAAAGTGTAAGTTAATAAAATAAGTATATTTGGAAATGTAATCCAATAAATTTTAAACTTTAGATTTATTTTTCTGTTTTAGTACATTTGGATATTAAACGAGAATAAAATGAAGATAAATTACTTTTCTTTATGAGAACATAAAATTTTATTTTTACATTGTTTAAAAAAATGTATGAAATCTTATATTAATCTATTATTATTATAGATTCTACATCAAAAAAAAAATGTTTCTGATATACATTTTATTTAACATAATTCCCAGACAACTTGTGATTTATTATAAGGTTGACTAAAAAAAGTCAAGAATAATACTTTTTTACTGCATTATATTATCATGTCATGAATTAAAATCATTTTGTGTATATATTGTTGATTGAATAGTTTTATTTATAGTTCTAAAAATACAAGTCAAGGCAGTTAGTTCATATTATGGATACACATTTACGTTGAATCTAACAAATTCTATTACAACAAAACAACAACAAACATTCATCAAACAATGGAGACTGAAGCTCAGCTAAATAACTTCACTTGAATTATAATCTTCACATTTCAGAAGATATATATATATATATATATATATACATGTATTAAATTAAATTCAAATTGTTAAATCATTGTCTTTAACCAAAATGAAATATATGAATATTAATTATAATCATTTATTTATAGTTAAAATATTAATTTTAACATACTTTAAGTATTAACACAATATATTAAATCTTAATATTCCGATATAGAATCTGCAACTACACTTGACATGATTCAATAAAGTATCGATTTGTTGCAAAACATTATACATTTTTGAGATGTTTCCTTATGGTACCACTATAAGTAGATTCATCAGACATAAAAAAGTCAGTAAGAAAGGAACATTAGATTGTGTTCAACTGAATATTGAAACATTGTTCTTTTCTAGACAACACATTTATATTTTCGTACAGATATGGTATTAGAAAACTTTCGAGCAAGCAATTTCAGTTTTCAATTGTTCATGCATATATATATATATATATATATATATATATTTCTGTGTTCCCTGTAAAATAGACCGCACGTGTTTTTACTATTCATCCGTATTGAAGATCGAGTTGTATCGTGTTTGACGTTGTGTAAGATTGGAGAAAATTCAATTTCTTTAATATTTACTTATCACTTTATTCTCTTTATTTTTTGTCTTTTTAAATAATACATATTAAAATTTATTATTTATCCTTTTTTAAATAGACTAAATTATATATATATATATATATATATATATATATATAGCACATCGGTGAATATTTTTTTAGATTAAATAACTATACGCGGAACAAAATAAAGTTAAATAAACTGCTAATCCTGTTTTTTTTAAAAAAATATACGGCATTCTATTTTTTTCTATTAAAGTACGTGGTGATTCTCTTTTGTATTTTTTAAGCGAACATATCTATACACACACATTTTCAAGAATACAATCAATATAGAGGATTAACCCCTGTCAGTCTTCTGTCCAACTATTTTCAATTATATTACGATGTATTTTATTTGTTTTTTAGTTATTCTTAAAATTTTCAGATTTATCTTTTCAATAAGAACATTATTTTATTTCGTTTTATTGATACGTTTGTATTCTTTTCTGCTATTAATACATTTAGTCAATTGAGATTTAAATGAAATTGGGTCAGTTTTATAAAATATTTTTATATAGAATAAATAAACTTATTTAAGTATTACATGAGCTTGTTCTTGTAATCAATTCACTCTTAAATATTAAATTGATTTGATACAGAATCAATTCAATATTTCAATAGTTCATAATTATTATAAATAAATCAAAAAAAATTGACGTTTTTTATATCATTTTACTCCATTATTTGAAAGTTCCGTTGTAGTAACAGAATTATATATATATATATGTGTGTATATGTATATAGTGTTATATTACTCAAGTGTATATAAATGCATATGATGACTTGTTATAATTTGTATATTAGACCTTAAAAATTTAGTCTCTCAATTTTTTCATATATCATTACATTTAAAAATTTATATATAGCAGACAATTTTGACTTAAAAATTAAAATACATAATTTTGATATTAGAAAAGTAAAAAAAATATATAATTTCATGTATTGTTTAATTGTCATTAAATTGTAGATAAATATTTCGACAATAAAATAATAATTATCATGTTAAATTATTATTTTTTTTCTCATTTTCTTCTCTCTCTCTCTTTATATATATACAATATATATATATATATATATATATATATATATATATATATATATATATATATATATATATATATATATATAATGAACATCAGTTACAGTCATAAATATTTTAATAGTGATAGAGGTGAGATAATTCAATTAAAAAAAATCGAATATCTGTTCTATGGACACAGTACAAAAATATCTACAATTTAGCCTATATATATATATATATATATATATATATATATATATATATATATATATATGTATATATGTATATATATATATATATATATGAAATCAAATTTAAATAAAGTATATTCAGGAAATAAAATATTTTCGTAAATAACACAATTGTCATAAAATTTATTATTTATCAAATAATAAAAAATGACTATCGATAATAAAATCTTTGGAAAAAATATAGAAAAATGATTAAGGCATTCTATTGTACAAAGTATGTAATAAGTAAAATCAACATTTATAATTCATTGTAATAAAAAAAAATATATACAATTTTAAATTTGTTAATTTTAAGCTGTTTTTCTGTCTTTACGTCTCTCTTTATATATATATATATATATATATATATATATATATATATATATAAAGAAGCTTATGAAAATAGAGAGCATTTAAAATGGAACAAATTAAGAAATATAAAGAAAAATTACATGTTTAATGTTTAAATTTAATTTTGTTTTATTTTAAATATACCTAATGGAAAAAACGTTGAGTAGAAAAACAATTAATTCAAAGTAAAAAAGAATTAAACACACCCACGTTTTTCCTTGTTTTGTTTTTCTCAACACGTTTTTTTTATACGATTTCACTAAAGCAACTCACTCAAACCCTTGTACAGTAATATTGAGACTATATTATATATATTGAAGCATCGCCATCTCGAGCGTGGATGGTGGTCATAAAGGTGCACAAGTGTGTTTGCTGTGATCTCGACATTCAGTGGCGATCACAAACCCTAACCAATTCTATTCGCAACACACAAGAGCACACACATACATACGCAGGCTCTTCAAATAGGATATTCTTTTCTATTGACCTCAGCAACTGTATGTTATTATTTCAGTAGTGTTCCAAACAACTGTTCTGAAAATTTTATGGTAAAATTTATTTTACAAGCAAATTTTAAAATAATTTTTCAATTAAATTCTCTTTGAAATTTTTAAACTATAATTGTTTGCAGCTAATCATGAATTTTCTTTAAGATGCAATAGTTCTTACACACACACATATATTTATATATATATATATATATATATATATACAGATAGATAGATAAATACATAGATACATTAATATATGTATAAATTAATTATATAACATCCATCATTTTAATGAAATTGTGCATTCAGAAAGATACTATTTACAAAAAAGAAGAATTTAAATTTAGTTATATTTATTTAAAAAAAAAATAGTTTTAACACATAAATGGCATTAACAAAAAGTACGCCGAGGTTTTGAAAAATGAAATAGAAACTTTTCCTATTGTATACGTTATCACTATATTTTCCACTACACCTAAACCATCTTGAAATTACCAATTAAGCATAGATAATATGATTAAAAAATTTGACAGTTTCATTAATATTTCATGTTTCATTCCATTTTCGTGTAAAATAAATTTAGGATAGTTATTAGCTGTAATTAATTTTTGTACTCAGGATTTTTTAATATAAAACTGACATAACTGTTCTAATATACAGTTAAGCAAGCCAAAAATTTTATTTTGACCTCTTTTTCTTAATAGATTTTAATTTATGATTAACAGTTAATTTGCAGTATTTTGTTAGTACCAAAAGTCTATGCCTGCATACTTAGTCATTTTTACTTGCTGTATTCTTATTTAGTAACAAAATTTATGTAGATTTAATAGAGTATTTTTAAATAAATTATTAGTATAATATAATATTCAATTTATATATCTAATATACAATTTATTATAAATTAATGCAATATTATACATAATATATATATATATATAAAGAATTTTTATAATTTTACCTCTTTTAAATAATTAAATATTTATCTCTCCCTATTTATTTATTACTTGCAAAATTATTTGATTGATTTTTAAAGCGAACTGAATATACTTTCACGAAATTAATAATTTAAATGCCAAAAACATAAAATTTCTTTAATAGTACCAATTATTTTATACATATTCTATTATAAGACTTGTCAAGAAATTTTAAATCGTTCGCTAGATGTAATGTCATCCAAAAATCCCTATTCAAAAATATTCTTGAAAAGAACAACCTATATAAGTGGTTATCTATATCGGACACAAAACGTCCGCCTCATATGATTGTACCCACAAACTACACGTATATCGGCCTACGTTTGATCACCCTCTTTATTTTTTACGACCAGTGAAACGAATAAAGATGCACAAGTGATTTGATCTAGCACACTCTCCACACATCTCTCTTATCTTCTGATTTGATTGGTTTTTTGTTGCGGCTACTTTTATTGATTTCGCATTTCGTTCGAATTGTTTCATCTTTTACGATATTGTGTTTCATAGTGATTAAAATCAAAAAAAATCATTAATTGACAACATTCTCAACTAATTCAATTTTATCTGTCTATAACATATTTGTGTCATATTTATATATATATATATATATATATATTAAATAAAATCCAAAACATTTTAGAATTATGTTATATAAAATACACACACACACAAATATATATATATATATATATATATATATATATACATATATATGATAAAACTTGATAAAAGCGAACGAATTAAAATTTTATTTATATTGGTAGAGAATACTGGTGAGATTAAATCTCACTAAGTGTTCAAGAAAATCGTTTTCTTGATCAAAATTGACAGATGTCGTAAAAACAAATCCAAATTTATGACACACAGAACAAAGTCTGATAAATTAGTCGCTTAGATACGATCACCTCAGTGTTCAATTACATTCATCAAAAAAATACTAAGCAACCGAACCGAATGACTGTCTACTTGTTCAGTAATATGTTATCACTGATAAAATATGAGTTTATTGTCGTATTTGTATTATACATACTAAATGTGTATTCTATATATATTTGTATATATATATATATATATATATATATATATATATATATATATATATATATATATATATTGTACATGAAATTTATTTTTCGATTTTACGTACACTGTGTTATAATAGTGTATTAATAAATTATCGACTATAGTACACTACAATAATAACGTTAATGTTGCTAGTATTTTTTTATTCTATCAATAATAAATCATTAAAAAACATATAACTATCATAACCGTTGAAAAGCACATTTATAAGTATCTTTTTAAATATCTCATTCTCTTTACATTAATTGTATAGAGTAAGTAAAAATTGTTAATTGTAATTTATAAGTAGAAGAAGATTTCTCTATTATTATAAAACGCCAATTACTTAAAATGTATCTTATTTCCTATGATATTTATAATGTAAATAAATTCTGAAAACACAAAAATAGATTTAAAAAAAATATTTCCTGCTCTTATGAAAAATAATAGTTTAATGAAAGATAGTAATTCAATTCATGAAACATCAGACATTAAATATTCTATTAAAAAATAACTACCATTTCTTTCCAATGAAGTCATTTAAAACTTTAAGTGAGCAATGCAATACTTTTAACAATATAAAATTTCACAATAAAGTAATTTATTACATTTTATATATTCTTGAGTAGTAGGTAGTGAAATAGCGGATAGTAAAATAGATCTCGGATTGAAGTGTACATAAAATAGGATAATAGATTTTGCATTGAAAAATACAATACTCTATATTTAAATATCCATTTGAATATTTATTATCATAAAACATGTTTCAGTATTAAAAAAATAAATAATGTACTCATATAAATAAATGTACTAAATATTATTTTTTTAATTATACACTATTACACACTCTCTTTTAAATTTATTAGGTAGATAAACAGATAGACATAGGTAGATGGATTGTTATAGATAGATAGGTAAATAGATAGACATATAGATGGAACATTTTATTAATTTTTTTATAATTATATCAGATAGAAGAAATTTATTTTCTTAAAATGTAATTATCATTAAATAAATTATAAATATTTTGGATTGTTTGATTAAAGGCATTTAATTGTTGTTATTAAATTTTATGTTCAAAATTTTCTTATTGTACAATATATATTTATTTAAGGAATTATAAATTTTATTTTTTATTATGCAACATATTTATTACATTTTTAAGTTAATTAATATTTTTACCATTTTTTCTTTTTATTTTATTATTTAATATTTTATGCAAACATATATAAAATCACTCTTATTATGAAAATCTCTATTTTAATATGAATTTTAATATTCATCCTCGATTTTTGTACCATCTTTTATTTTCTACAAAATTTAAATTATAATTTAATACTAATATATCAAAATTGTAAATAGGTTTATAGCTGTTATTGAATCCAGATAAAATAATTGTTATCAAATTTTATAATGTTGAAAAAGATATATATATATATATATATGAAATAATATATTTTTAAGAAATATTACTCAATTATATTTAACCTGGTAGCTGCGTCGCCCTCTTTTAAAAGTATTTCCCTACATTGTGTCATAAAAATTAAAGGACCACAAGTATACTCATCAACCACAGATTATATGCAGCTACTGTAGAGTTGAATTAAATTGTAACGAAATGGCATCTGATTTTTTTCAAAAATAAGTAATTTTATTGCTCAAATTCATTTTCATGACGAATATAATTGTCATACACAAGTAACAAATTAAATAAAAAAATGTCATATATTAATAATCACATGAAAATATATAATATTTTCAATAATTTGCAGAGCGAGCACATATAAATTTATTTGTATGTATATATATATATATATATATACATACATACATATATATATATATATATATATATATATATGTATCTATGTATGTATGTGTATGTATATACACATAAGAAAAAGGAAGTTGCTAAATATTAAAATTTATTTTCAAAAACCCAAAAAGTATAAAAAATATCAAATTGAATAATCGAATTTTCAGAAGAAGATGATAGAAATGCATGAAAAATTTCAAAAAAGGAAATACTTTTAAGTTATTAAATTAAATGTTTTACATCAAAGAATAACAATTTCTTATAAAAATTAATATTTAAATTTACTATATAGAATTTTCTATCAGAACACAAACAGAATTCTATAAACAATAATATATATATATATATATATATATATATATATATATATATATATATATATTTAAATTTATTATTGTGTTAACTGAATATCGAGATTTATTTAATACTAGCAGATTTAAATACCAATAGTAAAATCTAGTTCGGGAAAAAATACTGTTTAAATTGTTTATAACTTCAAAAATGTTTGTAACTTTAAATAGGCATTATATGAAAAGGAATTTAGGCAATGAAAATTATACTCTACAATATTAATTATTGGAAAATAAATAATTTACTTTGAAAACAATTATTTACAATTACTGTATACATATTATATATTAATTGTATTAATAATTTTCTAAACAAAATATATATACTTTGATCCATTGTTCATAGAAATTAATTTACTCGTATAAACAAAACATAAACAATTTATATGAAATATACATAATGTACAGTAATAATAGTACATATATATATATGTATACATAGCACTAAAAACCAGATTTTTCTAATGACAACTGTATTAAAAAAGTAGTTCTTTTAATAAAAATTAGAAATAAATAGAATTTTAAATTTTAATTGACTGTTTGAAATAAAGTATCACTTTTAACTATTTATTATGTGTACATATTAAACAATTTGATTAACATATCTGCAAAATATATAAAAACATTTTTTTAATATTTCATGCAGTCCAATTTGTATTTTCAACTTTGCCATTGAATCGAAATTTATTTTAAAATATTTGAAAATGTTAATATTATTATACCAAAAATTAAAAAAATTCTGAATGTTTAATTCCAAAAAAGATTTTTATTCAATTTAAATTCTACAAAGTAGTGTATATCATTATAATGAATTTAATATCGTGAACATGTAATATAACTTTGTTTATTTACTAATATACTATAATATTAGTTGTTTTTTAAAATTATTTATATATATATATATATATATATATATATACATATACGCGCTTATGTATACATAGCATGAAATTTGTATATTTTATAATGCTGACTGACTTATAGTTTGTTATAATTTGTCGGAGTATATTTTTAGCTTAAAACAATATTTTACTGGACCTACAAGCTTTGGTATAATCCACAGAAATCTAATTGTTCATTCGAACCTATCGTTTTCTAGTATAAGTATATATTATATGCAAATATTTCAAACTAGCAATCCCCCAAATGATTTTATTACGCAAACATTCAAAACTACAACATTAAACTGTAATAATATTTATATGTGCAATATTGAGAACACACATAAATCCCTCAAAATCAAATCATTTATTCTGGCCCAACTTTATCCACCACTAAAATTCAAAACCCCTAACATACGCTAGTAAAGTTTTTAGTCAAAGCTGCGGATGCAAATTAATTCTATATTGCTAAATCGACCGCAATTTCATAGCATTTCATACGTCTGTCTCGTTCGGTTTCTCGTTCATAGACATAAATGAACGAGATAGAAAGATATATACATATAAACGTTGTACGTGTAACCACGAACGATATATTTTGCAAGAAATTTAATATTTCATGGTATAAACTTAACTTTGTCATTAATGTCTTCTCCACTTTTCTTGACTTAACAATTTTAGAAGCGTGCAAGCTGCCGAGACTGTAGAGAAGTACAGAAGAACAAGAAGAAGACGCATCATGAACCATAAATCGTGTTATTGTTACGGAAATATATTTGGACGATGCGTAGAGCGAGACAACCTATCATATTTTTATGAAATCAAATCTCTCTATTTTAGTCGCAGCGAATTATATTTTATACTTTTTGACTTATAAGTATAGTTTCAGTACACATTGCACTACCATTACGGGAAACTTACATAACTGATGTTCAGATTATTACAATGTTTGTCTCAATTTCAACAATTACCAGATAAATTTTATTTATGCATAAATTAAAAGTCTTCTTTGTATCTAACGTCTTTTATATTTGAAATGATTACACAGATCACTAAAAAATAATTATAATCCATTTATTTTCACGTCAAAATTTAAACGTGATTTATATGCTGTTTTGTTAAATATTTTTTATATTTTTTTAAAATTTTGTCTAGCTTATTATTTTCTTTTAAAGAAAATTATTAATTTTTTAACTTGCCAAAAATTTTTCAGTTATAAAAAAGAAATAATCGAATAAAAACTAATAAAATTGATTATAATTTAAATAAGTTATCAGTTTTTATACTTAAATAATAATAAATATGCTGAGAAAAATGAAAATGGTTTATAATGCATTATTTTTTATTTTTCTTCCTCAAAATATTTAACTAATTTTAAAATAAAACCTCCATATAAAATAACTACTTTAGAATATAGTTTATTCTAAACTGCAATCAGAAACAAGACGTGTTGTGCTAATATAGATTTCACCAACAATTATATCTTTATTAGTGCTAGATAAATTGTCAATGTTTAACTCATTAGTCCAAACTTTGTTAAAACCATTTCAATGGGAATTTGTGCAATACTTAGAATTTATGTTTCTGGTTAAGAGTTTATTTTGTTTCAGGAAGATTGTTTATGCAGTAAAAAATTACATAAATATAAAAGCATAGAAGGCTACTCTTTTATATTCTATTAAGACATATTCATAAAGTTTTTTTGATATAATAAATTGTCCATTAAAAATGTAATTATTTGCTTGGTAGAAAAATAATCATGCTTTGTGGGTTTCAAATTCACAAACATTTTTTAATTTAAGTGATTTTAAGTGGTCCCGAACTATTGGATGACTATCGCCTAAATTTTGTACAAGTTCTTGAATTGTTGTGCGTAGTTCTGATTCAACTAACGCCTTCAGTTAGTCGTTATGAACCGAAAAAGGACGTACGCGATTTTTTCAATCTTTAAGGTTCTCGTCTTCAGCGCGAAATTTTTGGAACCAGCATTGCACCGTACGTTCCTTAACAGTGCCCACATCAAAAGCATCATTTACTTTACGAGCCATTTTTGCTGCTTTAACACCCGTTTTGAACTCATACAAAAATGCTCTAATTTGCTTCTTTTCCATCTTTAATTCAATAGCCTAATTTAAAGAAAAATTAATTTTAAAATAATATTGACATGGACACGATGAAATGACACTTTTATTGAGAAAATAAGGTTTGAATTCAGAAAACAAACCGAAATGAATTTTTTACCATTCTAATAGACTATATTTGAGGACCAAATCAAAAAAAATATTTTTAATACATCTTTTTACATCAATATTAACTTTCATTGCTTCAAAATATTGAAATTATTTTTTACAGTGTTTGAAAAAAATTAAATAAAATCCTTTAGATCGTATAATAAAGATTTAAGAGGAATTAAATAAGAAAAAGACATTAATTTTTTACAAAAATATTTAAAGAATACAAGAATTAGTTAAGACTATAACGATAGAATTGTATGTGGCATTGAAGTCATTGAAGTGTAGTATTTATGAGAAACATTACTGAAAATAAAAAATTGAAAAAAATATGTTGAAGGAATTCCAAACATAATAATGAAATATTCCTTTCGTTTAAAAAAATGTTTGTATCATTAAATTTAACAATACACGTCTGTTTAATCAGAATAAACAATTAAAACCTAAATATCTAAAGTGTACAGTAATTAAAGTGTTCCAATATTTCGCAAATTTTTCCTTTACTGTTTTGAATCAGTTTAGTTAATTTATTTTCCGAGAAAAAATTTAAATATATTATTTGTGTAGCTAATTTAAACAATATACTTATAAACTATTTTAAAACTTTCTAATACATAGTTCGTCTAGTTTCGAATTAAAATGTTTACGTTACTAGATATAAAATTATTTTATATCAATTAATTAATAATACATTATAACATCCCACATACAAGTTGAATGTTATATTGAATAAAGTAACTTCTACTTAACTGTGATTTAATCTAAATCGTATACAAATTCATAATATACCTATCAAATTTGTAATATCCATACGTCTGTCTACGTACATACATACATACATACATACATACATATATATATATATATATACATACATATATACATACATATATACATACATATATATATACATATATATATAAACGTGCAACACACCTAGACAACCATATATCCAAATGTTTTTGTATAATTAATGGATGTTCTCTCTCTGGATCGGCTCAAAGGGTTGGCATGTCAACTTAACTACTACATTACTGGTAAATGTTTCGTATGATGGAAAATTTAATGCACACTGATACTTGATACAAACTGATTAAATCAGTACTAGTATGAACATGTGTAGAACATATTGCTATTAGATTTGTATTCGTGGCTGTGTCACTTCCAGTTTAAAATATTCAGTTAAATACCGGTTCAAACGATTCATTTCGTGTATGTCGCAAAAGTTTATTTTTTTACTGAAACTTTACCAGCAAATACTTTTATAGAATTGGTAAGTAAATAATTAATTTTGTCTGTTTTTCTTTTCGAGTCGTATTTTAGCTGATGTGCCCTTCTTTTTAAAATTAAGCTATCCATTAGTTTGCAAGTATTAATAAATATTTAATTTTTATTTTAAATAAAATATAAATTGCATAAAATATTTGAAATGATTAAAATGTTAAGAAATCTTAAAAAAACTTACTTATGGTATATATATATATGCATTCATTTATATTAAATTACAATTTAAGATATTCATTATCATATGATCAAAACACTTGATCTCTAAACAGAAACTCTATACACAATTATTTTTGAAAAAATCGTAATACGAGTATATGTAGTATTCATTAATTATAACTAAATTTAAAAAATCATTTTAATATTTATTTGAATGAATTTATAAAATATAACATTATTCATTCATTAACATCTCTAACGGAATCAGTAAATAAAATATAATAATTTATTTGAACGAATATTCAATCTCTAAAATTGTTACATTAACAAATTAAAGGAAAAAAAAACATTATTTATTGTTCCATTAGGAGGTGAATTTTTCTTACTATGACTTCGATGCGTACATCTTTTTCAGACAGCTTTTTTAAAGGTGTTCATTATCACAATGACCATCTTTAAGAAAATCTACCTCGAAAAGACGTTCACACTAAAAATCAGTCAAAGAAAGAGAAATATATAGAGTCCTACAGGAGTAATCAATCAAAAGTTGGCATGTAAATGAGAACATATAAATTATATAATATTTTTCATATATATATATATATATATACATACATATATATAAATAAATATAAATGTATATATATATATATATATATATATATATAAATATATACCTATATACATAAATGTATGTATATATATATATATGAAAAATAATGATCTTATTTAATGATAATATTAATATGCAAATGAAAAATAGAATGAATTGTTGAAAAAATTCCATACTTGTAAATTTATATTTAAAGATTTTTGTCAATTTGAAAAGCAATCTATACTTTTTTATACTCTGTAATTGAAATATATAATAATTCACATAGAAAAATAATAAGTGAAATGAAATATTATTATATGTTTTAAAAACAATAATTATAGATGAAGCTGATATGTATATATATATATATATATATATTGAATGTGTATGTAATGCACAACATACATGAATTTTATTCTCGAGTTTTCATTCAAAGATCAATTCGCATAAATTTTTAAAAATGTTTTTCTTAACAACTATATTACGTGTACCATAAGGTGTTTGATCAAGTTCCTTGATTGTTTTGATAGGTTTGTTTAATAATCCATAACTTTTTATATTATAATTTTAAGACCTTCATTATATATAATATACATATTGCATTTTAACAACATAATTTTTTTATCTTCAAATTAATCAAACATTTAATCAATATTTCAGATGCAAATGAATATTGAAAAAAATGTTTCAATCAATTCTTATAGTTAATAAAACAACATTTAGTTTAATTTACAGTATCAGTTTCAATATGATATTGGTTACAGAATTTATAAATGTGAATTAAATACTGATTTTATAAAATACACAACAATAAATAGAAAATCGATATTATATTGCCTAGAGTATACAACTGAACGTGTTTATTTGAACACTTTGAAATTGATAAAGGTTCTGAAAATCAGGCGACACTCTCTTGCAGTCATTTCATTTTTGGTGGAACTCATCAAAATGTAGCTTAAGGGTAATTGAATGCATTATTATCCACAGTGAATTTTGTGACGAATCCTTTAAACGACACACAATAAATTAAAGAAGAACACATGATTCAATCGAAAGTATTTACTTGGTATTTATTTAAAATAATCGATTATAACTTAAAATACAATAATTTTTTATTATTAATTTTTTTGAGATTTATATATATATATATAATTATATATATATATATATATATATATATATATGAATAAATATATAGGTACATATGTGAAAGGTATATTTGAGTGACTTAAAATAATAGTTTAAGTTATATGTTTGAATTATTGGTTTAATTGAACTGAAATTATGCTAGGAAAATAATGTTGCAATTGCTATAACAAATTGCAGTCATAAATGTAATAGGTTTTTAGATTTCCATATCTTAGAAATATTTGTGACGAATATATTAGAAACTTGGCAAAAGTTCAAGAAGTAACTATTATGTGAATCGAAAATGTTATAAGATCAATTCTCTGCTAAATAACTTATACGTTGTTCATTAAGTATTTTAATTCTCTCAATATCATTGTAAAAATAAAATAATCGTTAACTTTATTAGGAATATATAT
The DNA here is from genome assembly GCA_034766995.1 of Acanthacorydalis orientalis. Lineage (NCBI taxonomy): Eukaryota > Metazoa > Arthropoda > Insecta > Megaloptera > Corydalidae > Acanthacorydalis > Acanthacorydalis orientalis. Next base: position 31,394,397 of record CM068313.1, on the reverse strand, counting down.
ATATATATATATATATATATATATATACTACATAAATTTAAAAAATCACATTTTTTAAGTATTGATCGTCTTATTGTAACAAAAATATTTTTAAATTTAAATATTATGAATAAAAAAAAATTCAACTTCTACCAGAGAAAATCGTAAATAGTCGCTGTATGCCTAAATATTTTAATAAAACGAATCGGTTTTATTTTCCTGACAAAAAGTAATTAAATTTAACGAAAAATAGTTATTTATATTTTTTCAATATATTATATTTTATTACCTTTAAAATTGTCATAAACAAAAACTGGCGAAAAATATATAATATGCATAAAATGTTCTTCACTTAATCAGCATATTATGTAATAAGTTTGATATGTTATTTTTAATTATTGACTTAATAAAAAATCCAAAATTTAATAAAGTTATATTAACATTCCAAGAAATTACAGTGAAAAATTACGTCCAATTGTACAGTTCTTTATAGTATATTTTTACATATGTATACAATTATTGAAACAAATTCTATAATTTTACAAAAAATATTCCACCTTACACAAGAATATTCATAAAATAAACGTCGATCTAAAAAAATCTATCTAATACTTAACTTTCCTTTAATTTTTCATACATATCTTTATGTAAGTTAATCTTTTTACGACCTGTAAAACAATAATTTATTCTTTAGGATTTTTCAACTTTGAAAAATCCTAAAGAACAAAAATTTGATTATTTTTATTTGAAAATAATCAAATTTTTATTTTAAAAATATTTTTTAAGAATCTTAACAAAATTGTACAAAATATAACTTGTAAAGTACATATAAGCATATATATATATATATAAACAAAAATATATAAATATACATATATATATATATATATATATATATATATATATATATAGATAAAAAAATATATATATATATATAACTATACATATATATATATATATAAATATATATATATATAAAAATATATATATATATATATATATATATATATATATATATATATATATATATATATAAATATATATATATATATATATAAATATATATATATATATAAGCAAATTTATTTTTGTCCTAATAATCTTATTTCTTTTGAATCACGCATGTTTTTATCTTCTGTAAATTATTCCTGCAAATATCCCATTTCTATATAACTAATGACAATTTTAAAATTATCTATAGCTTCTTTGAGTACAGCTCAAGTGCTCAAACTATTCGAATAACATATAGATTTCACCTGGTGCAAAAAGATAAACTATCAGTACCAAAGATCAATGAGATTACTTTTATAAAAAGAAATATTAATTATAGAAATTTTCATAGAGATTATACTACATCCATTTTAATTCAATGTGTTAAATATATATAACTATATTATTTTTCCTCTCGACCGTACGAATTTTAAGATAATATGAAAACTAATGACTTCTATTTCCATACGTCAAAACTTTGTTATATTGTAAACATTTCTTACTTAAACATATGGTAAAATATTCAAAGAACTTTGATATTTTTAGTAGAATTTTAAAAAAGTATCTAATCCATTATCATAAATTTAGTTATTCTATTGCAGAGTACAATAACTTGGAAATAAACTTTAATAAATATCATATATCGAATTCATTTTCTATCTAAAAATTTATCTATTAAAATATTTTCTAAAATGAACAATGAAAAATCTAACACAAATAAAATTTATTTAAGTGGTCGCTGTATGAAACATTTTGTAACTGATCATATTGTACGCAAGGTGGTTACATCCACATGACGTCAATTCCGGTACCGGCTGCCATCGCCATTTGGTGTTCCTTCCCTACCCTTTAGTTCAGAAGTGATCATGATACCATGTTTTACTGCTACATTGACATCCACAAACCACACTTATTTCCGATACGTAACAAAGTACTCAAATATGCTGGTCTCACTTACTTATAACTATAACAGTTTAGTGTCTTTGTTACCTGTACAATATAGACATTTAAAGAGAAACGTTGTATTAACATTTTTTCTTAGTTCAAAAGGCTATTTATCAATATTTTTCTATTTAAAATTTTACATTAATTATATTTTATAATTTATGTTATAGAATATAATGTAAAAACACGACTAAACCTTAAAGGAAATACTTATCGATTATTACATTCTTTAATTAAATAATAGTAATCATTTTTTACTGAATCAATGCTACCAGACGACCGGTTAATTAAACTGAAATTTAACTAGTCACCTATTTTCAAATATTAATTACGATTTTCGACTGATAAAAAGTAACAGTTGAGAAGTGTTATTTCCATTGTTAATTGAACGTACAATTTTATTAATTTATTATTATAACAGTTTATGTCTGAGTTAAATTTAAAATACCAACGCTCTTCAACGTATTTAGAACTATAATAAGCGTTTCAGATAAAATTAATGATAGATTATTAGACATAATTGTCTAACTTTTAGATATTATTATATTATAAGTTATTTATGTAAAAAAATGTTCTTATTTTCAGTTAGAATTATTTTACAGTAAAAATAAAAACAATAAATATATAAGTTCACACAAGACTTTTTTTATTAAATCTGAAATCGATTTAATGTTAAAAAAGTTATAATAAAAAAATCTGATAATAAAATAAGTTCTTAAACCTACAATTAAAGTGAAAACATTTGTATTTTTATTAAAAACATCTATTTTAATGATTAATGGGATTATACATTAAAAGAAATGTTTTATTTCGCATGTAAATATTTAAAACCTTTAAAGAGTTTAATTTAAAAACAAAGTTTTAAAATTTTTGTCAAAAATTGTCAATTATATAAAACACACCTTCCTTTAATACATTAATTTATTTTAAACTAGCAAATAAAATGTTAAGAAAGTAAGCATACACTATATGAAATTTATTATATAATTTAAAGTATAATAAAGCTTTCTTAACAAAGCTTTCTTTTTATAATCATTTCAAAAATTTTCAGTACTAATTTATTTATTATTATAATTAGAATAGAACATTTGTTCTTTAAATTATTATGTTTTATTCGAGTAAAATTTAAGAAGAAACAAATAGAAAAATATATAGTAGTTGGACAAATTTAATTAAATACTTCCCAAAGTTCGAGTCACTTATAAAAAGTGACATTGAACTTAAATAAATAAATTTACATTCATTAACCTTATGTGTTTAAAAGACTTCTAATTTATAATTTCATACAAATGGAACTTTAATTCTGTACATTACGATTTTTTATGTTATGAATAATTTAAATTTCAAATTATTCATAAAACTAACATCTTATACCGCATGAAATTAAAAGTGTGATATTTTGTGTGCTAATTGCTAAATTTTCCTACATTTCCCTAAAATAAAAATTTATTTTTGCTGATTCTAGTACAATTAATTTAAATAGATTTTTTTTCATATATATATATATATATATATGAAACTCCAAGAATTAATATTATGTACAAAATATTGTTGCTATTATTTCAGAAGAACTATTTTTTTGTAAGTAAATCGCCTATATATATATATATATATATATATATATATATATATATATATATATATATATATGAAGACTGTATCCATGTATTTAACAGTCAAGATAAATAAACGATTCGATTGTTCACTCGAACATTAATTTTAAAATAGCGCCAATGAATGGATAGAACAGACATTGAAAAACACAATTTCTCATTAAAATTCAGATAAAGAAAATAAGTAGAAGAAGAACGAAGAACATTGAAGAACATTAAAATTCATTCGTGAAAACATTTTAAAGTCGCGTCATATGTAAGTAATTATTCAATTAATCTAAGAAAAATGTCTCGCTAACTAGTTTAGTTAAACACCCAGCAGATGAACCCCTATACTATCCACCCCATTCACATAACCCTCCCCTTAGTAAGCAGTCTTCTTCACAGAACAGCATCGAGTCGTTAAGACTTGATGTGTCACCATCTTTAACACGAGAAGTGCCTCTTTGCTCTGTTATATAAACTTCTTGATATATTTGGCAGTGGATTTAATTATAGTCGCCAAGAATTTCATATAATTTGTTAGTAGGAGGCAATGGGCGACATGGCTGTATAACGCACAACGACCTTGCTGCTCTTCTGAGATGTTCAAAATCGGGGTTGATTCGTCGTTAAATTTCCTCGCCTCTCTACACACTTCAGAAGCTGCTTATGGTGTCACATCGTAGCTAAATGGCAGGTCACCTACAACAACGTTAAACTGTGCCATTGATGTGAACAGCACAAATTGAACAGACTGCCACAACTTATATATATATATATATATATATATATATATATATATATATATATATATATATTAATTTTTGTACATACGTAAATAAAACAGATTCTAAATATATCTCAATTTAATTTTTTTCGTTATTTTTGTGGCACTATAATATAAATATTTATATTAAAAATCTATATAACAGAAATGAATGAAAACAACTTTTAATATAAATCTTAAAAACGTCTTAAGTTTCCAAAACATAGTGATATCTCTATTTTCAGGGACCTATTTTTTCAAGCTATTCCTGAAAGAACGTCTGTATTATTTTTTGTGCAAATAATGTTCTTCTTTTAGTATAATACTTTCCATATATTTACTATTATTATAGATTATTAAAATGAAAAAATGTATATCTGAATAGCTACACTAAAGTACAGTGTTAAAAATATAATTATCTAAGAACAAATCTCAAACATTCTTCAAAAATACTTAAAGAATTTTAATTAGATAGTATTGTAATTGTAAGTAATGAAAATACATAAATTTAAAATTAAAATAATTTATTAGCATTATTAAGAAGATAACTATAAAATAAGAATCTTATATAACTTTAGTGTATGGTTGTATAAATATAAAAATCTAATCAATATAAAAAGTATCTTTATGTATAAAAATACGTATAGACTAATTCCAAATTTTAAAAAAGTGAAAATACATATATTTACTTATAGTTAAGTAGCATGGTACACGACAAATAATTCAAAATTCAGTTTTTTCAAAAATTAAATAGGTTTATCTGACAGTACATAATATATAATGTCAGTTAATGATATATAATTATTAACAAAAATTAAATTAACAAAAATGGAACGAATTAGAAAAACTAATAAATTTTATTATTTGATTGGAATTTATATAACCCAGTAAGTATATTGATTACTTATATTGTTTAATTTAATACTATTATCTTTTTTCTGACTTAAATCTTACTTAAAAATCATCAATATTTTTTTTCATTATATAATATGTTATTTTAACTATAATTCTCTCCAAAAAAATAAAATTATTTTCTTTCATCTTGTACTAAACAAAGAATATGCGATAAAGAATTAAACAGGATAAGTGAATAAAAAGAAGATCGGTTCCTAAAGTAATTACTTGAAAATTTAACATATATATATATATATATATATATATACACATATATTGGTAACTTGTGTGTTGATATATGTTAATTAACTTTTCATTAAGATAAACTAGAAAACATTGAACAAATTTTCCAACAGTTAAACCGTATTCTTGTCGAGCATCTATAGTTATGTTTACATCGTGAATAATATCAAGAAACCAACAGCCCTTTCTAAATTACAATAACTGTCTGCTAGAGGTGATGTTAACATGATGTCAGAGGTGAGTAACAACAAGCCCGGTTTGTTCATAGCGACCTCTGTCGAGGGGCTTGAAATAAGGAGTAAGACGGGAATCATGTTAAGGAGCTCTCAAACTCTAAGGACACTAAACGCGAGTGCCAGCCAAGATTCAAAGAAGTTGTTAACTAATTCAAAGTATTTGTCAGAAACTTGTCAAGAATGAAAACGATCTTAGAAATGTTTAATAACTTTTTTCTTGATTATGAATATGGAAAAAACATATTTTTTTTATAAAAACATGCATTTAAAAGAAGTGCCTTTTATTGTACATCTTTGATATTCTTAATATTATGGTAAATTCTAAAGAAAATTAATATGCAATAATTGATATATAAATGATAGTATAATACACGTACATCCATATATATGTTACATAAGTACATACATTTGTATGTATATATATATATCGAGTAAATACATGCGGAAAAAAATGATATTTGTGAAAACAATATATTTTTCAATTACTAGGGGTCTCTGCCTTCTATTCGCTACACTTTCCGACACTGAGGGAGGGCATCGCTCCTCACTAACAGACCGTCGATCTTCTCTAACAAATAACGTTATTTAACAAAGTAAACGGACAAATAATCTACGTAAATTATATGTCGTATTTTTTTTATTGGAAAAGTTTATAAAAATTAACAACAAATTACAATATTAAAATGTGTAACAATTTTTTTCTCTAAAGCTTCAGTGAATACAATATTTTGAGTGAATGTCATCAGTTTTACATTTAAATCGAATACACCTCTTTCGTTTTATACCGCGAAAGAGCTGCATGCATGTGACTGATGTCAGCTAATCGGAATAGTGACCACTCGATATCCATCAACCAATCATAGATTATTAGTAATGGAAATAGTTAATGTACTACTTGTTGAGTGTAGCGGTGGGAGAGGCGTTATGGAAAGATGGTCTGCACGAAAAATAAAAAAATATATGTAAATTTTAGGATGGAATTATTATGGAATTATTTTATATATATTGCAGAAAAATAATTGTGTAAAAGTTATAAAATAACTTTATAAATATAGTTATATCCTTTATTTAACATACTATGGTAAGTAGCTATGCAATATTTCTGAATATCATTTAAATCCAAATTTCCATTAAATAACAAATATTATATTTTGAAGCACATGGCTACGGAAAAAACGATAAATTTAAAAATGAATATATATATATATATATATATATGCATATATATATTTAGAATGGGCTAATAAATTATTCATTGCTCTTTTCTCAAAAAAATGTACGGAAAAATATGTACTCAACGCAGAAGCGAAATTACTTTACTTCTTTTCCACGTTTATTTTCAATTTTGACGAGACAAACAATTTATTCAAAAAGGTGCTACAACAAGGTAATGTAGATTTCGTTGGATAACTGACTTGAAAAGAACATCTAATCTCAACTAGATGGTTCATTAATCTTTTGAAAATTTGGTGCTTACACATAATAATCTCTTTTAAAAATTGATATTAGTATAAATAAGCTACAGAATAAAATTACAATTCGATAAATGTAATAAAATCATCAAAATAAGATCTAAAGTCAGATAATTTGATTTATTTTAGAAATAAGTTTACTTTTTACTTCATCATTGTTTTTTCGTATATTTTATAATATAATAAGATTCCTGTTCTTTATCTACTCACTGTAATATAATATTTTTACTATAACTGATAAATACCAATATAGAAGTCAGAAAATAAATAACAAATGTTTAAAATCGTTCCATCGAAATATATGACTCTATATTTTGTCTCTCTGTGATTAATGTAACTGCTGTCGAATTAGTCATAAACAAGAATCATAACTGATCCATAATTTATTATTTAATATTTTTCAACAATTTTTTTGTGAAGTAAAAAATTATTTGCGAGAAAAAATCTATTCACAGTTCTAAATCTATTGCAATTATGCTGAAAAAAAATTAAATTTTAATGAATAAAATTCACTTCGACTGCGAAAAGATAATTTTATAATTAACAAAAAAATATTGAGCTTAAATCAATAAATAAAATAAATTGAATTTAGAAAACTTTATTACTACAAAAACAATATCTTATTGTTTATTATTTCAGATAGTAATGGATATGAGCCTATGCATAAATTAAGTATTATGAAGTGACCATGAGTAAGATTCGAACCTACGCAACATAATCAAGTGTAACTTAAGTACCATATTACTGCCACTACGATGTTGCGTTGAATATTCATCTTCAGCGAACATATACCTCCATATTCTCATATAACAGAAGCATGCAAAAGCAAACAAGCTAGCAAGACGTTCCTGCATAGTTGTGTGACACTTAAGAGATATCTGCTTCGCGAAAATATTTAATTAAGTTTCGGTTAATGGCTGCACAGCGACTGGCAATATGCTCACCGTATTTCGCATAGGAATACAGTTTTGGTAAGTGTACGTTTTACTACATACATTTCGGACGTCCAGTCAAATTGGGATTGTATACTGGACGAATCGGAAACATTATATACAGGTGATTATAATTTATTTCCATCCTAATTTCAAATTATTGCTTATATACGTGTACTTCTACAAGTTTATGTACAGGCATTTATATATATATATATATATATATATATACACACACATGCTTATTATTTATTATTTATTTTGTTAATTATGTATATTTCATAAAATGACAAAGTATCATTAAAGTGTTAATTAGCCTATAGATTTAAACTTCAGTGTTAATTATTTGTACTTTTCTAAAAATAATCATTAAAACGTTACTTTTTAAATAAAGTATTTTTTTCTATATTCAAAAGAAATAAAAAAAGTGTCAAAACCCTATAGGTTGGTTCGTTATAGGTTGGGGCTTTTGAGCGTCTAGACAAAAATATTATAAATTCATTAAAATTATTAATTACTACTTATAAAATTAATTTTCATAAAATATTGTTAACTATTAACAAAATATCGTCAATTATTAATAAAACATTTCATGTAAATAATTATTTTTAAGTATAATTAAATATTTTCGCTATACCTAGACGATTATTTAATTTATTCACTTATATGGTGCATATATATATATATATATATATATGTTCAGATTTAAAATTTAAACCTTCTTAATAATAAAAAATTTTAAAATAAACATTTTTTTTTATTTTTGTGCATTTTTTTATAAACAATGTAATGAAAATTAATATTTTAGTAAAATTGTTCTTTATTTGGAGTTTAAGGGTACGTCAATAACTGTTAATAGCGTCTGACTTTAAAATATTACATATGTTAATAAAAAGTACCCAGAATTTAAATGTTCGATAATTTTATTTTTATACTTGACTTTTTTAAAAATAACTAATAGAAATCAAAATTTTTGGTAACTGGTATATTAATATCTCTATACTATATAAATATATATATATAACTCTTTTATTATGATACATTTTCAAATTTACTAGTTATAATCGTAGTAGTTGTTAAATCAGATATAATTTATCTAATATGATTATTCTGATATAATTTTTTTATTCAGTATAAAAAATTTACACATTAAAGTTTTCTTCATGTACATATATATATATATATATATATATATATATAATATTTTCATATTTTTAAAAACTGAAATCGAAAAAAAAATTATAATCTTAATATAATCTATAAATTAAAATATGATATGACTAAAAATATGATATGAAATTATACTTTTCTCACACTAGATTATCATTTTAAGAAAATATAACAATTAGGTAAAATGCAAAAGAGGTAATATCAATGAATTCACAAACTGAAGAACATACTTCAACTCCTTGCCATAATTTAAATTATTTAGAAAAAAAATCAATTTTTAAAAATAATACAAACACATTTAATACAAATAGGAAATATACAGGAGAAATATAGAAAATAAAATAATAAATTCCTAAAATAAATACTCAAAGTAACTATTTTTTTTAAAAAAAAAAAAACAAATAAAATCTAGTGTTGAAAAATAAATAATTCATCAGTTACAATGATATATTTTGCAAATAATTAAAAAAATATGTGACCAAAAATAACATTATTATCGAGACCAGTGGTATTGAATTATTTATATATATATATATATATATATATATACATATTTGTATATATATATATATATATATATATATCAGATCAGAAGAAAATTATAAAATTATTATACATATAATAACGAAGGTTTTATTTTATAAAAACTCATTTAAAAAAATAATTTGGAAAGAGTTCATTATTCTCAAAACAATATAAATGTATTATTTTTATCTAACTGAATAAAATTTTAATACATTTAAAAAAATGTTAAATGCTTTCAGTATATAAATTTAAAAAATATTAGACAGTAATTTTTATTTCTATATTAAATCTTTTCTACCACAGATACTTTATACTTCTTAAATTAATAGATAATATTTGAATGTAAATTATACAAGTGTAAATTTACATATCCATGTGTATATATATATATATATATATATATATATATATATATATATATATAAATGTAGTAAGTTATAATCTTTAATAATATCACAAATTACCTAGGAGTTAGAGTAATTATCAAGTAATTAATAGTTTTAATAAACGTGGTCTTTAATAATAGATTACATACCACTTTGTTAATTATATTGAATTTTATTGCAGAACGGTTTTTAATGCAAGATCATTATTTTCACTAAACGTGACATAGATTGAAAAGATTTCAGCTATTAATTATATGAAAAATTTAAATTAACATTTTAATAAGAAACAATTATTTTTGTTATTGCCAAAATCATTAGAATTTGATTTTTTATGCATATAAATTCTCTTTATGTTTTTTTCTCTAGAAAAATAACATTTGTAATAAAATGTATAAACAGGTCGACGAATATAATAGTTTTAAATTATAAATAATGATATTAAAAAATAAAATACTTTATGTAGTTTAAAAATTGTATTAACTTTTATACCTAATATAAATCAAAGATTAATAAGAGAAACATTCCGAAATTGTGTATTATTTCAAGATACAAATATATAAAATATGTCTATCAAAAATATTCAAAATATAAAACAATTGCACATTTCATTTAAAAATTCATTACTATTTGTATCTATGCTTAAACATATTTTGTGATGTAAAATAAATATGAAATTAATTTAAATATAAGATAAATAATTGTAATGATGTTAAATTAATAAAAATAAAAATCTATTTCACATCTACTATTCTTCGAATTCTGATAAATTTGAGAAAAAAATAGTGTCTTAAATTTATATACACAAAACGAATTTTATAGAATAGTTTAAATATATTGTAAAATCGACAACTGTACATATTGGTATAAATTTTAATTTGGTGAAATCTGCTGAAACTGTTGGCTAAAAAACATTAAAGGTGCGTCACGTTGTGCGATGAAGAAAAAGGCACGGAAAGTAAAAGTAGCAACGTGGATCAAAGTGGAGTAATATTACATTCTTTGCGTCATGAATGATTTGTGCCCGTCTTTAATGGAATAAAACCATCTGCTTTCTATATGGTCGAACAAATCATTTTGTGTACATTTTTTTGAATATTTCAATAGCTCATTTATAACATTTTATCTGAATATTAGTTAAAATAATATATTTTTTTTAATGAACTGCTCTATTATAAATCCATTCTATCAATGATTTCTATTAAGAATGTTAATTAATCTCTCTGAATTTAATTGACACTTGATTCAGTGAAATAAACAATTAATTCTTTACTTAAATAATTTCTTGTCTACTACTTATTCAGTTTTCTAATAATTTAAATTTCATATAACATTTTATGCAAATTGTATTATCTAATATACACTTTCATTAAAATTAATCAGTTTATGTTAATTATTAATTTAAACATATCAGTATCGAATAATTTTTTTTATTTTTCACTCCAAAATAATAGGTCTTTATTTAGTATATTAATTGTTTTAAATAAAAACAATAAGATTTTTATATTGTAGCTGAACTCACTTTCAAAATTGAATTTTTCTCTCGCATCACACAAAAAAAAATTTCTGATCAAAAATATTCAGTAAATGATGAGTGATCATTTTAAATTGCTACTTATGTGGATTTTGATGCCATCATCCTCAGAACACTGCGGTATATATTGTGATTTGTGGAATGAGAAAATAATTCATTTATAAAAAAGCAATTATAATTTGGACTTTATATTAAATTTACAAATCCTGTATGTATATATATATATATATATATATATATATATATATATATATATATATATATATATATATATATATATATATACACATATAAAATTTATCAAAATTTAAAATTTGGTTCTATAAATTGTCTATTTAAAGTTAAAGAAATAGATTAAAAAATCATAAAAATTCCATTATTGTTCATTCAAATATAAATAAATAATAACTTTATAAATGTTTCTAATTGGTTTGATGAAGTTAATTAGTGATTCATTTCAAATATTTAATGTAAGTATCATTAAAATAATAAAATACGACTTAATTTTGAAAACTTTTGTAACAAAAGATTTATTAATGACTTAAAAATATAAATTCTATTCCATTAATTTATTATTTAAATATAACGTAGGTATAAAATTTAAAATCAAGATAATTTGAAGTAAAAATATTTTAAAATCACAATAATTCATACCATATTTTATAATTATTTATTTTGTTTAAATTATTAAAAAGTATTTGACATAAAATAAAATTAATGGAAATAAAATTAAAGCAACATTATTTACTGCTAAATGTTCTAATATAGTTTATTTATATATATGAAATTAATTACACTTTAAATAAAAACATTGTTTTTGAATAATTTTCAATTTATAATAAGATATGCTTAAAAATATAGATATGTAACACTTAAACTTTTTTATACTATAATCAAATAACTGACTTATTTTCAAACAAAGCAGATACGGCCAATTCTTACTGAGAAAACCAACAGCAGCAAGAAATGAACGAAATAATGGCACTATGTAAATTTAATTGTGCCAAGTTTTCATTCGCTCATTCGCGGCTGAAATGTTCAACACTCTCTCTCTGATAATAGATATTTAAAGTAAATTCTAAACGAAAAAAGTTTACTCGCAAACAGAATGAATTAAAGGGAGACAAGCCGTACATAATTTTGTTTATGTATACATATTCATAAATATATTTACATATATATATATATATATATATATATATATATATATATATATATATATATGTATATATGTATATATCATAAAAATTAAATATATTTAAAAACAGAATAATATTATAATTAACAGAATAATAATCTCTTAACACTCTTTGAAAATCCAATTATATTCTTTCGTCTTTTTTTTAAATAAAATTAGGAACTATATTCAGTTAATAATTAATATCAGTATATACTTTCAGTTATTAACTACGTTCAGTTTCTTTTATATTTACTGGATTCATACATCATTCATCAAAAGAAATATTTACTGGATTTATCAATTTTTGTAAATCATAAATCTTTTTAGTGTTTATTTAATAACAAAAACTTAATATACAAAATATTTTATTAATATTTTCTTCTAAAGATGAGCTTATTAATCAATATGAAATAACTATTTTTAAACTTATACATAAAGCGATAATATATTTAAAATCTTCTAATAAGCTTTATATATATTTGGAGGCCTTCTTTTGTTATTAGTCGAAAAATACAAGAAACTAGTTTTATTGTTATCTACTTAAAACTTTCAATTTATGTAATATTACTTTTAACTACAATACTCAGATTTTATTTCTTTTGTGTCTTCTCTACTTCTAAGATTTTACACAAAGTGCACTCAATGTTCAATAGATTGATTTCGATATGAAAGCACATACAACGTTATGAAACGAATTTATATGGTATACTCTCTAAACTATCTTTTAATATAATATGTTTTTAAACAGTACTGTACTCCGTTTATTTTTATAATATTAGCTATTATCATTTACTATTAATCATTCGTTAAGTTTTTAAAATGATATACATGTATAATAAACATAAAATAAAATTATCTCTAATTAAAATATTCGTTATATTCATAAAAAAGACAATCCATAAATTTGTTGTAATTAAATATTATTTTTATTTTTTAACTAAATTTGCATATTTAATAAATAGAATATTTACATTTAATTTCAACTATTGTTTTTTTTTTATTATGTCAAGAATAAATGTATTTTGTTCTACATTTTTTCAATATAATTTTCATTTATCAAGTATTGAATATATTTCTTTAAGTTTTGCCATAAATGAATTGATATTTTACAATATTTCAAAAGAATCAAATTTATTATCAAATATATTTGTATATCACTTATACACTATTCGTGTAGAATAAAATAGACAAAAGAAATGTAAAAATAAACATTACATTATGTATGTTTGACCGTATATATCTTCTTCTATTTGATTGATTCCATATAACTGACGTAAATTCTGACATTCAAAGGGTATAGTTTTACGATTGAGTAAATCGGTGGTTTTATTATTTGATAGAACTTAGAATTTTTATTAGGGTGAAAGTAATATAAAAATCATGATTTAACGTGGATAACTCAACTGTTATTTTTTATTTGAAAATTTAACTTTTTATTTATTGAAATACGATTTCATAGCTGACTTGAATTATAATAAAATGTTTTGATGTTCTGTATAGTTATTTCAAACAAATCAAAATACTCGAATAATAAAACAATCTTGATTTAAAAATTTAACTTCATCAATATAAGAGATCAATAAATTTATGTTGATTTTTTCTACACTAATTGAATTTCACATTTCTAAAATACTAAAAATTCTAACTATTATAAATATTTTTTTTCATTGACACACATATTCGATTCCTTTTTAAATGTACAATTTAATTATTTATAATTTTTTCCTTAAATATTTAAATTATATTTATTTAATTATTTAATAAAATTACATCTAAACTATTATATTAATGAATATTTTATAATGGAAGACTAAATATACATTACTTATTTATTGTTGTAAATTTTGTATTGTTATATTAATAATTTATTTTATTTTAAAAGTAATAATAATTATTAAAATATCACCATTTATTATAAAAATTTAATGAATTAAAACAGGAAGATTTTTTTTCATTTAAAGTATCTTTAGTTGTACATTTGAAATGAAAATATAATTTCATAACTACACAACAAATAAACGAATTTTTCGAAAGAAAAATTATTAGTCAGAGTTCAAAAAAGATTAATAAATTTTTACATCCTTTATATGATACATTAACTTATAGTTTGTTTTACACTACAAGAGAAACATTAATATTTTAATAAACTGTTAATTTATATATTTACGTTAATATTTATTAACACTAAAGTATTTAATGAAGAATAAAATTATTTATAGTCGAGAGAAAAATGCTATTTTGTTAACGGTTCTCTTTAATATTAGTATTTATGTTCAATAACACAAAAAATATATATTACTTTTATGTTTTCTTATATGGTTTTTATACACATACGAGTACAATAGCAGACTCATAAGGTTAGATAGATTGCTATACAATAAACACGTGTATTTTTAATATACTTTCTATACATATTTGTAAATAAAAAGTGATTTTCATAGACACCGTAAAACGATGTTTTCAAATAAATTCGTTTTGTTAATAACATCGCAAGATAATAACTCAATTTACAATCAATTTTTTTATTAACAAAAAAGATTGATTGTAAAACGAAAAATATCATTTAGTTATAAAATTCCATAATCTATTTAATAAAAATGTTTTCTATCGAATATTATGATTGTATTACGTTTTCATTAACATTCTAATTTTTATAAGTATACGGTTGTCAAATAAATGATTTTTCATTAATATTGTGATGTTTATCTCTATTAAGATCCCGTTATTAAATATTATAGTATTAAATATAAATTTTAAAAAAGGATAGCCACAGTAGAATAAATTAAATATACGTCAATAAATTTTACAAAAAATATGTTCTGATATATTATTTCAATGCTTTATAAAATGATAAATAAATGATAACCTTTTAAAGAAAAATATTTTAAAGTTTATATGAAATTATCATATATACCCTCCAAAGAATAGTTTTATATTTTATATAAAAAGACTTCTTTTACTTAAAAGTTTTGAATTTTACTCCTTTTACAAAATTTTAAGTAGAAAATTTTAAGCTAGTAAATTTATATTTACAAATTAATCATTAAGCATATAACTTTATTTCTAGCATAAAAATAATTATTTCAATATTTAAATAATTATTTTTATGCTAGAAATAAATTTGAAATAATAACTGTTAATACCTCGAGCATCGGGTAAGAGATTAATTATGCTATTTTTGTAATTTTGTAGTTCTTTACTAATATTTTTTTTTATTTTTGAATGCAGTTTATGTCAGATCGAAACAAACTTTATATAAAAGTTATTTCATCGAACAATTACACATAAATACGCGAACATAAATATTTTCAGCGTTCTATGTTATTTAAATATATTTTTATATCTTCCAACAATCAATGTATTATAAAATAATTGATATTTAATGGAACCTTAAAATTACCAAACAGAAAATTTACAGCAATAATCTTCATAATAAAACATTCAATATTTTTACGTATCTATTTTTGTCTAAATCCTGTAAATTTATTCACAATCATAGTCCATATCTAAGTGGTAAGTAAACAGTGTGTGTGACGGAGCTTATAGAAATAGGGGATGACGAACAAAGGGTGATACAACAAGTATAACATCGTGTCGTCGCGTGGCCTGTATGCCCTGGAGGCCACCAACAAATGCACACATTAAATTCATGGCACGCCGGCCGCTGCCTAAACGGGGATTTCAAACCTAGACCACCTTCAACAACCCCCATGCCAAAAATTGTTTCAAAACGATCTTCCGTGGCTTACAGTTTCATGATAAAACTCAGTTTATTTGAATATCACGTAGTTGATTTGTACTTTATGAAGTTCACAATGAAGATTTTAAAATGATTTTTTAATGATAAATATATTGCAATTGCATACATCATTTATGAAATTATTTTGTTTCATAAAAATAAATTATTAACTGCTAGTACTTTCATTTTATAATTTTTTTTCAAATATAGAAAACTTCTTTAATGAACAGCTATTAATAGCTTTTATGACTTTTATGCTTTGGAAATAAACTATTTTATTCAACAATATTTCTTTACTTATAGATTTTTTACAATTAAATGATTTTTTATATCGATACAAAACCTAAAGATGCCAAATTTAGTTAAAAATAATTTACTCGAGACGATATTTTTAACATGAAAGCACTAATATATATATATATATATATATATATATATATATGTATATATATATATATATAAATATATAAATACATATATATATATATATATATATATATATATATATATATATATATATATATATATATATATGTATGTATATATGTATGTATGTACATATGTATGCGCATGTATATATGTATGTATATTAGTGTATAGAGTTATATTGCAAATTGAATACAATACACAAAGTGCTATTATGAAATTAGAAAGACGATCGCTCTTCAAGACACTGCTATTACATTTACACAAAACATTTAGGTAAATGTCACTGTGAATCTAATTAATATTAATTAAATAATTATACCTTTGTTACAGAGTCTTATATTTGGAAACAAATGACTCAATTTTAGAAATTATTACCAAAATCATTCTTGTATGTTATTCAATAATACTATTTGTTATATTGGCATTCTAGGTTTTACAATTTAAAAATAAAAAGATTGTCATCTTTTATCATATTAGTTGTCAATAACTATTTGAATTTTTATTAATTCTGTTTTCTATTAAGTTACATTTATTAAAACTATTTTGATACATTCAATTTTCGTACTTTTCTTAAAATATTTTTTATTATTTTATTTAATAATTAAGAAAATTTATATATCCTCCAAAGTTAATAAAACTCGAAAATGTCAATGGTAAGTATTCTTGTCAATTCAATTTTTTTAACAAGATTTTTTGTAAATCAAATTTTTATAGTTACAGAAAAGTGTACTTGATATTGTATAGGATAATAGAAGTGAACAAATATATTTTTGGAAGTTTAAATCAGAAATTTTACTTAAAATATGATCTTGTTTTTAATTGTTCATATTATTCTAAAACACACATTTCCTTTATTCATTTTATAGACAAGTATATTAAATATATTTAAATGGAAAAATATTATTTTCATATAAAAATAATTAAATAAAATTAACAATAGAATATGGAAATATCTACAGTGTTTTTTCTATATTTACAATTGTTGTAAAAATCGAATAATTTATTTCGATTAATATTCTTTTTAAGTTTTACCTAAATTAAATTAAAAATATATTTCATTCAAGTAAAAAATCCTTATCAATTCATATGTTTGTTACACATGAAAAAGTCTTTATTTGGCTTGGATTAAATCACATTGTATTAACTTGTAATTTTTTTCATTTAAATTTTAAGTATATATATGTATACCAAAGGTGAATGTTAATATATGCGCTTTTATGTGTAGAGACGAGAACGTCAATCTAATTTAAAATAAGTTTTAAATTATTAAGAAACTTATCAGTGAGCAACCACTAAAACACTTTTATATCCGTACGTTTATATCCTTCTTTTCACAAGTACATGAAACACGAATAAGCGAAAAAAATCACAATTGCATATATAAGCCCTATAACATAACACTATCAGTCCTCTCTAAAGGAAAAAAAATAAACTGCCTACTCTTAAATCATTCCTTAATTCTACAGGACCTTCTCAACTTCCATATAGGTCAGTCATAGTTTTCAAACACACGAATATGAAATATATTATACAGCATATATCTATATACTTATTTTAAATATCAAAATATTTTTGCATGTAAAGCAAAAACTTTATTCTAACAATGTAATAATGTTGACAGTCATATATATATATATATATATATAAATTCAAAATTTATTAAATATTCTGGATAACAATTAAACAAAAAATACTCTATTTTTAGTTCTTTAAAGCATGTAATAAAGTTTTGTAGAACTTAATCTTAAATAAACTATACTAGATCGGAATTAACAATAAGTATGATTAAATCATATCTTCTAAATATAAAATTTTCAGATTCATTGTGTGTTCAGTCAAGAGAACTGTAAGACAACTTAAATGATTAACCAACTTAAATGATTAACAACTTAAACATTAAGTTATTTGTCACTTAAAACTTCAACTGTTATGGAATCAATATAAAACTATGAAGATTACTATATAATATACAGAAAAATCTTGTCGGAGTTCAATATCATAAAACTTCAAAAAGATATAAAGAGACATTTCAAGTAGGTGAACAGTAATTTTATGCAATTGAATATATCGAATAATATTTTCATTTACAAGTAAAACGAACTAAGGTAATTTATTTTATTCTATTTAAAAAGTAGATATAAAATCGACATATTCGTGTACATTAGTACATAGGCAGAATTCGAAATTTCTCTATCGTGTAAATATTATACATGTACGATGTTTAGTAAATGTCATTATAAGTTAAATTTTGTAATAAAAACAGTACAATGTTACTAAATGAAAGACTTATTTGACACTGATGAGACTTCCTAAACTACTGTAGTAATATGTATGATCCTTCTAGTATTTATAAAATTGAAAAATATTAGTCAAATGTATATAATTAATTTATTTAATATGTGTATATATATATATATATATATATATATATATATATGGATATATATATATCCGAAAAAATTATTGTGTAATATATATAGATATATATATATGTATGTATATATATGAATATATATATATATCCGAAAAAATTATTGTATTATATATATATATATATATATATATATATATATATGCACGTGTACATAGTATCGTACAAATGGTTCCTTAAATTATTTGCATATAAATTAAAATAGAATAAGGAAACAAAAACATTTGTAGAACAATGCGTTTTTCCATATAAAAGATTCTATAGCCTTTGATACTGAAAATTAATTTTTACTTAATTATTTATCATTTTACTTAACAATATAATACTTTTGTAAATAATTGAGAACGTTTAACTAATTTACCATAAATACAGAGAAAATATTACGAAACTAAAAACATACTAATTTTTTAAACCCCTTCGTTCTTTTGCGCCACCCTACATAATTAATTTATTAATATTTTTTAAAAATTAAAATAGTTAATAAATATTTTATGTTTTTAGTAAAATAAAAGATTAATAAATTATTTGTTACTTTCTTTAATTTAATATATTTCAATTCTCCTTGAATAATAGAAAATATTTTTTTTTACAAAGTAATTATTAAATGTTGTATTACCTTATTTATTCTTACAGATATTTGTGTATGTTAAATTTACAATTTTTAAGAAATATATTAAGATTATAAATTTAACAAATATTCGAGAAAAAATTCAGTTTAATCGGCACAAATAAATAAATTAAAGTTTAAATATTCAATTTTAATAATTTTTAATTTAAATTATCCATTAATTTCACACTGTACGCTATCTTGTTATTACTAATACTGAAAATGAATTTTTAATGATAATTTATATCTGAGAAAATATTTTTTTTAAAAAAGATCTTTTGAAAACTATATATGACCCAATGCTTCATCACGGTATCTCTGCGAACACTCGTACAAAAAAATTTACTAGTCTCGTAACATTGGAGCGTTACACGAGAGAGCTTGCATCCGATGGACCAACGCGGTACATTGCGACGTTACGGACGAGGAAGGGCGACTAGCTCATATGGTACATATGAAAAGTTATAAGTTGAATGTCTTCTTCTTGTATAGTACTGAAGAAGATGGGGTGTAGTTCTGTAGATACTATACCCAAGCAGTAGAGGCTCTCCTTTCTAACACAAGGTGACACTGAGCTTTTGATTTATCAGTGGATGTGTTTCAGTTGTGCAATTATGTGTTGTAGAAATGAATTGGAAAATCACACAAACACACACGTAGTATATATATATATATATAATGTTTATAACATATATATATATATATATCTTATTTAACCGAACAAGAGTATTTATTAACCGTTCATAAAATATTAAAAATTATTTCTAGTAAAGTTTTTGAAATTTGATTTAAAAAAATAAACTTCTACTTCTAAATAACTTCGTTCAAACTATTTTGTATTGCGCTTTTTAGTATAAAATATTAATAAGTCTAAAAATGGTTACACTATTGAAAACTTATTACTTTTAAATATCTAAAATATTTTTTAATACATATTATTACAACTTATATTTTTATTTTAATTACAAATATTTTTTTAACTAAAAAAAGTTCAATAAAAATTAGTTTTTCGTAACGAAATTATAAATCTACTAATCAGATATTATTTCTGTAGAGAATTATAAGTATATAAGATAATTATAATCAAATTTCAAACTCTCTTTTACTCAAACAAGAAGTGTATAAATCGAACTCATGTTTGAACTCAAAAAAATCTATTAATGTCTAAAATAAATATATATTTCTTTTTGGGAGAAAATTCAAATCTTACATTTTTTTAATTTAATTGTATTTATGATAAAATATGGACACAAGTTAATCAGAGTTTCAAAAAAATCTAAAATATTTGAAACTGAAATTTATTCTTCATTGAATATTTATTTCAGATAAATGAGATAAAGAAGATTTTTTATTAAATGTGATACAACAAATATATTTTTTAAATTTAATTACATTTCTTACAAAACATAAACTAATCTTTATTATAATATTTTTCTATGCATAGGATGTTTGGAGACATTTTTATAAAATCATTTAGATGTGTTTTAAGTTTTCTTGGCCAATCTTTTCCTAGAAAATTATTTTCAATTAAATTATATGAACATCATATTTTAAATAATTAAACTGCTAATAAAATATCATAATTAGTCGTAGAAAACAAGGATTCAATTAAAGAGTAAGCTGATTTTAACAAAAAATATAAATAATTTTATACTTTTTAAAAAAAAAACATTAAAAGAGTAGATTGTTTAATGATGTTATTTCATCGTTGATTTTATTTAATATTTTTGTAAATCACTACATTAAAGTATATCATTTAAAGATATTGAAAAACACCAAATCACAAATTAGAACTGAAGAACTATGAATACTGAAACACAACGTGCCAGATATGAGAGGCGAAATAACATTATGAAGGTATATAATGTGCTGTGGCTCGCGTTCACCGTTATGGCCGTAACAAAACGTCTACAATTTATCTAGCTTGACTCCTATATGTCTTATTTTCGTCTTTTACTAAGAACCGTTGATGCTTAGTACTTATGTTAAGACGTTTAGACTAGATGTTGGCCTACTGAAATACATGTATGCTGTATCACATTCACAACATTAAACATTGTTATCAGAAAATTGCAGAAGGATACCCATATACGTACACACCCCGCGCATCACCGCTCTCCAACACACATAAAGACATACATTTCTATTTATTTGTCATTTTTGTTGCTTCTTATACAAGTAATAATCGTAAAGTAGATTTTTGTTAAATTACTCTGTTAATCTGTCAACATTAGAACGATGAATGTTGGATATCAGGACAAAATTCTTGTACATTCACTAGAATAAAAATTATAAGCATTTAACGAAGAATATACTCATAAAAACAAATACAAAGATATTTATATACTGCATCTATTTATAATATTCATATATATTAAATTTTACTGGCTATTAAAATTATTTTTACAGCTAAATAATAAATAAGCACATATTTTAATATATATATATATATATATATATATATCAGGTCTGAATAATTAAAATATATATTTAAATCAAATCTTTTAAGATATTATAATATCTATTTGTAAATAGAATAAGTTATTACTATTTTAAACTTCTTTACAATAAAAACTAAAACAGAGAAGTAATCAACATTATATTAAAAAGAAGACTGAGTATTTTCTGTAAGTAGATAAGTTGCAAAATAGTTGAAATTAAATAATTAAAACAATTATAAAAATTGTAAATGAAGATAATGTTTTCCATTTATATATCACACACCCCTACCTGTATACATATGAAAGCTAGTATATATTTTTGTATTGTTATAGATAAGGGGACAGAAATAAAACAAAAAATTCCTTTCTCATACGTATAAAAGACTGTTGACGTTGGTATTTTTAATATAATTCTGAATATGTTTCATACTTTTACCGGATATATTATAAACAGTCAAATATTCTGAACTTCCTTTTTTTTGAAAATTGTCAACATAATCTTTTTTAAATAAAATATTCTTATTTCATATTTTCATATTTATTATCATGTATATATATATAGACAAAAATACAAAGTTAAAAATATAATATCAATTTTTAACGGAAAAAATTAAAGGAATCATATACTAAAACATTGTTATTAAATTTTATTTATTATCAAGCGTAACAAAAAAATACACAGTCTGAATTATATATAAAATATTCTCATTTAAAAATCGCTTAAATAATTTAAAAAAAAATCATCATAAATTAAAATATGTATTTTTAACAAACTAAATCATATACAATTAAATAAAGCTTTTAGTTAGTAGTTACTTAGATGTCTCTAAGTATCTATCTAAAGACCAAAGATTACACTTATATAAAATATATTAGATAAATTCTTTTATATTTTATAAATTATATATATACAAGGGGGCTCCGCCCTCTATTCGCTACGTCAATGAGCCACCGGGCTCGCTGTGCTCTCCTACTTGTCAATTATAAGCATGTATTGGTAACCGAATGAAACAATAAACATATTTGTGTATAATAGAACCCTAGTCCTAAATAAATAAGTCGACGTCATGGATTTTTTATTTTTGTGGATAATTTTGACTTTATATATATATATATATATAGAGAGAGAGAGAGAGAGAGAGAAGAGAGATAAACATATTTGGGTACCATAGAAACCTCGTCCCAAATAAATAAGTCGACGTCATGGAATTTTTATTTTTAGTGGATAATTTTGATTATATATATATATATATATATATATATATATATATATATATATATATATATATATATATATATTTATATATATATATATATATATATAAATATTTGTAAATACATACTTATATATATATATATATATATATATATATATATATATCGGTATATGCGTGTGTGTATATGATATTAGATATGCGTGTATGCACTCATATATATGTAGATATACATATTTCTGATGTAAATGTATAAGTGCTCACATTGCGTTCAACACGTAATACTTGAAGATCATGATGATAAAAACGAACCCATTCATAAAGCAATTTTCCACATATACGAAGTCTTTATGTAATAAAATTTATAGGTAAAGTGGTTGTCAATTCGAGTCTATGCAAAATATGCGGTCTACCTCTTATGAGAAATTAGTTTTGGAATAATTTTCATCCAAATTTAATATATATATATATATATATATATATATATATATAAATAATTCTAAAAATTATATAAAATTAATTGTTATTTTAATTTTATTGAAAAGTATGTGCATCAGAAAAGTATTGATAATTTTAAAATAATTCCATTTTTTTAAATTAAACAGATTTGGAATTCCAAGTTATTAACCAAATAGGTACCAAATGGATATTAACTGTAAGTTTCGGTACTTTATTTTTAAAACAAGCTATTCTAGTGTATGGATTGTATATTTATTCCCCTGATCAGTTCTTTCATAAATTTACTTAGTAGTATTTCCTTCATTTCTACAGTTATTGTATTGTGTAACAGGGGAATTAAATTATATTATTTTTTAGATTGAAAATAAAGTTTATGGTTTTAAAAGATTTTTACACAGTAATTATCGTAAATAATTATAATTCAATTCATCTAAGATATTCATAGGTATGAAAATTATATTTCGATTATAATAGTATTGTAATTAAAATTCTTGTAAAATAAGAAAAAACTTATTTCAAGTTATAATCCAACAAATTGATCTCTAATAAAAATTAGAAAATAAAAAATTCTATATAAAAATATTCTCAATGGTATAGAAAATAGTAAGTTTCTTTTTCCATTTGATTTTAATAATATTTTATTATTTAGAAGGATAATTATTACTTATGATTAAATATATCTTATATAAAAACTTATAAATTATTTGTCAATTATTTCTACAGGAAACTTAAAAATTACTAGCCATGCATATATACTTATCATACATATACATACATTATATATATATATATATATATATATATATATATATATATATATATATATATTTATATATATACTATAATTATATAACATTTTTAGTAAATTTAAACCATTATTTTTTTTTTAAAGATATTATAAGTTTATATTTGAATTTGTTTCCTACCATTAGCAAGTAAATGAATACAGTAATAAGTTTGTATACTATGAATTTTGTATAAAAATAATAACAATTAATATTTCTCAAACTAACAATGTTTCTTTTTTTATAAATTATTAAATAATGTATTCGAATGTCATTCTGTTATTAAAAATATGAAAATTCTATATCATAAATAATTCATTGATACCATGCTGATTTTTATATATTTTTTTTAATTATTCCAAAAAATAGAAAATAGAGAATCGAATTAAAACGAATTGAGATGTACAACCTATATTTTAGTTTTATTTTTAATGTGTATATATATATATATATATATATATATATTATAATATTTATTGTCTGCAGACAATAATTTAAAATAATTATTAATAAATAATTAAAATAGCATTTGTTTAAAAATACATTTCAATTTGTTTTATTTTTTGGTACTATATAATTCAAAACTAACGTCCATGTGCATGAGGACAAAATATAGAACGTTGACATATAGACCGAGAAGCAATAAGCTAAAGAAAAAATGCCATATGAACTATAGTTTCCTGAATACGCATCATTGTCTTCATTTTCTTTGTTTTTCCTACCTGCTATTTTATATCGTTTTTCGTAAACACGTATAGCATGTTCCAGAAATGCAACGAATATATCATACATACATTTACATAAAAAATAACATAAATCAATAAGATTTTTTCAGCTATAGATTTTTAAACAGTATATTTTAAATAAAACGTTTTGTCTAAAGCAAATGAAAACAAATAATTTAAATGAAGAAAATAAATGGTTTTGTTTATATATAAATTCTAAAAGTTCATTATTTTATTAAATATTATTCCAAACAAATAATATATTTCATAAAAGTTAAAGTTATCTATTTCATACAATACTATATACTTTAAATCAACTACAAATAATTTATAATCAAAAACTTTGTTTCAAATGAAAAGCTTCTGTATATAAAAATACATATTTACATATATATATATATATATATACATACGTCCTGGTATGGACGTTTCGATATTAATCAAAACAATTTTTTTTAAACAGATCTTATATTGTAAGAAAAAATAGATACTTTAGGTATTCTTTTGTAAATAAAGTCCATAAATTTTATTACTATTTTTACTTCATAATGTTTATACTGAAAATTTATTGAATAGCTTTTTAATTATAGTTTAAAAATAATGAAATTAAAATAAATTGAAATCAACAAACTAGTACTATATTTTAAATTAAATTTTAAATAATGGTGCATTTTTATTTTCTTAAACATTTACATTTTATATAAAACAGGTTATTATATAAAAGTTGTAATTAACTACATTTATGAAAATATTACTATGTTATTAAACTTATTTTAAATTAAACTTTTAATGATAAATTAATATAAAAATATTTACTTTCACTAAAATTATTTAAATATTATTCATTCAAAATTATTTTTAATTGTTCCTTAATAATAAAAGTTAAATAATTTTTATTAAATAAATACGAAATAAAAATTTTAAAAATTATATAATAATGTTATATTATCACATATATATATATCTATATATATATATGTGATAATATAACATATATGTATATTATAACATATATATATATATATATATACATATATATGTAAATTTATATTTTAAAGACCTTCGAAATAATTTCTAAGTTAATATCAAAGTACGAATATAAATACAACTTTTATATGTTATTACTTGACAATAATCTCCTTGATTTTTAATTACATTTGATAATAAAACTTACTTTTATAAATATGTAAAAATGGGACTTAAAACACACTCTGTACACAATCATATATTATAGACTGATATATGCATATAAACACAGATATATATATATATATATATATATATATATATATATATATATATACATATATTTGTAGATACCTCCTTCATCACTTCTTGATCTGTGGCAGAAAACGAATTCTACGAGAACTTTTTAAAATAACCACAAAGGAAGTATTTTGTTTGATGAAATTGGTTTACCCTCAGACATGCATGAAAAATAAGGCATATGATCGAATTTTATGTTGCGATATATATTCAATATTGTCCCAATACTGTAAGATTAGTTATAAGCGTTTCACAATTCTTTTATATTTACATTATTTCCATCTTAAATTCCACACTCTGAAAGTATGTACATTTTGTCTACAACGTTTGTGATTCTGGAAAGAACAACTTCATGCATTTATAAATTAAGTATGATCAATAATATTTATAACAAATTAAATCTAATATAATGATGAAAGTATAAAATCGTTTTGATAATTACAAGATTAATTTTATTTACGTTTAGGTTTATTGCTAAATCCATATTATGATTATTATTCTATGTAATGCTCGAATTGGGTAGATAATAGCCATAATTGTTTTGTTTGAAATTACACGTACAAATTAACAAATAATATTGAATTGTTATTATTTATCAGAGAACATAATATTGTGTTTTATAACAATATTACTAGTTTTGTTAACAATAATTTTTTTTATATTATACATTTATTTATTTCAGTATATAAACCAAAGTTGGATATAGTTACAACTTTAATTAATTTCAATAACGAAAAGTTATTTAACGATTAAAATATTATTTAAATGTTGTGTTTGTTTTAAATGTTATTTAAAAAAATATCATAAACACTTCTAAAATAATTAAAATAAACTCATTTTAAAAAAGTATTCTAATATCAAAATTAATAAAAGTGTATATATTATAATATACTGCTAGCATTTTTAATTTTTTAGATATCTTACAGTTGATATAAAGATGATTAAAAAATATTATAAATAAGTGATTCTTTTATTTACAAACATTATCTGAAAATTATTTTTTTTATGATTAGTTTAATTTATAAAACTAATAATATAGAAGATACAGTTAATAATTTTCACATACAAAATTTAAACACAAAATTGTCTATAATTTGAAACCTTTTATAAATATAGGTAGAGAAGAGGGAATTATTTTCGAATGGAAAATTATAATTCATTCCAGAACCTACACCTGTATTGAAAATATTCCTTCAACTGAATATTTTTGGTTTGTAACTTTACAGCCTATATTTTTATAACATGTAAGTTAAATAATTTAATTATGATTTAATTATTATATTTCGAAAATGCTAGATAAATTAAGGCAAAATAAATTACAAGACTATTGAAATAATAACAGAATCAGATAAGAGAAATTGAAAGATCAATATTTTACGCAATTTTAAATTAGGTAAATATGAGTTGCCTATGGAAACAATTGATCAAACAAAACGGTGTATTATTCTATAAAGAAGTAAATATACACACATCTTTATAATCAAAATAAGTCACTAAATTTTATCAATTTAAAAACTGATAAATTAATCAAAATATAATAAATTTGCTCTACTCGTTACAATGACAAACTATATAAAAAATCCAAGCTGTCAACAAACAAGAAAAATTCAACATAGTGAATATGAACGCACAGATACAACTTCACAAGAATGGTGGTGGAAGTTGTTCTCAAAACTTGAAGCAGATGCTGCTGTTGTATGTATTGGTCATTTGTATAATTTTAATAATTTTAAGTTAAGTGAAATGAAAAAATTAATTTATATTCATAGAATTTTATAAATAATCACAGTTTATTAGGATGGAATTATGTTCTTATTTTTCATATAATATTTCAATACATTGTATCCATTATATAATAAAGAACATTTAAATTCGATATTTAGTTATATTTGAATTATTAAAATAATAAAGGAGAATTTGTGTAAGCAATTATAAATATGAATATATTTATTAAAATTATAATTTTTTAAAGTTATTTTTAATAAAAGATAAACATAACAAAAAAGGATGACATGAATATATATTAGTCTTCTTTGTCTATTGATATTTCATTAATGGTACTGAATAACTCACTATTTACTTATTTATAATTGAAAGTTCCTTAATTAATAAACTCCTTTTTTACAGTTATGTTTGTTGTCTCTATAAATTAATTCATTAAATATCTATTAGAATTTTAGAATAAAAAAAACATATTTTTGCATACAACTGAGAATAATATCTTTTCGCTCTCTTAGATTGTTTCAAATATCTTAAAAAATATGTTATCGTACTGTTTAATAATGGAGTTTTTTTGTATTTGGATGTATTATTTATACAATTATAAAATATTAAATTCCCTCATACCATTACTCTTCTTTTTTATTAATATAACCATATGTTTAATAACCATACAAAAATAATAATTAGAAAATATTTATAAAGTAAATCATTTTTCAGTTGCCGACTGAAAATGAAATTGTAATAAAAGAAGTTATCCCTCAAAACATCTATTTAATAATAAGAAATATATTCGATATTAAAATTAAAGAAATCAAGTCTAAGCCTTATTTCTCTTCATATTCATTTAAAGATAATGAAGTTCCGGAAAAATCAACTTTTTTTGAACAAAATGACATAAAAACAAAACCAGCGGAATCTTCTGCTACTGAACTTAGTGACTTTGAGTTAAAAGTATTACATAAAATCAGGTAAGTATATTATGACATATATATATATATATATATATATATATATATATATATATATATATATATGCTTATACAATTGAATATTAAATTTTGTATAATGATTAGATTTTTTATTGTACAGTACCATTAGATTAATTAATTAAACCAAATAGAAGATAAAGTTTTAATTGTTTTAAAATCGTTAATACTTATCGTTTCAAAATTGCTATAAATAATCTAATTGCATATATATATATATATATATATATATATATATATATATATATATATAATATATATATATATATATATATATATATATATATATTTACACAACCATATTTCAGTATTTATAACTAACTAAAAAAGAATCAATTTCATTCTATTGAACGATATATTTATATACCCTTGTATCCAAAGTTCACAAGTCTCATTCGAGATATTTGTCTATTTCTTAATTCTTGTCTATTAGTTCTATGTTTTTCATTTCTATTATCAATTATTTACTCTTATTATTATATCTGAAATACCCTTTTTTATATCTATTCTAATTCATATATATATATATATATATATTTATGTAGACACTGCCAAAAACTTACGCCCTTTACAACTACTTCAATACATATAATAATTTCATAACATAATACATTACATGCTAATATATAATCAATAGTTAAAGTTTTCACCTTTAACTCTTTGAACTCTCTTCTTGGTAATCAGAGTGCCATTTAATATAATTTAATATTACTTACTTAATGGGCATGTAATGATTTAAAACTAGTCATATTAAGGCAAGTGTTTAACCTACTTCGAACAAATATAATTTATCTTTAAATTTCAATCGAGATACATCAAAAAAAAACACTTTCCTTCTAAATCATTCATCTAAAAAAATTTTATAAATTTATATTATTTTTAAATATAAGTATTTAATAGTCAATTTAAATTATTTTGTGTCGAATTTTATCATAGACAAAATAATTTTAACTAATAATTTTCCTGTTAATACAGCATTAACCAAAAAAAACTATTAGAATTCTATATAAAAATAAAAGTATTTCTTACATTCACACTTTGAGATATGTATACTTGACGTAAGTTGAGGAGGAATATTTTTATAAATATATTTCATTCAAATGTCTACTCGTATTGTTAATTTTTTTCAAAACATAATCACTATGTCCAGCGAGGGTGTAGAAGAAGAGATGAAAACTGATGAAAAAGTGCTGGGAAAAAATCCGTACTTAAGATTTATAAACCAAACTTCAGATGAAGCGAGAGTTTGGAGAGAAAAACCTGAACCTGATTTCAAACATATGCCATTAGTTCAGAGAGTTGCTATACGAACAGAGAGGGTATGTATGAATTTATAATTATACGAAAATTTGTACATATACAAAAATCTCACAAAACATATAAAAAAAGAAATGTCAAATATATAAAGCACCAAAATACATAATTAAAAAAAAGAATATATATTATGTTTAATTTTGAGAATTTTTAATAAATCAAGTATTTGATATTTTTATAATAATAGTACATACAGAATTATTGACTTCTAAATACTCAAAAAATATTTAATCATTACAATATGTTTTCTTTTCAAGGATGTTTCTTCACTTTTACTTGTATATTATACAAACTTAACAATTATTTGAATGAACTGAATTTATTTTACTACATTACTTAAAAACATGAATATTGTTAGTAATTAAAATGTAGATTACCACATTTCTTAAAAGATTAAGTTTTTGTTAAAACATATATTTAATAAAGAATTAATGATCATTTTTTTAAATAACAAATAGATTATAAAAGGATTTTGTAAATGGGTACGAGACTTGGGTGGAGAAATTTCGAATATTGATGAAGAATGTGTGTATAAAATGTTTGAAGTTGGTTTTGACACGCATGCTGCAAAAGGAATTTCAAAAAGGTTAAAAGAAATGCCATCTGTACCTCTTGCTGTTGCTAATGCTAAGGGTCTTTCAGACGTAAGTACAAAAACTGTAATATAATCAAATATATATGCCTCTATGCATGTATATATATATATGTATGTGTATATATGTATATGTATATATGTATATATATATATATGTATATATATATATATATATATAAACATATGTATGTAAAAAAATAAATAGAAATTTATATGTATTTTACTTTTGTTATAAAAAAATACATTGTATATGAAAATATAGATTAAACACATTATAAATAATGGTATTATTTCTGTTTTAAATTAATTTTTAATGAATTACAAAACTGTTTATATAGGAATAGTTTATCATTTAAATTAAATTTTTTTAATCAGTAAAATATAATTTACTTTTCAATTTGCGTTTGTCATATAAAAATAATATTCTGTTTGAAATTTGTTAGTTTTAATCAAATTCAGTATGGAATAAAATTAAATTTTTTATAATATATCATGGATTATGATTCCATATTTTCTTTGAAATTCCTTAAAACTACATATTATAGTTGTAAAATGTTAACTCATATATACTTATCAGGTTAAAATTAAATTGTAGTAATAGTTAGTGTAACACCATTAAATTATTATGTTTTAATTTATTAACCTATTTTGAAACAAGTGTGCGGTTATTATAATACTAATTAACGAATTGAAATTAGTTTTTATTTTACATATAACTCTTTTCTAATTTTTGAGTTTATTAATTTTTAATTTAACTCGTAGACTATAAGATCATATTAAAACATTCGATTAGCACATTATATATATATATATATATATATATATATATATATATATATATATATATATATATAATGAAAGAAGAATAAAAATACCTAAAATAATATTATAAAATACAAATCTCAACTTCAGTACGTTAAATACTGAGATTTACTTTCTTGGAGTTCCGAAAAATAATTTGTTTTTAATATTAACACTATTAACTCTATAATACTATTCGGCATACAAAGACGTTGAAATTAAAATTTTAATAAAAATACGTCCATAATTGTTCGCATTATAACAATTATAATTCCAGCTATATATGTATATATATATATATAATATATACAATAAACATTTACAATTTAACAACAAATTTATAGTTTTAAGTAATGATTTAACTTGAAATTTAAATGTTAAATGCAGTTGTTGTATACAATAAAAGTTTAACCTTATTCAACTAGTTAATATTAGCAGATAATTCTCTTTCATCTAACTATTAAAAATATATTCTAAAACATTCAAACTATTATTTTCTCGACGATCGAAATATATTTATTAATTTAATATGGATTTTATTTATGTTATATATTATTTAATTTGCTATTACAAATATTTTCTTTAGAACTAATCAATATATAAAAGAATAACGATTGTCACTAGTCATTTTCATCGAATTTATTATATTTTTTACCTATTTGTTCGCTCCGACAGGGATGTCACAAGATCCCCAAATTTTGTTCATATATATTTATAACTTCTACAAAATGTTATATATTGGCCGCTCGATTATTAAATATTTGTAGAATTTATTATATTATATAAAAAAAGCATTACTATAGACAATTATCTAGGATTGTTGGTAACTCCACTTGGACTGCATGTAACATTTTAGATTTCGTGGCATATGAATTAATATGAATCACACATATAAAACTCAAATAATATTAAACTTATTTTGTGTTAAAAATCATGTATATATAGCCATCTAGTGCGGGATGTACATAAACTAACTATATCATCAAACCACATTTATTATTACAGATGTCTACACAAGCTGTACTACAAAAGTATCTACTAACCGATGTTTTCATGGAGGATTTACCTTCTCGTACAATAGCATTTCAGAAAACGCTTCCTGAAAAGTTATCCTTTACTCCACCTAAAAATAATACGAGGAAAAGATGGCTTGAGTGTCAAAACGTGCCAAAGGAAATATCGACCATGTCGGCAGTATGGGAAGGCATTTTAAATCTCAAGTAAATAGAGTGTGTTATAGATAACATAAAAAGATTAAATCAGCATTTTTGTCATAGTTTTTAATAAGCGCAAATGAAAACAAAGATTTACATATAAGCATAATGTACATCTGATTATCTAACACAGAAAGCGTATATGTTGCTAAGATTATTAGATAATTTAAAATACTTTTAAATATGCATACAAGCAAAAATCCACAAATTATATATATATATATATAGGAGAGAGAGAGAGAAGTATATACAAGCCTATTTATGTCACGAATTTAATAAAAAATATTCTTGAAATCATTTAATAATTCTTTAAAGTGATCAATTCGAATGTCAAAAATAAAAATAATAATGGATATTCAACCTTTATTTACCACATTCCCACTGAAAGAAATTGATGTAATTTCTACTAATTCTACAGAATTTTTTTATTTACATGAAGTTAATTTTATCAATTAATAATGAATTTAATAAGATATACATTTGGAATTTACCTTTAAATAACATTTGACGCTAGTTCCTCAGTAAGAAATCTGAAAGAAAAAATTATTATTTAAAAAACAGTTTTATATCTTTATATATATATATATATATATATATATATATATATATATATATATATATATATATATATCTGTTTCGTCTAATATTAATATTTCCCGATTGTTAATTTTAACAAGCATTAAGTATAATATTAATATGTTTTATTTTATCAATTATAATTTTTATGGTTTTAAAATTGAATAAAATCAAATTGTATTTAAAAAATGTAAATAACATGATTTTAATGCAATGCAAATAATAAATACATATTTAATGTATATATATATATATATATATATATATATATATATATATATATATATATATATATATAAGTATTAACTAAAACATCTCTTATTTTTTCAAAAAAGAAGAATTTTTAATGATTGTCATTGAATCAAAACTCGGTTATGTAGAAAGGTAGAAACAAAAATGATATCGTTAAAAATATGATCAAACAAAAGATAAATTTTAAAAAGTTTACCGTGATGGATTTAAGACAAAAATTTGTTTATTTTGTGTAATATTTCTTTCAGTTTTTATTTCCATAAATATTTTGTTTGAAATTTTTTAGTTTTAATTAATTCAGTATGGAATAAAATTAAATATTTTATAATATCTCATGGATTATGATTCCGTATTTTCTATACAATTCCCTAAAATTACATATTGTAGTTGTAAAATGCTAACTCATATATACTTATCAGGTTGAGATTAATTTATTTTAAAAAATAGATTAACACCTTTAAATTATTATGTTCTAATTATTCAACCTATTTTGAACAAGTATGCTGTTATTATAATACTAATTTACAAATTGAAATTATTTTTTTATTTTACATATAACTTTTTTTTTTATTTTTTGTGTTTATTAATTTAATTCCTAGATTATAATAGCAATCCGATTAGAACGTTTGATTATCACATTATATATATATATATACATATACAGACATATATATATATATATATATAAAGTGCTAGAAGAATGAAAATACCTAAAATAATATTATAAAATGAATATCACAACTTCAATACTGAGATTTACTTCCTTGGAGTTCAGAAAAATAATTTGTTTTTAATATTAACACTATTAACTGTGTAATACTGTTTGACATACAAACACGTTGAAATTAAAATTTTAATAAAAATACGTCCATAATTGTTCACATTGTGTATATGAGTTCCTCATAAATATACACCACATAATGTACCTATATTGTTTTGACTTTTAAATTACCGGTTAATATATACAGGTAACCAGGCCATTGCATCATTGGAATAAATTTTAAAAAAGACCCATTCAAATTGTATCGTGCAAACTAACAGCTAAAATATACGTATGAGTATTTTATGTACTGTAATACTGTATAATTTTTTTTTAAAATTTAAACTATGTAGATTTTATTTTAAATATTATTATTTTTTATAAAAGCTTTTATTTCAATCTCTTATATACGCAGGGATTTATATTATATATATATATATATATGTACATATGAAAATTTTTATTTGTGTTTAGTACAAATTTATATTTAAAGAAATTAAGGAATACTAACTTGTGTTATATGAAAATTTTTAATTTTGATATTAATTTTTTTTATATTTTTTACGAAAACGTTACAATTTATATATTTAAATATATTCTTTCAAGTAGCACAAACTAAATAGAATGCAATGTGAATATAAATAAAATCATATAAGCTTTCTTACTTAATAGTTATTAATGTACTAATTTTAAAAACTCTTAAAGCATATATAACCGCATTTTAATTAACATTATAATAAAAAAATAGAACAGAATCGATTTTTATAATATTTTCAAACTGCAAAATATATGAAATATATAATTTCCTGAGATTTTTTTGTTAAATAATCCAATATTATTTTACTACACAAACGTGGTATTAAAATTTTAGGAACAAATTATTAGAGAACAATTTTCATTCAAATATTTCGTAATAGAATATATTTATAAATATATTAATAGTGAACCATTTAAGATTTAT
Organism: Acanthacorydalis orientalis; assembly: GCA_034766995.1. Classification (NCBI taxonomy): domain Eukaryota; kingdom Metazoa; phylum Arthropoda; class Insecta; order Megaloptera; family Corydalidae; genus Acanthacorydalis; species Acanthacorydalis orientalis. The sequence goes on along the minus strand of CM068313.1, from coordinate 31,358,276 downwards.
TTTCCATATTATTTTTTAAAAGTAAGTTTCATCTTTGAGAAATAGTCAGAATATGGATATATTGTATTCAATAAGTTTTATTACTGATTTTTAAATATGTTTGTGGTATTCTGTGAAGTTACATGTGAACTCACTTAACTAGATATATATTTACGAAATTATATTTTGATGAATAAATTAGTTTATTCAACATGTATAAAAATACAGAATGCTTCTTAACATGATAAATAATTTATATTTTCATATAAATCATTTGTAATTTAATTTATTTTTTTCTTTTTCTCCAATGGTCACTTATTATCATTAAAAGCTATTCTTATATACATTTGTAACTTTTTCTTAACATTCATGCATTTATATGTATTTTCTTCAAAGGCTAAATATTGTTTCTATATTATTTTCAAAATTCTATTATTCCTTTTCATAGATGAATAGAACTAATTAATAGAACTCCCACCTTTGATAAATATATTATATCTATTTTTTAAAAATATTGTGAGGTGAAATTTCACCATATTGATTTTAAGCTAATTATTTTTAATATTATATATATATATATATATATATATATATATATGTATGTATGTATATATGTATATAATTGTATTTTCAGATCTGTGCGAGCTTATTCAGATTGGCTGAAGAAACACCCGGAATTCAAAAAGCCACCATATTTAATTAAAGCTGAGTTATTTAAAGAAAATAAAAAATTGCCTGATGCAGTATCCATTGATACTCAAAAATTATTATCACCAAAATAAAATAGTTTATTAACGATTAAAATGAACAAGAATGTAATTTTTTTCTAATTACTAATAAATATGACCCATTTTATTATTATACTTGCATGATGAGAATGTAATTATATATATATATATATATATATATATATATATATATATATATGTATGACATTCATTTTTTATATTCTTGTAATTATTAATTTATAAGTATGCATTTGTAGTCTTCAGAAAATCTATGTGACATTTTAAAATTTTGGAATTCATGAAAATATGTACCTTGAAGTCGAAATATATTATAAAAGTGTTCAGGTATGTCTAAGAAAATTTAATGTTTTTTATGAAACAAATTTCAAATATCGAATATCACATTCAATATATTGAATGTGATAACATATATATATATATATATATATATATATATATATATATATATATATAATGTGATTCAATTTAGTATTCCACACGAACCTATTAAAAAAACTCAAAATAAAAAAATATTATCCCCTATTTACTATTTTCTTCTATTGTATTTTAGTATTGAATTAAACTAAAATACTAAATAAAAAATAACATGACTTTTCATAACCTCTGCCTTCCCTTTCAATATTTCCATGTGGAAGCTTAAATTGAATCATCATATCTATCTATCAATATATATATATATATATTGAGATATATATATATATATATATATATAGATATATATATATATATATATATATATCTATATCTATATATATATATATATATATATATATATATATATATATATATATATATATATATATACGTATAAATGTATGTGTATTTTTGTATACATATTTATATGTATATGAAAAGAAATTTTATTTCGATATTTCACAGTATGTGATTGAGTCAGAATCTCAATAAAAATACCTCTTATCAAATTTCCAAATCATACTACTAATGTTTACATTAAAATAATAGATGACAAAGTAATACCCAGAAGAAAACTTAGAACACGTATCATAAAATGATAAAAATGCAGGCACAGATAAGATACATAATAAATACTATTTATCCATAGAACTAAATATATTTATTGTTCGGAAGCAGATCGGCTTACATTCATGATTAAACAATAGTATGATATACAATATTTTTTGTTACTGTGTACTAAAGCTACATAAAGATTATTTTTTTTGTTAATATGATAAATTAAAGTCTCGTCATTTATAATTAGTTTATAACCAATCTGACGAAATATTTAATAACCTGAAATGTGACGTATAATTCTAAAAATAAGACTTAAAATAATAAATATATTTATATTTCATTATCAAAATACTTATATATTCGAAGAAAATATTGAAAAGTAAATTTTTTTGCAATCAATAGTTTTCCCACGTGTAAAATTAAGGATAGAATGTATAATAAAATGATAAGATTATTAACTATAATTTATATTTTAATTATATTTTAAGAAAATAAGGCTTGATAAAAACTTGTCATTTAATAAACAATATTTTTATTAATGAATAAAAATTTTTATTAATATCTGTTTAGTATCTTTTTACTTATGTAATTATACATCTATTTATTTTTTACTCTATATATATATGTACAAATTTTATTTGGTATCAAATTGGATAAGAAATATCGTGCTAATAAAATAATATGCTAATATTATAAATTCGTTCAATCAACGTATAATTATGTCATATAAAATATTAAAACTTTATAAATATGGATTTCATTCTTTTCATATAAATAAAATAATTATCATTATAAAAGCAATTATCATAAACAATAGCTCTTTTCATGATTATCAATGAATGTTGCAAATATTTTTTTTATTTTGGAAGCCGTGTTTGTTATTAATAATTCAATTTCGTACAATTTGAAATATATATTGCAGAAAATAAAACATCTCTAAGTATTTATATTCAAAATTGATTTTTAACATTATACTAATCTTTTTTCCATTTGATGTGTATCTCAATGATCTGTACTAGAAAGCTTATCAGTTAAATATAAAAATTAACTTATTTCTAACATGTATTATTTAACATACTTATGATAAATATTTCATGACACTTAAGTTTATTTTTATAAAAAGATATATTATTTTTAATCTTGATTGTAACACATAATAATTACATAAAAAAGTATTTTGTATTAAATATGTAAGCATTTGATATATATATTTATATATATATATATATATGTGTGTGTGTGTGTGTGTATCTGTGTTTGTATAAATATATTTATACGAAAAAAATTTATAAGTATACGAAAAAAATGTGTGTAAATATATATATATATATATATATGTATTATATACATATTACTTCAATTGAATTGCTTGACAATATTTTATTATTTATTTAACCGAAAATCAACATATGAATTTTGTGTCTGAAATATATTATTACTATAAAAGATTTACTTTTATATAAAAGAAATAGTTTTACAATTTATTAATAAATAATTGAATTTACTAATTGTCCATAACAACAGTATTGATTTAATTTATTTTACAAAACAGAATAAAAAGTATTATTTGAATATCATTTCGTTAAATAGTTCATTATTGTTTTTTGAAAAAGAAACATGTCTACCTTTATATTTATTAATGAAGAATACTAATTACAGAAATGAGTCCATTTTTTTAATAAAGATATTGTAAAATTAGCTAATTTAATGATCTTTAGCAGTTGTAATTAATTTTTATTTTTTTATAATCTATTTGAAACAAAAAATGTAAATATATATATATACAATATATATACATATATATATGAATTTAACTTTTTCATTTGTAGAATTAATTATGATACGAACAGTCGATATGTTTTTTTTAACTAAACTTATCATTTTTTTGCAGTTTAAATATATATATATATATATATATATATATATATATATATATAATTACGAGAAAGCAATATGAAATATTTTTTGAGTTGAAAATAAAAGGTAATCTACTGAAATCAAGATAAAAATTTGGTTCAAATGTCTCTTTTGATCAAGTGTAAACATTAATATTAAAATTACTTGAATTATTTAGGTGTAATGCATCGTTATAATTATCAGTTTTTTTTAAATTTTAAATAGGTTTAAATTAATTTTTAAAACGGTTTGTATATCTCTGTTATAAAGTTTAAAGTATATATGTGTATATATGTATGTCTCTATAAATATATATTTATATATATATATATATATATATATATATAAATTTATGATTCAAAAACAATAAAATATTTCGAACAATATATATTAATATCAAATATATATATATATATATATATATATATATAAATTAATATCTTAGTAGATTATTAAATCTTTGAATATTAAAATATTGAATATCATAAATAATAAATGAAATTATCACTCATATTAAATAACTATTAAATATTCCTAGCATTTAATAAACTAATTGTATAAAAATAAATGTGTACTTAATAAATAGATATAAACGTATTGAAAAGTAACAACAAATAAAGGAAAGGAATAAAAATCAATAAAGAAGAACAATACTGTTATGGCCTAATCGACAATCTTTTATTTTAACTGAAATCTATTGTTTTATCTGGATTATAACATTTTCATAAGAATTTTGCAATTATCATATAAAGAAAATGATAAATATCTATAAATTTACTGGATAATGAGAAATTGATCTCATTGTGATAGTATATGTTATTTTAGTACAAACTATACATAAGTTCCTGTAGAGTAACTTTTTTAAATAAGTATTGTGTATAATATTTTAGTGTTGACATTATACTTGATTTAAATATACATCAATTATGATTCTTGAAGAAAAAAGCGAATTTAAAACCAATGATGATAAATTCTCATCAATACTTCCTGATAATTGTGAATTGAAAACAATCTACTCGAAAGATTTTTCTCAGAATGTTATAAAACCTACATCGTTTACAAATTATTTCAGAGAACACTTAACGTTTTTAGGCGAGAATCGTTTAGAGAACATTCAAAATAACGAAAATATTTCTTATAGCAAGGTAGGAATATAATAATACTTTTATGTACCTATTGTGTGCATATATATATATATATATATATGATAAATTTTATTCATAATAATAATATTAAAATTTAAAAAAATATTCTTAACAAGAATGATATTCATTAAATAAATAAGAACAATAATATATATATTCATGGTATTATTGATAAATGAATTAATTTAAAACGTTAAAAATAACTTGCAATTTTATTATATTTATATTAAACAATGGAAAATTTTTAAAGGATCGACTATTTAGATTCATTATCTATATATGTTAATTGTTTTTTTATACTTCTAATATGATTATTTAATATTCTCTGCCATATCATTTAATCAGATATTCAATCATTTATTAAGATTTTCACATAAAATTAATTTATAAATAATATAAACAAACAGCTTATGTAAATTGCTTTGATTAATCAATAATAACATAAAAAGTATACGTATATATATATATATATATATATATATATATATATGTATGTATATATATATATATATATATATATATATATATATATATATATGTATATATATATGTATATTTATTTATATTCTTGTATTAAAGATATGTATATATGTAATATTTAAGTATAGTAACATCCATGTATTTTTCTTTAATCAATTTCACAAAACGAAGAGCAATCATGTTATATTGTGATTCAGTATCTTATCAGTATTATTTATTATTAATTATAAAAATATGTATCTAATAACAAAATAATTAATGAAAGTACTGTGTAATTCTTTACTTTTGTATTTAAATAAATTTTATTTTTTAATTATTATATGTATTCTTGAAATAATCGGTCTTTTTATAAAATGTATTTAAAATACCTTTAGAAATATATTCAAATTAAATAAAAATAAATTATATACTATTTAATAAAACATAAAAATATTTTTATTTTGTACTAGTTTTGTATATTAGTTTTAACAATGCTTTAATAATAAGAATTAAAATATATTTTGATTTTAATTCAGAAGTATTATAAAGGACAAAGTAAATATGAAACGAAATCGATGGAAACAATTATTTCACATTTAAATTAATATATTTTTTTAATTTTATTTAGAAAAAATGTTTCAATTAAAATAAAAATATCATATTTATTTAAAAGCACCAAAAGGTTTGATAATCCCAAATGTGTTAATTTTTCTTAAGTACATAAATAATATTTTTAATTTTTATATATGTAATTGTAATTATTTTTTATTAATTTTTGGAGATAAATACATTATTGTTAAAAATAAATTAAATTAAGCTTCAAAAAATTTGGATTTTTAAGTATTTGAGATTACGAAGGTATTTGCAAATAAGAAAATTATTATCAATCAAATAGGATTTAGTAAATTTCACTTATGTATCTTAAATAAAATCATTAATTCTGAATACTTATAGATATCAATATAATTGACAGGATAAAGACATAACTCACAATTGTAACGTGAAAATGTGACTATTATAAACAAAAATGTATTAAACATTTGTGTACTTAATAAAAGAAAATAAATGTTATTATTAAGTATGTAGTTATCTATAAAAAATATAACAAACAATTAAAAGTAGTAATAAATCTCATTTTAACATTTCTCTGTTCAAATTAACGTCATGAAAGTTTTGGTTTAAATAATTGTTTTTAATATATAGTATTATTTAAAAAATTATAACATTAAAGAAATATATAAAAATCACTAATCTTTAAACTTGTATTTAATCATCTGTTTGACAAACAATCTATTTAATGACCGCGACCGTTGATTTCCCTTTCCATCTAAAATTAATTTCAAATTTGTAGGAAGTGTTATTATGAAATATTGTTACACTGTAATGCGTGCAAAAATTATTTCTTTCTTTGTTGAATGAAAGTAAACTTCAATAAGTTTTAAAGATTATGAAGCGAATGTAATTTTTTCTTGTACTCTTTCGTGAATTTCTAAGTGAGAGTTAAATGATACAACTTGTTTCATTGCAATTTTTATTGTTCAGTGTTCATGTTCAATCTAGTAGTTCGTTTTGTATTTTAGAATTAAAATATTAAGAAATGTTATCTCAGTTTATATAACAGTTAGTACGTGCTTTATGATTCAGTGTAATAAATGTGCAATAAATATATATAATATTTATTTATTAATCACAATATCAACATTTAAAGGTATTTCTTATTACAATAATTTTTTTTGTGAAACATTTAAAAATATTATTTTTAATATGTTACATATACATACATACACACACACATGTATATATATATATATATGTGTATATGTATATATATGTATGTATTTTGTGTGTATATATTGTATGTTGAATAATCTACTTTAAAAAATATTTCATTAGAGTATTAGTAAATTAAATAAATAATAATTAGTAGTTAATAATTTATTATTCTAAATCTAAATTCTTTATTCAGATTTTTTTAAATTTGACTGCACTTTTTAAATATTGTGTGACTAGAACATTCTAAATGTACCACATTTAATAAGATATTTTTGTTTGAAACTACAAAATATAACATATATTTTGGTAGAATATATACACAGTTTCAGATTATTCCTATTTTGTATACAGATGTTATATTGATAATTTTAAACATTGAAAATGTTACTGGACTGTTTACAAAGTAATTAATATATATATATATATATATATATATATATATATGCTTGAGTGTATGTAGATATATGTGTAAAGTTTTA
>CM068313.1:31340824-31345824 GCA_034766995.1 Acanthacorydalis orientalis | reverse complement strand
TATTGGGAATTTTTTTTCATATAGTGTCTAATATTAATTATAAAATTCGATTAATTTTCATTAAAGTAGTAAAAAATTTCATGATTATACATATATTTATACCTGAGTATTTAGAAAAATTAAATAATGAGTTTAAAATATCAAGTTTTTATTAATTCATCAGCAAACTTCAAAATCAAAAAGAAGCCGACAGTAAGTCTGGATAATATAACTGGAAATCAACAAGATCTTTATTCAGAACAAAATTCCTTACACTCTATGCAAGGATATGTGAATCAAGCATTTTCGTCGACAGATCTGACATCAAATGAATGTACGGTACATAATTCATTAAGTTATTTAGAAAAGAACTTGACTTCAACACGAGATTCATCGCAGCTATTTTCTTCACTGCCTTACAATAAAAGAGAAATTTTTAGGTATATTATTATTCGATTAACATTTTTTTTCAGTAATAATTTTTAATAACACATGATATTTTATACACTATTAATTTTTATATTATTTAAGTGAATATAATAAATTATATAATCTTTATATAAAAATATTTTTTTAGGAATCATTTAACAAATATTTTGAGTTGTATTTATTGCGTTTTCATTGTTACTTTAGGAGTAGTAATATATATAAGCGATGTTATTGTTGGAAAAACACCAATTGCTGAAGTATGTATATTTATTTTATTAATTACAAAACGTCTATTCACAGACTCATTCATTTTTATTATATTAATTAGTTTTCTAGGAGCTATTTGAAAATATGATGATATATTTGATCTCATATTTTCAGGGTAAATTATAATAAGTATCACGGCTATCAAATAAATACTAATTAAATAAGGTAGTTTTTAAATTTAATAAATTTAGAAACAAATATTATTAAATTAACTGAATTGCATGAGCCACAATGATCTCACTATTCTTTTAAAAATGAAAATTTAATAAAAATTATCAAAATTATGAATAAATTTGTGATAATCCTTCACGTTACAACAATAATTATAGTATTGTAAATAAATATAAAATATTTATCTATATCTTCTTTACTGCAAAAAGAAACCAATTGTTTTCTTAAAAAAAATAGATAGTGATTAAACCGGCAGAGTAAATGTTTTATATGAAATTAACTTCAAGTGAATAAAAAAGGAAGAATAAAATATTTGTTAAAAAGGTAGAAAGTTCCCTAGGGTTAAGAATCTCTGTTGTACATATTTATATGAGTTCATACATAACTATGAACAATTATTAATATTTTGTTATTTATGTTCGAGCTTAATAGTTATTTTAATACTTTATCTCACATAAAAATTATTTTGTATTTTTTTTTGTTTCCTTGAAATATATTATAACCTTAACTAATTTGAGCAGATTTTATCGTTTTCTCTTTAATTACTCAATATTTTTAAAAATGAATATCCTTTTAACTAAGCAATTAATAATAATTATCTTTTTTAATTACCATTTATGATGATATTATTTTTTTATTTAAATATTCTCTCACAAAAGAAGTATAAATTTTACGTTAGAAAATATGTTCGAAGTAAAATATATTAAAATATGAAAATTATTTATTTATACAAATAATTTATTTATTTTACTTTTATGAAATGTGTTTAGTTCATTTATAACGAAATAATTTACACAATGTTGTTTATATTTTTGAAAAATATTAGTACTTTTCTTGGTATTGAACATGCGACTTTTTTAACATTTTATTTTATTATATATTTAGCTTCCGATTCATATTTATATTTTAAAATTCTAAAATAATTTAGTTAAATAATTTTAAGAAAATAATTAATTATTTTTAAAAATATTATGAATATAATGAAACAATCAAGAACAGAGTTTTCAATACTTAAATAGCCGTATTAAATAGCCGTTTAAATATTTGTGTTCATATGTGCACACACAACCACATACATATATATATATATATATATATATATATATATATATATATATGTACACATATGTATATATATATATATATGTGTGTATGTGTGTGTGTTGGTTGTGTATGTAAATATTAATCTTATATTTCGTTTAATCTTTTTAAGTTTTAAGATTTGTTATAATTTTTAATTGAAATTATTTTTCATTTGAAATAGTTATCATATAGAGAAACATGACAATTTGAAGGCGGATTTAGGTATATTGATAAATAAATAAATTAATTATTTTATTGCATTTTTTGATGTTTTAATTAGTACTTTAAATTATAAAATATTATATATTTTTATATATATATATATATATATATATATATATATATATATATGTATGTATTTGTGTTCATATTTCAGACTTTCAGTATATATTTAGTTATAATCGGATTTTTGTACCTCATATATTTATTTATCGATATAAGAATATATTTACACAAATTAAAATCAAAACAAAATGTGAGAATGGTAGAAAAAAGAAAAACACAATCTGATGATAATATAGAATTCAGAGAAATGGATGAAAATGATCAGTACGTATCTATACCGTTACCGGGAACATTAAACCAGAAGTTCACGGAATCTGCACAACATGGTTATTGTTTCAAAACGGGCAGACATTCTGGAAGCTTTTATCTGAAGATTGGAGCAGCTGGTAATTGAAATTTTCAAATGATCATTGTAAGAATATAAGTGTTAAAATAAATTTCATTGGCAGACACCTTTATGTGAATGTTATTGATTTTTTAACAACATTCATTTTTTTCAATAAAAATTCTATGATTTTTTTTTAAAAAGGGAGAATAAATAATTGGATAGAATATTGACAATAAATCAATTAAATACTTCAAATTATTTTTTCTTAAAAGGCATTTGCCTTATTAACATTTATAACAATGATTTCAATAATAAACATTTATTTATTCTTTAAATAAGAAATAAAAATATTTTCTTTTTAAACATACAAAAATTGTTATATAGAATGTTCATATTTGAAACAGATGAATAGTAAAATAATTTATTTAAGTAGTTAAATTTGTATGTAAAAAAAATCATTTTGCATTTAAAAGAAATAAAATATATTAAAGTACTTCTTTTATCACGTCATGAATTTTACATTTTTAAATATAACATATTCAATCATCAATAATTAGATATCGTTTGTAATTGTAAATTGAGATTATTGTTTTTAATGTTATAATTTTTTTAATTTACAGGATTCTGTTTAGGACATTTAATACACAGTGGACTTCTATTAGGCTATCAAATAGTGTTTCTTACATCATCAACAGACGATTTCTATGAATGTGCAAGTGTTGCAACTCTTTTACTTGATGTTTTATATCCCTTATATTCGTTTTTTCAACTTTATTTTATTTTCAAGTATTCAAACGTAAGTTGTATCTGAAATACCGTAAACATCCTTTGGCATATATATATATATATATATATATATATATATATATATATATATATATGTTTATTCAATTTAAGGTAATCATAAATCGAAGAAGAGAACTATCTCGCTTCGCAATGATGCATTGTATAGCATCAAGTCTTTGTTTTTGGATTTGGACTATTTTACGTGAAACTATGGACTCTCTCGCCCATCACAGTTATAAAACTGAACAAGAACAGAAACAAGCATTGGCTAAAATATCAGAAACAACATTTATTGGAACTGAAATTGGTGATATACCAATGGCATTACCACTAAATACATATTATCAAAGAGGTGCTAAGGATTTAGTTGAGTTTCTAAACGATACTTCAAATGTAGAAGACCATTGTGCTAGTCTGGCCGGACTTGGACATATTTATGAAAATATTTCACCGTATTTATATCCTTTTACTGTCGAATATAGTATTTTAGTAGGTAAGTTTATTTATTTATATACGTGTTTATACACTTCTATAGATTTTAGTTTTTTTTTATTAATAATATATATATATATATGTATATGTATTTTAATTGAAAATAATAAGTTTAATTGAAATAGTAAATAATATTTTTTTTCTATTTTGGTAACTCAATAAGAAGAAAAATCACTTAATTATATTTTTATTATTGTATTACTTACATTATTTATCTTTCATTTTTTGTAATATATAATTATTAAATAAATTAAGGAAAGTTTGAAATATTAATATTTTAGAATTTTAATATCTTTTATTTATTTCAAAAAGACAACAGACTTTAAATACATGCGATACTGAACGATTACGAAGTGAAATAATTATATTCATGCAAAAATATTATATTGTATATGATCTTGTTTTCAGTTGGTGTTCTTTATATAATTTGGCAAAATATCGGAAAATGTGATAACAAGCAAATAGACCAACGACATGGAAGTATAAAAATGTGCAGTTTACCACAGATATCAACCCAAAATGGGTATTCTAGTAATCTGGTTATTCATGTTGACTGTCATTCAGCGAATAAAGGATTATTTGCTGGATTTTTTGTACTTGCAATTTCTGTTGTCAGCATCATTCTATTTTTCATTGCGATTTCTGATCAGTATGTATTTGATTATATAATAAAATTCACAAAATCGAAATAATAATAATGAACTCAGAGATTTTTATAAAAAAATGTTTAAATTATATTGTCTGTGTAAAATATAAAAATTAAATTAAATTTGTTAGAATATATCTATTATTAAAATATGAAAAAAATATATATCGTTCGAGTTTTCAAAAGTAAATATAATTTAGTTTAAAATATTAGTTTTTTTCGTTTTTACTTACTTTTATGTAGAATAATATATAATTAAATAAATAATTCGTTAAATATCAATTTTATATTAGTTGTAAACGCATTTATTTTTTACCATATTTTAACGCATTTATTTTAAACCATATCGTATTAACATATAGTATGATATCAAATTTGAAATGAAAAATAATCTGATTTAAAAAGTCAAACAATTAAATTTCATTACGAGTCGAAAGGAATTTTATAAAGTATTCAATATTCTTATAAAAGTTTATATATAACTACAATAGTTAGGTTAATTGATTTCATTTTTGATTTTTTTCTTTATATATA
>CM068313.1:31328324-31335824 GCA_034766995.1 Acanthacorydalis orientalis | reverse complement strand
CATTCCTTGTTCCGGTACTTTAAATATGATCAAACTACATTCGAAAACATTCAACTCGTGAGGTTGCTATTCTATATAGGAAGATCTTCTAGGTCATTTAGGAGGACAGAGCCTCATTTTTCATTCGATTTTTTTCTGTTAGATATTCAAGGTTTGTATTTTCATTATTTTTGCTGTCCCTTTGTTATAAAACTTAAAAATTAAATTGGACATATTAATCGAGTTAAGGATGAATAATAGTTATATTAATAGTTAATTGTTATATCATCATTAAACACATTTATTTATTTAACCAATGTCTAAAAAAAGCAGCAATCTTTAATTAATCGTACGTTTTTCAGCGATATTTCCTTTATTATATAAACATAATGGTTCCATATTTATTTCAAGTATTATCTTTTGTTTTATTTTATTTTCATTTATAAATACCTTGTCAACATTACAATTAACATAACGTTTGACTGAACTAAATTTATTATTTAAAACCATGAATCTTCAGTTATTTAAAGCTATAACAATTTTGTATAAAAATATTCATATGAATACATAAACAAACGCAGCATATATATATATATATATATACAAATATATATATATATATATATATATAAATATATATATATTATTCCTATATATGTAAAAAGAGTATTTGTATATGAATTTATATCTATGTATTAATTCATCATTCATATCAACTTTCAAAGCAAAACAAAACATAAAAAGTGTTATATAAAACAACAGGTTTCAAAGGTTGTTTATATTTTTTAATTAAATCTCTCGAGCGAAGCTTTCAATTTTTCAATAAACTATTTTAATAGACTTTGTAACAGGAAACACGTAATGCTTTTCAATCAAAGCGCTATAGTGCACTTTGGCACAACTATCTAATGCGTGATACACGTACGTCAAACTAAATATATATATATACATATATATATATATATATATATATATATATATATATATATATATACACCGAAGATTAATAATCAGAAATGAAATTTTACAACTGTTAAAATAATAAAAATTATAGTTTTTAACGAACGAATTATATCTCAAAATATATGTCTTATCATATCGTATGAAACATTACTTAAGTTATATAGCTTTAAAAATATTGTTGCAAACGTTGTATTTTATTGAGCGTATAAGTAGAATGTTATTTTTTTAAATAAACATTACGTTGTTATTATTAACTAATATATATATATATATATATATATATGAAGTTTTTTATTTATTATAAAATTCATTTGTCTTCTTTGCATATAATTAAAATTACCATCTATTGATAATTTTTATATTTAGATTGAAAACATATATATATATATATATATATATATATATATATATATATATATAAACTTATTCCGTATTCAAATATACAAATTATAACATATCTGTATGTTTTAAAAGATTAAAACATTTTATATTTGAATAAGAATTCAATGTCAGATAACAATTTATGCATTTTTTTAATGTTTTTGGAAAATAAATCTCTTATTTTTACTAATTACTCATCAAAATAACTCCTGATACATACATATATGTAATAATACATATATATATATATATATACATATATATATATATATATATATATATGTACATATGTATATAGCTGTATTTATTTGGGAATAAGGTCAAAAAATGTTTATAAAGTACCCGTTAGTTCAATGAAATATGATTATAATATTCTAAATTAATATAGTATATAATATTCTTTAAAATATTATATACAATGCTAACAATAATATATATATATATATATATAACATTCACATATTCGGAGTCTACTGATTTGTACCACGAACAGAATATTGAAAATTTAGAATTAAAAATGTAACTTTACTATTTATTTCTAAATAGTATTTTTAAATAAATAGTAGAATTTTTAAATATTATTTGAAATCGTCTTTTTGCTTTCTAATGAAACAATTAATTCTTTTTTAACACCTGTGTCATTAATTTTCAAATATATTTAATAAAGTCGATTTTGTCAAGACTGTATGTACTTCACACAGTATTTCATTTATTACATATTTTAAATTTTGAAAATTAATAAATTAGTTAATGAATTGATTACAAAATTTAAACTTATAAATTGTAAATATATTGGAAACACAAACCATCATTCATAACGAAACATCAATTGTAGCAAAAGAAGTTCATTTTAAACTTGATGATTAATTGATAAATATAAATAACATAGAATAATTTCTTTTAGAATTCCAAAAAGAATTAGGTCTTGATAGCATCAATTGTGTAATATTAGATATGTTTTCAATTCATATACGAGTACTTAGTTAGTATTTTCGTTAATAACATAGAAAAAAATAACTATTCAAACTGTTTTAAAATGCATTTTCTTTGTTATTATATAATTTATTTTATTAATTTAGAGACTAAATTAATTTAATTGTATTTACAGGCAAGTATATATATATATATATATATATATATATATATATATATATATGAATTAAACTGTTACAAAATAAACTTACAACTATCTATATACAGTGAAGTACTCAATTAAAATTATAGCGAATACCAACCCATTAAACAAAAGCACAGCAAGCAAATAGGATAGCAGGTGAATACTCACTTTAATAAACAAGCATATCATCACCTAAGTAAGTTTATTTCGACGTTGCCAATGATATTATACAACTTATATGTGTACATACATTTAAATGTGTTTAGGAATGTATGTATATATATATATATATATATATATATATATATATATATATATATATATATATATATATATATACACCTAACCATAACAATGAGCAACCCCGTTGTCAGCCACCTCTTAGAGACAATGTTTGTTGGTTAAATGCACATACCTACAGATATGAAATTGAATTAGTGACATCAAAGCGTCGTACAACAGCGTGTCGCTCTACAAGCGAATGGCGTGCGCCACTGTCAAAGCAAGTCAGTCGATATATAAGAACAACAAGCAAGTTGTTGCTCGTGTATCTACCTATTTACTCCGCTGTCGTCCTTCGTTTCTTTTCTTTAGCTCTTCGGCTGTCTATTTCCCGAAGGGGTGCACATATCGTTAATTGCTCGGCGATGAGGCAATATACCCTTGTTTTCTTGTTGTTGTTTTGTGTTAGGGGACAAGAAGCAATTGTTACTCTGTATAGAACGGTCTAGGACCACTTCTGTTGACGTTGTTTGCGATTCCTTCTCGAGATTTACTTTCTTAGATATGAAGAATGCGTATCTATTCATGACAGAAATGTTATATCTTGAGATTTTAATATTTTATGATTTTTGACGTATTTGCCATGTAGAAGTAAAATTATTACTCTTCATAATGAAAGTATAAGATCATTTTTATTCTTAATCGATAAATATCGGTTGAAAAATTTAAGAAAACCTATCTCATATTTTTCAAACTTATATATATACATATATATTCAACAAATACTATTTTTTAAATTCGTATTGTGAAATTATATTTTCTAATGATTCAATATATATAGAATAATTCCAATACATATAAAATGTCCATAAAAATTTTTTTTTGTAGACCATCTCCTCGCAACGCCACTCCTCCCACAACACTCAATAAGTAGCACGTTAACCATTTCCATTCCCAATCATCAATGATTGGTAGATAGACATCGCGTGGTCTTTGTTTTGATTGGTTGACATTAGTCACATATATGTAGCTCTCTCACATTGTACAACGAAAGAGGTATATAGGAATTCAGTGTAAAACTGATAAGAAAATTATTCAAAATATTGTATTCACAGAAGCTTTCGAGTAAAAAAATTGTTACACATTTAACATAGAATTTTGTTGTTAATTTTTATAAACCTTTTCAATAAAAATTTTACGACTTACATTCTGCGCAGATTATTTTTACTTATAATTTGTTAATTTATATTATTTATTTTGGGAAAGGAGCGTTATCGAGCGAGTAGCGAAGCCCGGATTCGGCGTAGGTGGCAGAGCCCCCTAGTACTAATAAAAATGTTGTATTGAATACATATGTACATACTTACATATTCAAAATTTGTATAAGTATGTACATTATTTACATGTGTATGTACATTGTATTGCATAAATGTAATTTCGACATATTTTAAATTTGAAATGATTTTATTTTTGAATTTTTTATAGAAGTTACTTTTTAAGAGCACTTCTCATAATCATTAAGTTATCAGTGACCAAAGAATAATTAAATTAGATATATATGAATCATATCTATAAAAGTAACAAAAATATAATAAAAAGTGTTATAAAAATAAATACAAATGAATATATTTTATATTTGTTCGTTATAATAAATCGTTTATCATAATATATTACAGTGCGAATACTGTTGAATTTGGTTTAAAGCCAATATTATTTGACTGAAATTTCGTAACCTAATATTACGTTATACGTTTATTTACGGTTCCATCCAAATGCAATATTGATGTTCTGAGCAGCATCTGTTGCATTGTATTACAGTTTGACTCGTATAAGAAAATCACTCGAATTTCGTTTAAATTTATTATTCAGTAAACTCATAAAAAATTAACTTACTACAGAAAATTTAGCTTCATAAAATATAAAAAGAAAGCACTACTTACATTTCGCATGTACACACTTTATACCTATTGTCTATTCTAAATTATTTAAAATTATATTCATGTAACCATTGCTTTTAATTAACTATATTTTTAATTAAAATTCTAATGACTACACGAATATGTTTTAATATTTAAGGATCATTAATATTGCATGTTTTTCAATGTTTTTTTTAATTTTAACTGCATGCAAATTATTTGAATCATAATAGAACCATTTTAAAGTATTTAAAAGTACATATTTAATATTACTATTTAAATTTAGAACATACATATAGAAGTGTATATATATATATATATATTATATACACATATACACACATTAAGAATTTATAATTTTCCTCCAAAGAATTCAAATCTGTGTAAATATTGGTAAATCTATATTAAACGTACACTGTATATTTTCCTGATAAAAACATTATATTCATCGACTTCCGTTCGCTACCTTTTCTATCGATCTAATTTACGTTCAGCATACTTATCACAAAAGGTTATTTATACTTTTCTGTATCAAAGGCATAATTGTTATTATATTGATATTTGTTACAAAAGCACAAAACAATTAATATTCGTAAGGTAAATTTATTTCCATTCACACGTTTATATATATATATATATATATATATATATATATATATATATATATATGTGTGTGTGTGTATATATATATATGTGTATATACATATACATGTCAGCAAGTGTTTGTGTATATGTGTGTACACATATGCGTTAAATGTATAATAATTAAATAGCTACAAATGTTATATTTCTTCAATTAATAAGGCTAGTTACTTATTATTCTTTTTCTGTTTCAAATAATAAAAACTATTTTAACTTTCATAATTATATTAAGATATAATTAAGAGATTAAATATAATTAAAGAAAACATTTTTAAATTTTTTTATACAACAATTTCATTAATATATATATATATATAAATAATTTATTATATATTTTTTTACAAAAAGTACCATTTTATGCATTACATTACAAATATGTGTGTCTGGGATAAAATAGTGTTTAAAACATTTTAAAATATTTGAAATGTTCATATCATAGAATTGTAATTACATAATTTTATGTAAATTATGGATTGTAGAATTATATATATATATATATCAATATTTACTGATTTTTTTCAATATATAGTTGAGAACGATTTTCTTATTAATTTATTTATAACTGTCGATAAGTGTTTTTAATATCCAGAAAAAAAATAAAAACCTTACAAAAATAAAAATATTAGCATGGTTCCATTAAAATTATATATATATATATATATATATAAATATATATATATATATATATAAATATTTATATATATATATATATATATATAATATTTTCAAACGAAATTATACGTTCATTATATTTATTATAACAAAAAACTTCTGTAAACCTCAAAGAAAAAATAAACTATTTTAACGTAAATAGAAATAAATAACTAATATTATTAAAAATATATCATGACATTATTAGAGTAAATATTTAATTTATTTATTTATATGTTCCCTAATGGTATATACATATATTCATATATATATATATATATATATATATATATATATATATATATATATATATGTATGTATATATCAGCTTCATATTGTATGTAACAATCTATGTTAAATCATAGATAGAATCATTGTAAAGCTTACTTACATGGAGATATGGATGAGTGATTACTATTTAGATCACAAAATGACTGTACTCTATGAATACATTGCGGGTGTGTCAACGAATACCCATCCTTCATTCGGGTTGTTGCTGCTGTTTGCTTCACTGTTGTTCCAAACTCAATTACGTGAATCAAATGTCGATTCGGAGAGGCGAGAGGTGTGTTGAAATACAAACACATACACACACATACATACATGTTTACATTTGATCATATGTACGCACTCAAACATTTTATATTTATTCGACAAGTAAACCGATTCACGTCAACGATATGTAAAATAAATATAATAATACATACATACACGCAAATAAATAAATAAATAAATATATATATATATATATATATATATATATTATAAGACAAAATTTTCAAATAATATTTTATCACTGTATTAATTTTAATAATAATTTTAATCCAAATTAATTATTTCGATTGATTGATTTCCAAACTAAAATGTTCTTCTTATTGTATTTTTTATTTATTACATGTAAAGAGAAAATATTTACGTCATTTTAGGTGCGAAATATTTTTCAAACATATAATAAATTCATATTTGTTTTTTTATATATTTTTTTATTGAATATATTATAAGTTAATGATTAGATTTAACGAAGTCTAAAATTCATCAGTAAGCAGATATTCAGCTGATCCAAATGGATAAAAACCCATAATACGTGACTAAACTTCACATATTTTATTAAATAATTTTCTTCTTAAAATATATTTTTATTTTTGAAATATATTTATTATAACTATCAGTTTCATTAATAATTCATATTTTCTACATATAAATGGTTTTAGTTAAATATATTTTTTTCTAAATTTATGTAAGGTTATTTTTGCCTATAAGATCACATATTCTACAAAAAAGTTGAAATGATTACAAGAAAATTTTAGAACATAAACATCTCTCAATGAACTTTTTTCAATATAATATTTTATTATTAAAAGGTAATATATATTGTAAGGTTTCAAATAAATCATTATTCGTTAGTTTAACACACGGTCATTTTTAATTATATATATATATATATATATATTACTAAAGACGTACAACAGATATATACTCCATTGTATTTTATGTAATTCTGAAAGAAACAATTTCAAATTTCATAAAATTTAAATAAAGTAAACAAATTCTTAAGAAAATCAAACAGAAAACAATAGTTTAAAAATTAAAACTAAATATCATAAAACATTACTAAGCTACTTTATATTA
>CM068313.1:31288324-31323324 GCA_034766995.1 Acanthacorydalis orientalis | reverse complement strand
ATAAAGTGAAACTTTCATTTAGTTTATTAACAAAATTGAGAATAAACTTAATTTAAGTAATATCATTCTGTTACTTATATATTTAGTATTTGAAATTAAGTATTTTTTTAAATTCAATATAGTTGATCAAACCTGAATGAATTTATAAATACGCACATAAACAAATTTCAGATCTTATCTAAACATATCTTAATTAATTTATAACTTAATCAATATCGCCGATAAGCCGCTGTTAGTAGTAAAGAGTAAGTAAATGATCATCATGGCTGAATGCAAACTAATCCCAGATCTCCAATAATAGGTATACCTAGCATCCAACTTAACTATAATAGAACTCCTCACTGTAGCGTATCGTATCACGGCGGCTTGTTCCATTTGCTATGCACACATTATCACATCGCCCTCATATCGTTTGGATAACCGCACACTTCAGAACAGGGACAACTTTTCCATCCCAACAGTAATTTATTATCCAGTAGACCATTTCCAATAAATATATTTTTTTTATTATAACCTTAGTCTATATAAACATCTAATAACAAAATAAATTTAATAATGTGATAAAATTATTATTATGCATATACAAATGTTTCCATTTCGAAACGTGTTTAAATATATTATTTGTGATATTTTTTCCGGATATATTTTTTTGTATTTTTAGTTGTATTTTGATTTTTTCTTATTAAAAATATTTTCCGTTAAAATCATTAATATTTCAATTAACTTGAATGAATATTTTTAATGAATGAAATGTTATTAACTGATATAAACATGTCTTGAAAATATGTCTGTCTCCAAATTACAAAATACGTCTTTAATTTAGGCCTCTTAATATATATATATATATAAATTTCATTTTTAAGTACTAATTCCATTCTGCTTTTCTACGAAGATATTTTGAAATAAGGAGTACTTTTACCTTTATCGTTCTACATTTTGTATTACAAAATAAATATCAAATAGAAAACATATTTTCAAAAATAAATAATGATGTCCTTTTGTTTATCAACAGCAAATAACTATTCGGCTGTTCACTATTTAACAACGTATTATAGAGTTTTCGTATTACCTTTAATCGCATAAAGAATTGGTTAGAATTCCTTTAGATAGATAAGTAGATTTCATGGAAGAGTAGTTTGGGAACTTAACCAAATGGTGCGTGTTTTCAGCACTAAAATTATATTTCGTATATGTGTATACACATACACAATATATATATATATATATATATATATATATATATATACTCGTATATATACATGTTGTGCACTTTTATTAAAATGAATTTATTATCAAAATTTAGATGTCTGTATTATTAAATGATCCATAATGAATTTGAAAAATATATTAAGAACTTTTCATATATATATAACATATTTTACAGTTAAGTATGTCTTTTAGACATATATATATATATATATATATATATATATCCACACACATATGTATGAAAAAATAAAAATGTAAATCAATTATTATCCATATACCGCTAGAAAAGATTAATGAGTTATATACTACAGCATGCGTGTAAAAACCCTTCGTAGAACGAAGCATCATAAACACGGCATGAAATGATATTAAGCAATATAATGCTCACATGCTGCACCACAAAGCGTCAAAGGTAGTATCAATATCGTGTAGGTGTATTAAATGTACCCCTAATAATTCTATGGACCACAGACTTGATTTTCCAGTTCATCGCAGCTTTCGATAGAGATCCACTGAACTGACGTTTTGTCTCTCAACGAAACGACATACTCAATACATAAAGTACTATAATAAATTATTATAAATTAATCGATTCGTGTATTTTAAATTGTTGTTTATTCGTAAATTGATGTCCATTAACTATTGTACATTATATATATATATATACACTAGTATATAAACAAATTGAATACCAAAGTATAATGTTGTCTATTTGTTTTAAAACATTATTTGGCTTACAAAGGATATTCAGTCACTTTTTGGACATATTATTTTTCTAATCTAAAATACTTTGTAAAAGAGATATTAGATATTATATATAGATATTTCAAGAAAATAGTCTAGGAACATTTATTTTTATATAAAATATCATTAAAAAAATCAAAATGTTTATGACATTTATGCAAATTTATATATATATACATATATATATATATATATATATATATATACACATACGTAATATTTTTATCATATTGACATAAAATATAGCAACATTATTTATGTATGTACATATATATATATATATATATATATATATAGTAATTATAAAAGTTATATTTTATTAATTTATGCAATTGTAGAACAAAATGTTACATAAATTAATTATGGTATGGTATATAACTTAAATATAAATTCTTGGACATTAAATGTAGTAGAAATTCGTTTTATTCTGATGTAAATATGACACTAAATCAAGTAGTTTGTGAGGGATAGATTTAAGGAGTGAGTCGATATTTCACAAATACATTTAATGTTTCTTTATAGAGGTTCTACATAATCTACAAAAATCTACAGAAAATTATTAGATTGTACCTTATATCATTAGTCGAAGATACAATCTATAAATTTACAATATTTGTAAAAATGTATATACATAATATATATATACATATATAAATACATATTATATATATATATATATATATATATAAACTAAATATATATATATATATATAAACTATATATATATATATATATAAAATATAATTTCTCGTTAAAACATTTCATTCTCCAAAATACTTCCTTTACGAGCTATTTGATAGTTTGTCATACAGCGAAATAATATTTAATGTTGACCTGGGTTGATCTGACAACCTTAACTTATCTTACCTAATTGTTTTTTCTATTAACAATATTAACTTTTTTTGTATTCACCGAAAATACTTTCCGATAAATAGTTTTTACGTTATGTACAAGATTTGAATAAAATTACTAATGAATCAGGAATTGACCGTTATCGGAATTATAGACGAGCTTTTATAAATATAGAATATTAAGAGTAATTGAAAAATAATACATTATACTTATATATTTTTAAATAGATACCACAAAATATACAAATAATTTATTTTTATTTTTTATTAACTGTACAAGTAATTTACTAAAGAATATTTAAGCAAAAATGAAACTCATTTAAAAAAAGAATAATTATATATATATATATATATATACATACATATATATACATATATATATATATATGTATGTATGTACGTATGTCTATCTCTTTCATTATATAGAGAGTATTCTTTGATTTCGATCAAAATTAAAGTTTATGAGAAATAATCCAAATATATTTTAATTACTATTAATTCAGTTCGCATTTAATATACCTGACAATGAAGTCGGAATTTTTTTCAAAATATCCCAATACAAGAATTGAAGTAAGAAAATCTGCATTTGACACGATTTCATAACATTTGGAAAACATGACAGTATAAAAATTGATAGAATTATTTGTTTTAATTCAGCGGAAAGTAATTTTATCACGTTGCGAGATAGAAAAAAAATCATCGCGAAAATTGAACAAATATCGCATTTATATGTACATCTATAACAGATAAATAAATAAATCTTGACAAGACTATGACATACAGATTGCTGGAAGGGATTATGTTATATAAAAGATGAAGTTATGAGATTCTAGCAGATTGCATGTGAGTCAGATAAAGATTATATTTGACGTGTCGAACGAAACGATGAGAAAATGTCAGAATGACCCTTCTTTTCGTTACTTCTTGCGTACAGAATTAAACTTTAACAGGACCGATATTTTAATATAGATTCAATATTAAATATAATTTCATTTACAAATAGAGTTAGTTTCAACTTAAATATAAGCTATAATATAAATACAAAATAGTCTTATAGTATCAGTAGTATGTATTTAAATACCGTATTTTTAAAAAAATGTTTACAATAATGCGAACCTGGTTAAAAATTTACTATTTCACTATATTTCATATTATATAATTAACAAGAGAGAGAAGTAAAAGAGAAAGAGATGGATCAAAATTATAAATCAATACATAAACTTATATTAAGATTATTTTAAACTTTCCCTGAAAATCCACAAGATATATTTATTAAAGAACGACTACTTTTTAATTGATACCAGTATGTAATTGTCTTAATTGTACCAGTGTATTAGTATCTTAATTTCTATAAAAGTGATGTTGACTAAGAAAGTGATATTTCAATTACTCATCAATAACTGCATCCATACAATTACAATTATAATTAATAATCTAATATTTCATTTCATTTTTCTAAACGCAATTTACATAGAATTTATACTCAATATTTCTTTATTAAATCTGTTAACATTTGTTAACAACTTTAAGCATAAAAACATGAAATAAGACATATTTTACATTTCATTTACATTAAAAATTTAGTCAGTACACAAATAAATTTCAACTAAAGATAAACTATATATATATATATATATATATATTATACATACATGCACACCAACAGCTACACACATACATGCATATACCTATTGATGGATGTATATCTTGTATATATATATATATATATGCATGTATGTGTTTAGGGCATCTGAATGATTATCCAATATCTATTATTTTCAAAACATTGCACAAACAAATAAAATAAAAATTTACTGTATATTATAAGCACTAGTGTCGTACGAACTCGTAAATAAAACGTACATTGAACAGAGTGACTCCTGTGCTTTGTTTTCAACGAAGCGCGTGTTATGTATGTACACTTACGTGTACATACACAGCTAACAAACATTTAAATAGTACAAACATACTATGTTCTAAATTTATCGTCGTAAAGTACAGCATGGCTGGATATAAAGCTCGTGACAAAGCTCATTCAAACCGTTTGATATAGTATGATGCTTATTATAATAGTTAACAGTGATGTTAAAAGTCTATTTAGTTCATCTAACGTTGGTTAATTAAAATCAAAGCTTATTCTGTCTTTATATCTTCGTTATATATTTTGATGCTTTACTAGATAATGTATATATGTATTTTTTATTTTTAGTTTCAATTGTGTAGATTGATATACAATGAATATTTTGTTACCATTTTTAATCTATTTTTTTTTTTTGTTATTCTTACACTAAACTTTAACAAAATCTATTAGTAAATGATTTTTCCAATATTTATATATATATATATATCAAAGTATTTTCATTATTTACTTTTATTATTTTAAAATAAATTCTAAATTAAATCCATTATTTATTTTTATGATTCTTGTGTACATTAATTTTGTATGAACCTATTTAACAGTTCATGTTTTTTAAACGTACTATTGGTATTTTATTTCGATTATTATTAACATTATTATAAACATTATCGAAATTTAATTTCATTGAAAATTTCTCATATATATTGAAATATAACACTTATTCCAGGCTTAAAATCAAATATCTTCTAGCATATTGTGAACATCGTAATATCTTAATTACTTAATTGTAATCTTTTTTTCATTTAAATTAGAAAAATAAATAAATTATCGACAGTAGATAAATATGAGTTTGAAATAAGTTTAATTTGAGAGACGATCGTTCATCGTATTCTATGATGGAAATATGAAAGCCCGTAACTATATTGGACATTATAGTTTTATGAATGGACATTTACTATTAATCCCAATCCCCTGAATAAGATTTATTTTAATGGAAAATTGAACCTCCAAGCATAAAATAGTGAAAACTGTTGTTTGAAAACATTAAAAACGGCTCAGTATTCATCTCTGGCTGACAAAATTATCTGATATTAATTTAATAAAAAATTTAATAATATTATTCAACAAAAAATTATCAAAAACCTAAGAAATCTATCAGTAAACAAGAAGTAAAAATATTTTGTATGCAAAATAAAATAAAATGTGGGAAGACAAAATCAAGTGTCTAATTAGTTAATAAAAATATTTCGAATTTATTATTTTAATTTCTAAATCAAAAATGTATGAAATATTATTTGAAAAGTAAATTAGTATACCTATTTATTACCTAAAATTAGATTCTTTCTATTTTCAATAAACGTTCAGAAATATTTATATTTATAACATTTTTTTACTTTCAATAACAAATACTATCATATCTCGTTATTTATTTCAATTTACAATTAATTTTTGTAGAAGAATATTAATTTAGCTCACAATTCAAACAAAATTGCTAAAGAGGAACACTAAAATAATTTCAATGACCAACTAATAACTATTCAATGAAGATAATTTTAAAATTATGTTTTTATAAAAGGTATTCATTTTCTCTGAACCAATTAAAATATTTTATACGAGAACATTTTCTAAACAAAATAGTTTTTTACACAATCGATTCTTTTTTAATAACTGGCATACTGTCAATTTCTATCGTACAGAAAATAGACCGGCTGAGATTTTCTCGACGATATCATAGATAGTGTTCGATGCGACGATCTTTAGATTTATGACTTTCCGCTTGTGTAATAGATACGTTCGCTAGGTAGAAATTCAAGCTACTACACTATTTGTTTAACTTTACGTTTTCTTTTAGCTCTCACGACGAAAATTTCTACAAGAAATACGGGCATTGTTGTTCAACGAACAGTTCATTGCTTTCTATACTCGACTCTTGTTGCTTTAAAATTTTATATTGAGATATTATTTTTTAATATTAGATATACTTATATATATATATATATATATATATATATATATGTATATATGTATATATATATATATATATATGTATATATATATATAGACTACAAGTAAATGTATTAAAATTAATTTATTAAAAAAATAATCTTCTATTTTAAAATATTAACAAAGATTCGCAACTTCATATTTATTTAATATTTACGTAAGATTCGTTTTAATAAATGTGATAGCGTATTTCTTATAAATGGAGTTGTTTTCTGAAGTAAACTACAGTTTATTCAATATGTATTAGTGTTTTTTAATTATATATGATAGATTACCTGTCAGTATTATTATACTCTTTAATGTCTTCAAAATATTTTATTAAGTTAATTTATTTTACATACTCATATGAAAAAAACTAAATAATTAACATTGGATTAAAAACAACACCAAATTCATATTACAAGATAGAAGTTTATAAATCTTAATTTTAATGTTTATATTTTTCTTTATATTTACTTTATTGTACAATTGTTGTTTTATGTACAATTAGAAACCTATTATATTTCAAAATGTACAATATTAAATTATTTATTCCGATTTTCAGGTTTTTCCATAAATGTTTGTACTTTTTCAATTTATTATATATACTTCCATATTCTTTAGTTTATCAATTCATTATGTGAGAATTTTCCAATAACAATAAGTCTCAAAACGTACAATTTTCTCTTTTCGACAATGACAGTTATCGAAATTTCTCACACATATATACCCGAGCTGAACTCTTTTTTACTTTAAAACTAATATATTTAGAAGTAATTATCATCCTTTGTTTTGAAAAGCATGCATTTGTATTGAGATAGAGTGAGATAGAAGATACTGTCAGACGGAAATAAATATTTCCAATTGTAGGTAAACAGTGTATTAAGAAGAATGACTTTATATACATAATATCAATTTATTTAATTCCCGACATCTTTATAAATTGTTATTTGTTTAAAAAGTAAAATAACAATCTTATTTAATGTAACATTAAATGAAATAATATATATATATATATACACTATTTATCGAGAAAGTTACATATTAAATTTATTTAATTAATTGTCAGAAACTGTGTCTATATACACTTTTGTATAATAGTTCTACCTGTATACAAATTTACTGACATATTTGTAGGACATTCTGTATATATATATATATATATATATATATATATATATATAAATATAAATATATATACATACATCTGAGTGAGTATTTTAAAATATTTCTTTTAAATATATAGATTCAATTAATTAATAATATATAGATTCAATTAATACCTTATAAGAAAAAAAATAAACGTAAATTAGTCAATAATATGAACTGTATTTGTTTCAGTCGACAAAACCGAAGAAGCAGAATTTAAAACGATTCAATCTCTGAAAACGTACGACATAATGTCTGAGATCAAGTCTTTACGTCACCGTCATACTTATCTGAGAGCGTTTTCCCTCTCCTGGCGTCAATGTCGTCGCATTTGCCAACGGCTATGGACCGCCTATGATCCTGGTAAGTTTTACCTAATTAACTCTCAGGTAACAAGTCGAGCTCTGCGTTCAACTCGCTTTTTTATTCTTTCGTACGAAGAGCTACGAGATTTATGTGCAAGATGTGAATTTTCCGAAGAAAATTTCTGTCTCTCACGACAATCATTGGAAGTATTTTAACGTTTATTTAATTTTATTTTATACGTTAAATAGATTGAATTTAACTCTAATACTTATTATCGTACGTATTAATGAATTGAGAATTACATTTTAATTAACATGCTTATTACTTTGATAAAATGATAATTAAGAATTTAATAATTTACAAAATCATATATATATATATATATATATATATATAAATACTATAAGAATAAAATTATGTAATTATAATTATTTAATTATAAAAAACTATATATATATATATATATATATATATATATATATTATAACCCCCTTACAAAAAGTCAAAAGTGGGGCATAGATTTGATGAAAAAATGATTAAATTTTATAAAAGAGTAATATCTAATTTGATATGAAAAAAAATAAGGAAGCGTGGTAAATGAATTAAAAGTGAATCATTTTTACACTGCTTTTATTAACATAACGATGATTTTAAAAGTTAATATTAATATGAAATGCAATTCTAAATACAAATGAATTAATCACTTATTAGATTTTGTAATCTATAAACTATCAAAATCTGTTTTTGGTCAACATTGTTAAATAAATGATTATTACTTATTTTATATATTAATTATACTTATGTACATTTCAATGTGACGTTATTTTTGGAACGCTGAGGTGCAAAAAAATATGTTTTTTGGTTTGTAAGGAGAGAAAGCAACTCAACTAAAATAATTTGAGGAAGAGATTTTTAGCTATCGCGCCATTATTCTGCTATAACGAAAAATGATTAAAAATAATACGAAAAGATTATTTGATAATAATAATGTACAGGTAGATTTACACAAATATATATATATATATATATATATATTAGATTTTAATTCCTTTTATGGAAAAAAATAATATAGATTATATTTTTAACTTGAGAGAAATAAATACAGCGAGTTTAATTTATTAATTGCTAGAAACTGTTAAATAAATGAGAGTACTCAAAAATGTATCCACTTAATAACTCAATTAAAATAAAAAACAAATATTTAATTCCGATTGAATATATTTCAATTAAATAAATCGAAAAAAAACATTTAAGAGTTGTTTTAAATATAACTGAAATTATCATTTTATATTTTCTTTAATTATTTACTTCAAGTAAATATTTGTTTATAATTTTCTATTTATAAAATATATGAGAATCTATAAATAAAACAACATATACCAAAAAATTCTTAAAGAAATATGCTGAATAATTAAATAGTAATTTTTTTAATTTTTGAATTAAGTTTTATTACATTATTTTTAGTATTAAATGAGTTTTCATCCTGAAAAATCAGTATAGAGAAAAATATAAATGTGTTCATAACATATATAGAATAATAAAGAATAAATATATAAGCTTATTTATTAACAAAGTTATGAAAAATTTAAATAATATGTTAAACAGTTAAATTTGCTTACTTTTATACAATATTTCTAATTAAAAAGATACCATCTTTTCTTTTGTCGCATTTAAATAAATTTTTGAACGTAATTGTTCCGAGTAGAAAGTATAAAATACTTACAATATACATACACACGTTTTTATACACAAATGCACCTAAACACACGTACATACGTATAAGTTTCAAACTACTATAAGTTTAAAAGCCAGTTTATACTGAATTCGTTCGTCGTTTCCGCCTTCCACCAGTATTTAATGTGCATTTTAAAGTAAAATGCAACTAGTTTTCCTTTTAAACGTCTTTATATGCAAACGAATTTCAAATTTTGTTGCTAGCATTGCAGCCTTTGAATGCAATCTTGAAAATGGATTTACCAAGATTACCTTATTCTCTTCAAAAAGGAAATAATTATATTTAACCTCCATATAGTACAAAATATAATATACTTCAACAACTCCTAACAATACCTCAAAATAATACCTTCTAAAAAAATATCAATCTGTTCAATTTTTAATTTTATAAAATGAATAAAATGGCGATTATTAATTCAGTTATACATTTATCGATTCTATTTCAAATAAGATTCTATTCAAATAATCTTAATTAGTCAATTGAAACATAATTTCCTTTTTTAAATATTCTAATATAAAATTTATTTTAATTAATATTTTTAAAACAATAATTAATTCTTAAAATATCAGTTATAAAATAAATATTTTAATGTACAAATTTTGATGAAAAAACGACATTCTTTACAATGTCGTGCAGCAATATAGCGAATATGATTCTAACAGCAATTTTTCTATCATTATATTACGGACGTGATGCGGAAAAAAACGAAGTGGTGTGAACGCCTTACCTCAATGGCAGAATCTGATGGAAACAATTACTATTAAAGCTTATTCGGAAAACTCGTGATTCGCTCCTACAAATCCCCTCATTCAAGAAACTACGTCGCGTAGAGTGCCTGACTATGGCTTCCGGTTAGCCACTGAAACCGGACCAGACAAATGGTATCGATTTCAAATGAAGACGCATTTTTTTATGTTTTACTTATCTTGGATATTTTTCGTAGAAACAACACGACGGCATTTGGATATATATATATATATATATATATATATATATGTATATAGTGAGAAAAAGAATTTATCAGAGAAATGTATATGTATATAATTTGATACAATTTAATTATTTTTTTTATTATGTTTTTCTTTTATAAACTATATATTAATCATTTCTGAGGTTTTAACTTTCAATTTATTCCATTTATCATCATACAAAGTTTCTATTTGCTACAAGTGATGACTTGGTAACTACAAAGTAGCTGCAAAATTCACATCATGTTGAAACGCAATGTGTGTTTGTATATATATATATATATATATATATATATATATATATATATATATATATGTATATATATATATATGTATATATATATATATATATATGTATATATATATATATATATATCAACAAAAGTTATTAACAATAAAACAATATGCAAAATTCATTTAATATTACAGGAATAACAAACAGTCAAAATAAAGTTTTAGTATATTCGTATGTTTATATTATTTAATTCGTATTGAAGAATAATAAATTGAATATAAGAATAAAATAATAATTAAATATAAGAATAATAAATTAATCTGACTTAATACTTTTTGCTCTTTGAATAATGAAAAATATTTTCTTTATATTCACATAAAAAATATTCGGATATTTTAGGGAAAAATATACATTGTCTTGGTAGTATTGGTTCTGGTATAAAAATCAAATAGTTGTCAACTAGGACCAGTTTTCTTAAAGCTTGTTTGTATATCTTGATATATAAATTTTTATTAGTTTTAATTTTTCGGCAAGATAAAATATCTCAAAAGCCAAAACCAATCATGGAAAACTCTCAAATGATTCGTCTGGACTAAAACCACCACGTAAATTCACCAATGAAATCAAAATATAGTAATAGATCATAATAAATATAAAAATTAATATTATTTACAAAATAATTTAATAAATGCTTTTTTTCGTTCATACTGACAATATTCTAACATTTTTAAGTTAATTTTAAAATATCACACTGATATAATTATTAAGATTTATACTTGGTTTTGACATAAAGACCGTACTTTTACAATAATTTATTTTTCCTCGCATAAATCAAAAAAGTTTTCTGATCAAAAATGATTCAATAAATAATTATATATTATCTTTAATTATGCACATTTTAATAGCAATATCGTCGTATTAAAAGCGTTAAAATCAGAAAAATCTGTTTTTTCATGCTTCTTTTTTCCGTGCCAATCAATCAAGTGATTTTTTTAAAAAAATAAATTCAAGGTAACACTCATATATTGCTAATTTGTTGTTTACAATGTATAAACTAAGTATATTCACTAAGTGAAAAAATTGAACACATTATTCAATTATTATTGAAATATTCGAATCTATATATATGTATATATATGTATTATAATAATAATTTCATTGACCTTCAAAATACTGTAATTATTAACAACTGTTATTTTAAAAATATGAAATGTTCAAATGTAACTACATCCAAAATAATCTTGTTTACAGTATAAAGTAAAAAGAAATATAACTTGGCGAAAGATATTGGAATTACATTTAAATTTTGCGTATCCCTACGTAACTCAAATAATATATGTTATAGTAAATTTTAATCAAAATACAGTCCTTTCAAATAGATGGTTATTCGTATACACACAAATACATATACACATCCGTACTATATATATATATATAAGTTCCGGTGTAAGAAAGACAAATTTATTGACTATCGAGATTTGTATACAGTATCTCATTCAAATATTTCGTGAGTATTCCGTACAAATGTAAGATATAATGATCTTAGTGTATAATACGAACATAAATTAATATTTGTACTATAATTTCTAGCTTTCGTATGAATTTAATTCGTGGCAGTTTTAATTAAAGTATTATTTCTTTGATTTAAAGATGTTATCTTTCCAGATAAAGTATAATTTATATTAAAGTAAATAATATTCTTTTATCACTTATTTTTAAATTAAAAGAAAAACAACTTTTCAAGCATTACAAATGATTAGTTTTTAAGATAGGAATATTTAATATAATTATTTATTTTATTGATTTCTGAAATGTTGAATTTATTCAGTTGTTTTTAGTAAATATTCGTTAAAAAATTATTTATCATTTTCATTTTTATATGTTTATAAAATTTCAATCGTTTTTTATATATATATATATATATATATATATATATTCTAAATATCTAGAATCCTTGAATAAACGCCTGTGTGTGTGTGTGTGTGTATGTATATATATATATATATATATATATATATATATATATTATAAAATATTTATATGCGATTATTAGAATAAATTTATATTAAGTTTCTTTATATAAAAACTATAACTGTCATCGTTTTTGTTTATTATTCTTTTATATTTTATTAACAAAGTTATTGTACTATAAATTGGTTAAATTTTATTATGTCATTCTTTAGTTCAATAAAATATAAAAACTGAATTTCAAACAAATCTTTATGGTAAATTATATTATAAATATCTTAATAAAATATAAAATTTATAGAATAATACTTTATATTAAAGGAAAGATTTATCTTTATAGAATAAATAATGAATATTATTAAAACGTTAACTTTTTTTACTTATTATAAATGAATGTATAATTTGATTGCCAATCTTTTCATTTCTTTTTTATTAGAAAATTACTTTTCGTATTATGTAAAATAGTATATATTTAAAAATCCAAATTTCACGAAGGACTTACTTTTTTGGGAACTTAAAACTTTTTTTATATTTTAATCGTTTTTATGACAACTTTTATAATTAAATATACTTTAATTGAAATCAGATATCTTAAAATTACCTATTTACAACATATTTATTAAAAGAACATGTTATTATTTGATACTTTGTTATAATGTTATTAATTAAAATTTCGTCTCTTTTAATTTTTATATTTCTTCTTGATATTACCTAATTATAAATATAAACTACAGATTTTCATACACACTAATTTTATATCAAATTCAAGAATTTTGATTCAAAGTATATTAGAAAACAATACTTGTATGAAACAAATATTTGCAATGTAATTGTTTTCATGCAAATGTTTATCGCAATGTGTTTTTTTCCATACAAACTAAAAAACATATTTCTAGTCAAAAGTCTTCAATAAATCATTATTTTCATTTTTGGTTATTCACTTTTCGATGACAATGCCATCATCCTCAAAACATCAGATACAGAAAAATCTTATTTGTTGCAACTTATATATATATATATATATATATATATATATATATATATATATATATATATATATATATATATACACACACACATGTGTGTGCGCAAGCATCATTTTTTTCAGTTGATTTTTAGTTTTTCATTCTTTTATTTGTTACCAGATCTATTATTAAAAACTAAGTTACAAGTTTATCCTTTTAAACCTTTTTTTAATATACAAAGTTCCAACATTTATATCGCTGCACTATTCAAATTTAAACGTTGAAAAATTTATATTTTCCTTTTATAGAACTGTTGATAAATTAATGCAAGGTAAAAAAATTCGAATCTAAAACAATTATTATGAATGTATAATTTTAAACGGAATCCAACGAACAAACATTTATTTTTCTTATTAAACAAACCAAGAACTTTGTATACTTATAAATCAATTTAATTGTGTTACAACCACTTACACAATAAGTTACGTAACATAACGGTTGGGTTGAGAGACGTAAAGAATATGAACCTGAAACCTTTTCTGTAACGTTAAGGGAGGCCACAACTGAGCTATGGTCTCGGATATTATGAAATAAGTCCTCTGCCCACTCCAGCATTTCCTGAAAGTTATGAAGCACAAAGTAAAACATGGATAGCCAAGAGGGAGGATGCATAGTTTATTCTATTTAAAATTAGGTGTACGTCGCTTAATTATGTCCACAAATCTTAATATATATATATATATATATATAATCTCACGTTCCAAATAAATCACGAATTTGAGAATATTAAATTTTAATCGTACCTAAATATCAAACAAATGAAGTAAAAAATAATCTTTTTAAACAATCGTTATAAATAAAAACCGTTTTAAACACATCAATTAACATAGAAAATGAATTAATAATAATACTTAATTTATATATATGTATATATATATATATATATATATATATATATATATATGAATACATATCGAAAGTAATAATTATTAATATTTAGTTATAATTATTAAGTTAGAGAAATAACTATTTATAAGTTATAACCATAAATAAAAATGACAATTGTCCTTTAATTTGAACCAATATTATACTGTCTTCATTGTTCTATAAAACTTTATTGAATTCTTTGTTATTCACTATAATTTCTTACATTTTAAAGGTAAGTTTTTCATTTGAATCAAATTTATTTTTATTTTCTATTTAAGAAATCTAATTGTAATTGTAATTTATATAAAAATAATAATGTACTAAAGTTACTCGGTACTAAATTTCGAATCATTTATAAAAATATCAGACTTTTCTCTGTACTCTACATTTTACTAGACATATTTACTGGACTAATGGAATTTATCTTTCTTTTAACAATTGTAGAATTCAAATAAAGATTGAAAACAAAATTCATACAAATATTTTGAAATATATTAGCTTATTTTATTTAAGTATAATTATATATATATATATAGATAGATAGATAGATAGATAGATATATTTAACAAGTTTACTAACTCTTTTGTTCTAATTTCGATAGAGGTAAAGAATCAAAGGAAAATATCATATCGATATCTCCACAAAAGTAGTTTTTCGGGCAGATAAAATAAATAAATGAAGCATAAATTAGAATAATAAAAGCAATAGCAATAAACAAATATTTAAATTTACTTTAAAATATTATATATAGTCAATGTATAGTTTGAATTATTCACATATAACAAAGAAATCTCAGAACAAGCAACTGTCAGACCGAATCGAAGGAGTACTACAAAAAGCTCATTAAATACTGTCATTGAAAATTGAAAATATTTAATAAAATATAATATTCTTCCTTACTATAATATAGAAATAATACGGAAATAAAAATAATTACTTAAATTTTCTAGAAAAAAAAGCAAATACTAAAACTATTAATTCATATTTTCAACATATTTTATAAGAAAATAGTGTAATTTCTAACAATGGTGTTATTTAGATTTCTACACGAAAATATCTTAAAGATTCAATTTTACTTAGAATTATAATAATATATTGTTTTTTTCCTTAACTCTGTATTACAATTTTTATGTACATGTATATTCCTAGGTAAATAGAATAATGAATTATTTGGTTTACAAACTAACACCACAAGAGAGATATATTGAATTTACCAATCAAATACACGCTTATTCTAATTTTACCATAAATATTTAAGTTTGATATTTTCTCAAACTATAAATAAATATTTAATATGAATCTTTATAATACAGATACACAATTTTTGTTATCTACATAATTATTTCATATTAATGATGTAATATAATTTAAATATATTACTAATTAAATTTAATCGTTTTAAATATATTTTTTGAAGTAATTAAATAATCTTAAAATTTTTAGGTTAATTCAAATTAGAGATATAGTGATCTACATTTAATTTTTTTTTAATAAAGATACTTAATAAATACCACAATAGATGTTATAATTTTAAATTGTCAGTAACATTAAATCTATATTATTGAAAATATATCTCTCACCGCATGGAATTAATAATAATTTTGAAACATCTGAATCTAAAATGTATATATGTATAAACACACATATGTGTGTGGCTGTTCAATACATCAACTTGAAATTCTGTCTTGTGTCGAATTGACTTGACAGTCGTAATGAAATTGCAGAGAGATTTCAACAAAATGCAGATGGAAGTGTATATATGTACGTAGAGACCTGATCCTCGGGCTAATGAGTAGCCTCCCGCTGTTAAGAATACCATTTTAAATGGATCTCTCACTAACAGAGTAGTCCAGGATCAAAGACCAAATGCACTGTAAATGAAAAGAATCGCTAGAAAGCAATTGCGATTAAATAGATTCAGTTCGTATTTAGAATATTATTTATTAAACAATATTTTAGATCGATTTCTGAATTGGTGGTGTATAATATCGATTGAATATATATATATATATATATATATATAGAGAGAGAGAGAGAGAGAGAGAGAGAGATGGAGCGGATTGGAACAACGATATAAATAGTGATAAATATTATATAACTTAGTATAAAATATTTTAAATATTTTACATTATACTTAAGTGAAACAACTACGAGAATTTTTATTTCACAAAAATGTCAATATGAATAATGTACCAAAAATATTTTTGTCTTCACATTTAACGAGTAGGTATTAATAAAAAGTAAAATAAATTCATATGTACTTAAAAGAAATGAATAATGACATAAAGAGTAGTAGTACATCACAAATGTTATTATTGAGGTTATTCGAAATATTAATGAAATAAACTAATTTAAACTTGATTAATTTATGAAATTATAAAATAATGAATATACTTAATTAATTTATACATCATGTAGATTAAATTAAAATGTTCACAAATGAATTTTTCATTCATCACAAACTAAAAATTTTTTTCTGTTAAGAAATGTTCAATTAATATTCATATTCATATTGTTCATTAATCATTTCATCAACAATCGTAAAGAATCAATATTTAACTATTGAATCATTTTAATTAGAAAACATTCAATCGTTTGTGCAGTAAGTGGAAAATTCACCCATGAAAATGACTTTAGCAATAATATCAAACGTATAATTTAATAAAATGTTTTTTATTTATTTTAAAATCATTTAATTTACTATTTCTGATCATTTTTCATTTGTATTTTTTTTGTTCCATAAATATGTAATTCATATATTGTATTAAATATTTTTTAACAAAAATTATTTTCTAAATTTAAGTTCTTAAATATTTATTTTCACATTATATATTTATATATACATAATTTAATAAGCAATATAAAATTACGCGAATGAATAGAAATACCTGTTCAAAAACTTTCTAGGCATGGTTTAATAAATTTAGAAAAATCATTCCACAGGTTTTTTTGCATAATAAATAAAAATTTTATAACCAAAATACATAAAGTTTCACAAAGAAGACATATATTTTTGTAAAACTTGTGTGTTTTTATGATACGGTCTGTTTCTGCATAACACCCTGGAGTTGACAAAAACCGCACCTGTGGCTGTGTTAAGGGTTCAAAGAGTTAAACTTTTTTTAAATAGGGAGAACATAAATGTACATTTGTTTTTTCGCTTTTAATTATTGATATTAGGTTCCTACATAAATGCACATACATATACACAAGCATATATGCATATATATATATATATATATATATATATATATATATATATATATATATATACATGTAAGTACAAATAAAAGTTATAATAATAGATTTTAACCGAAGTAAAAGATAATTTTACAAAGTTTTATAAAGTTTCTATATAGTTTCATTCCGCTTGTGTAATCTTTTATAGCAGAAGACCACAATTGTTATCTATTATAATTTATTTTATTTCCATATTTTATGCTACACTTATCATGTCTTAATATATGATCAATTAAAGTAGTATTAAATGATTATATTATTTCACGGATAGTACATTTAATGATTAAAAATGATGTATATTGTTTGTAAGTATCAAAGCTTTTATAATAGTGTATTTTATAATATTATCAGTAAACGTTGTTTGAAAAAGTATCAAATCAGATATATTTACATTTCTTAAAAAGAATAATCCATCACCGACACATGTTACAAAGATATCACAATAACACAATATTTATAATTAGATTCGGAATGTAAACACGTGCAACAGATATGATAAATGACACTCTGTCCAGAGCACTCGAGATCCAGCTATTACTCTGCATGTAACCCAAAAGATTCAACATTGTCGTTCGTTCTATACACACACAATATATATACAGACAAACGCATATCATATATATATATATATATATATATATATATATATATATATATGTATGTATATATATGGAAATGGTTATATATGTGTGTACTGTAGCTGTTGATGTAAAGCCTCCTTGATTTGTATATAATCTCCCCAGGCCGCCGTCTGCAAGGATGATATAGAATCGTTTAGATTTGAAAGTTTATACTGACGTTTCTCGTACAACTACTTACATTTTATGACTACTTAATGATTTATACTACGCTGAAAACTTAAATATGAATTTTTCAAATCAATTTTTATCTATTTACTTGTCATATTATCTATTATGGATAATCTTTTCAGGTTTTTTTCTTCTTAAAAAACATTTTTAGAATACATAGAATTGTATTTTCTTGAATTCCATGTCAACATAAGTATTAGAAATCATATGAAACGACAATTTCACTAATCGGTATGACAAATTACATATACATATATATATATATATACAAATATATATATATATATATAATATATATATGTATATACACACACATATATATATATATATATATGATATATATATATATATATAAAGTATATATATATAACATTAATTATTGTACTAAATTAATAAGCTTTAAATGTATGTCAATTTTAAGAGAATGCTACAAAGAATATTTATTTATATTAATAAACAGGATTAATTTTAAGATGATTATATTTTTTAACTACTTGCTATTTTTAAAATGTCATAAAAAATAACTTTTAAGTGCATCTTGTTCAAGATTTTTTTTATTCTAATGATTTTTTATTAACAGTTTTTCTGAATATGAGATGTCTTTAACCGAAATTATAATGTTATTAGAATTATTTATACACAAGGAAAGAAATACTTTGTGATTCCACATATTTTGTGGCTTATATTTAATCAATACCACAAAAAAAATATTTTCAAAAAAGTATATTCATTTTCTTTTAGTACAAAAATTTTTAATTTTTTATGAATTTTGATTTATTAATATAAAAAAATATTGGATTAATTTTTTTAATAATTAAATATATCATTACATTCTACATGTCTTATCTATATTTATACCAATAATAGCTCCACAATAAATTTTCATTTCGCGCTCAAGTCATATTCTTTTATTAGAAATTGTTTCAATGAGGAAAATGTTTTATTAAATATAACATATAAGATATAACAGAAAACTAAAGAACTCAAACAAAAAACTTTAATGATATTTTTTTATATCGATTCATTCATCATAACGTTTTAATTCTTCATGTTACAATTATTCCTATACTATTGAAATATTAATGTGCATATTGATAAAAATTATATTTCAACCAACATTTGAGTTATTATTATTAATAATAAAGAATATTTAGTTTAAGAATATTTTACAAAAAAATAAAACGATACATTAAATAATATTTGATTGTAAAGAATGAAATTTCGTAATTTTATTTAAATGTCATTCGCACAAAAAAAAGATTTTGTTTGTATTTATTTCCATTTTGATATTTAATACTTGATTTTCGATATTTAATGAATTTGATAAAAAAATTATGTAACAGTTAATGAATTATTATAGTATATTTTTTCACTGCAAAAATATATCGTTTTTATTATCAGTGTATTCGTTTATTTTTTATTTATTTAATCTCTTATTAAAAATAGTGTATATATATATATATATATATATATATATATGTAAATTTATCTGTATATCTATATCTTTTTTTTAAATTAATTTATACACTGTCGAATTCTATATGTGTAATTATTTTGCTACATAAAATAAAAAATGAATTTACATACACATTCATTAATATTTTTCAAGAACTGCAAGGTATTTAATATACTTATATATGTATTTATTTATAGATTTTATTTTAATAGACATGGCGACACATAACAAAACTTTAAATTATTGTTTTTTGTATAATATTCTATTACCGAATGTAAAGAAGTGTAAAAAATATTATAATATCGAAATCGAAATATGTCTAGTTTTTAATTTCATTCTATTCCTAAATCCTTCAATAAAAACTGTAGAAGTACTAAAGGCCTGAAGTGTGGTTTAGCTCATTTTAAATACATTTGTAACATTTTGTAAACATATATATATATGTATATATATATATATATATATATATATATATATGTATATATTTACTGCATGTAATTAAGTAAACTAAATCATTTTTATATAAATCATATTTCTTTGTGAAAAGTGTAATTTTTTCACAAATCCTTAATTTATTAGAAAGAAAATTAATGAAATAAATACATCATTGGAAAAAATAACATTCCTTTACTTTAATCTTTTGTATTACTTTGTAAATGTTATCAAGTAATTATAACTTGAAAATACAGATTTAATTTATCACTAATTACATTTATTTCTTCAAAAGAGAACATGCCACAAAAGTACGATATAATGTCATAATTTGAGAAAAATACTTGTCAAGTACCAATTCTGAGAAAATATTTTCACTTAAAAGTGAAGATGAGAAGCAACTTTTTTCAGTATTTTAAATATGATTCTTTTTTCCTGCAATATTATTTGTATTACGAAGAATTAATATTCACAGATAATATACAAATGTATGTATAGTTACTTTCAAGGATGATTTTTTGTGTTAGTATACATGTGTGAATATACGTATATTTATACATGTATGCCCATAAATCTATATAAATGTGTATGTGTATGAATTAGTATACATAAATAAAATTTTGTTTATAATTTATCATTAAATGCAATAATTTTCGAATTAAAAAAATAATCAGCAAACAACAAATAAATAATAAAAGCAAATGT
Organism: Acanthacorydalis orientalis; assembly: GCA_034766995.1. NCBI lineage: Eukaryota > Metazoa > Arthropoda > Insecta > Megaloptera > Corydalidae > Acanthacorydalis > Acanthacorydalis orientalis. The sequence goes on along the minus strand of CM068313.1, from coordinate 31,301,784 downwards.
ATGAATTTGATATAAGATATTTTTAATTATTTTTTATTTCAAAAATTAAACATACTTTAAATATTATATATATATATATATATATATGTGTGTGTGTGTGTGTGTGTGTGTGTCGAAATTAAAATCATTATAATTGTATTTTTTATCGACTATAAATAAAAATATATTAAATAAATAATTATAGATTTTAAACACTTTATACATTATATAGCGCTTATCTTAAATTTATTTTAATGAATTTAAGCTCTCGAAAATTAGGGATTAAATAAACATCTCATAAATTGAAAAAAACACACATATTTGAAACGGAATGTTTTTATATCTAAATGTATTGTTTGGTATGAATTTTTCTTCTTATAAAATATTGGTATAAAAAAATCTTATTTTTCTTATCGAATAGAAAATATTTTCATGTTTATCGGATTTTAGTATATACATATATATATATATACATAAATATGTATTTGTATCTGTTTTCGTATTAGATAATAATAATTATTTAAAAGTTGAAAAGAACATTTTTTTATGTCTGAACAAATTTTATTAAATAGAAAAATAGAAAATGTTAGTTTTGGTTAATGAAGTAAACAAATTAGTTTTGATAATCTCGATATAAACAAATTAAAAAATTTTTTAACATAATATAAAGAATATATAATATTTTTTTTCGTGGCATTAAATGTATTAAATTTAATTTAGAATAGAACATCATTTTATCGTTTAAGTTTACACTTATAATCAATTAATATGTTTCCCACTGCTATATTAATTTAAACAGAACATGCATCGTAATACCCTTTTAATAATTGAGAAGAAATTATCAGTAAAATTCATTATCCTAAATAGATTTGGTTAATATTTTTCATATTTGAATAAAACAATTCTTTAGATAATAACAGAGAGGGTTTTTCGTGTACTCGTAAAAATCTGATGTATGAAGAAATAAACTAAGTACAACATATCATATTTTAACTCTTAACTCTCAATCCACTTCACATACCTCAACCTTATATCCAAAATTATTATCTTCCAGATACTTGTTTAAAAGTAAATATAAAAATTAATAAAAAATGAATTTTTATATTTTCAAATAATAAACAGACGCGATAAAAATATATTAAATATAACATTTTTCAAGTCTATAATGCAATAATTATAAATATTTAGTATAATTTTTACTATCACAATATATTTACTTCGTGATTATTAAACCAAGTTTTTCTGAATATGTATTTTAAAATTAAATAGGAAAGAAATTTCTAACTTATTTGAATTTTATATTGTACACAGTCTAAACTAAACAATAGCATATTCGTCTACGTCTATATATGGTACAGAAATCCGAAATATTGTTTATTTTTATAATATATGAAAAAAGTAACTAAATTTATTTCATACATTCTACGGATTAAAATTTATATTATAAATTACAAGACTATTGTAATTTAAGTTCTTTAAAAGGGCAAAATTATATATATATATATATATATATGTATATATATATGTATATATATATATATATATATATGTATATATATATATATATATATGTATATATGTATATATATATATAATATTTTGATGTATATGTTAATCAAAATTGACAACTATAAAAATATAATCAAATTTTATCATTCAGAGAAGAAAATCATTTTTTTTTTATTTTATTGAAAAACAAATATAAATTTTCTTTTAAAAAAAGACAAAAATATAAGATGAAAAAGTCAGTACAAGATGAAATACGTTCTTGAAAAGAACGAAGACATAAGTTCAGTAAGAAAAAACCAAGTAAGAAAAATCCAGGTACACGATGGTACAGGACACCGCGAGGCGTCTGGATAAAACGGGAATGCATAGGCTGTTGCACGGCAGGACGTTCGAGGAGCGGATGTAACAGGTAACCGAATGGTGGGAGTGCTGGGAAGTAAACGCGACAGAACAGCTATGGTGGTAGCGATGTGATGGCAGCGACGTAGGGTAACAGTACATTGTGGTAGGAGTATTTGGGAAGATGAGGATGGTGAGATAGATGTTATATAAATGGATTCAGTATTTGCGTATCATTAACAAATACGTTCATTTTATGGTAATTGCAAAACAAGTTTGCAAATATACGAGCCGAGAATAAATTTATTAGTAATTTTGATAAATCAAAAACAATATACTAAATCCATTTTGGTAAAAAAATATACACTTGAAGAACAGGATATTATTAGAAATAAAATATTTATTTGTTTATTTGTAATTTATACGATTGAATGTCTCTTTACCACTGATTTCCAATAAAATTTATAATTTCTTTACCCCACCTGTTCATTAGTCTCTTTTTTTAGTCCTTTTATATCCTTGGTAACGAATTAATAATTTCTGTTGTCTATCGATTGTCTTCTTTTCTTGCAATATACCGTGCCCATTTTCATCGCAAACTCTTTATTCTTCTTATTATTTCTGTGACTCCTGTCTGTTTTCTTACCCATTTTAGTCTTTTCCTATCTCTTCTTATTATTCCTAAAATGCATCATTCCGTAATTCTCTGTATTGTTTGAAGTCTCTGAATAATTTTAGCGATAAGCACTCATGCTTTGTAGCCATTGGTAAGGACTGGTAATATACATTGATCAAATACATTTTTCTTCAAACAAAGTGGGATTGTTGATTTACATATCGAGACGTTTCATCCAAATGAGCTCCATCCCATTTTTATTTTCCTGTTTACTTCTTCAATGAATGATCCATATTTGTTGATAAGCTGGCCTATATAGACATACTTCACAACTTCTTCTATTTCTCTTCCTTTTATTTCAATTTTCTTCGGGTAGACCAACGTATTGAACAACATTTTTGTTTTTGTATGGTTCACGTTTAGCCCATTTTTTGACTAACATCATCTTATTCTTCTGTCCTCTTTTGTAGCTCTTCCAGAGTACTTGTGAAGATAATGATTTCATCATCAAACCGGAGATAACGATCTTTCGTCTTTTATTTCGATTTCTTTGTCCTCCCAGTCGAATGATCGTCGAATACTTGTTCTAAGGCTGCAGTAAATAATTTCGGTGAAATTGTATCTCCCTGTCTTATATCTTTCTAGATTTTATTTTTTTGTTTCTTCCTGTAGCTTCGCCATCAAGGTTTCACACTTATAGATTTTATCTATCAACTCGATGCATTTGTTTTCTGTGCTCTTAGTTCTTCAATGCAGATATGGCCGAAATATATATATATATATATTATATATATTTATGTATATATGTATACTTCGAAAAATTAATTCATTTATAAAATATTATATATTATATCGAAATATAACTAGTTTTCTATTTTAATCTATTCCTAAATACTTTCAATAAAAAATTCAGGAGTACTAAAACTCTGAAGTGTAGATTATCGAGACGTTAAAAACCTATTTTATAAAATAAATATGTACCATCCAGAATTTTATTAATTTTTAACTTAACTTATTTTAAATATATTTTTAATTTTTATAAACATGCAAAGAATTATTAAATAAAAATATCTTAAGAGTATCCTTTAAAATAAATAAACTTCGAGTGAAATGTGTCTCAATTTTTAAATCTCTTCTTCCGATGTATTTTAAAATTGAAAAAGTAGAAATATAAGCATGATACAATAGAGATAAACACTTGAAATATGTTTATATTTATTATTTTATTTAAATTACTTCCCATATTTTACCACAAAATAATATGAAAACGTTAATTTTAAATATATCACTGGGAAATTCGATATTTTTCTAAACATTTTGTGTACAAATATAGAAATATGTGGTAGAGTTAATGAGCAAAAAAGTTATATTTAGTAAAAAAGTGTATGTAAATTAATTTTTAATTAATTATTTTTTAGAAGAATGGTCAATGTATATGCATAAAACACTGATCACATTTAGTGTTTTTCATTTTTGCATTTTTAAGAGAAAAATAGGTTCCATATTCAACTATATTTTTAAAATTCAATAACTTTTGACCTACAAAACATTATGAAAGGTGATTGTATTTACGAAAACTAAAATAGAACTGACTATACTTTCTAAGTATAGTAAAAGCAACTGACAAGTAAAATATGATATAATAGATTAAATAACACATATTCAACTTATCAAAATCTTATTTCATTTCGACTCTACTTATGATTACCATTGTTGTAATTAAGAAAAATGAACGTTTACAATATGTTTCTATTGCAGTATAAATTAAACTAAAGCTACTTATATTTACTAACACCAGAATTTATGTACGTGAAGATATTATTATGCCTACATAAATTTATATTATAAATCTGGAATTAAGTAATTTTCGACAGTAATGTATGCAAAAAAAATATTGGACCAGATGTGATACATAAATTTATGAAAAAAAAACAGACAATAGACCATTAATGGTGATAGGACAGAAGTTAAAATGTTAAGACTAAAGTAAATAAATCTATTATTAATTGTTGTAATACCGCTGTGTTTTAAGATTATTTTTCTAATTAGTAAAGACATTATACAACTGATATATCCATTATTATTAATGTGTTATTTTAATTATTTGAAACAGATTTTTTAAAGTATTATTTACTTACCTTTATATAAGTTATTTTATTTTTGACTTTTATTGATATATATATATATATATATATATATATATATATATATATAATCATTTAATAAAGTTGAACAAAGTTAATGAGCATTTGAAATAGTAATATCATATTTCCACAGTATAAAGATCTATGCTGACGACGGCCAGCAATGCTGCTTGTGTCGTGGTGGGAGCTCTGTGTAGTATAGAAGGGTAGAGGGATGATAGGGCGCCGTTGTGCCGACGCCAAGGGATGCTAGCATCGTCGACAATGTCGACGTGCGAGACCAATCAGTCGGGTTTCAGGCGCTGTGACGCCTGGACGTCGCTCTTACATTCCGTTACGTAACGGACTATAACGTTTTGAACGAAACAGGTTCTGAACTTATATATATTTAACGGTCAACATTTAAAGTTCGCGTTATATTTGTATAATGTGAGTTTGTCGCACAGCTGTACAAACTAAGTAAATGCTCTTACTATATACTGATTCAGGGTACAGATGTGAGTATTTTTCTTTTATATTGAATTTAAAACTTTATTCATATTTGTATGTTTGCTTGAGGTTGTTCATTTGAATTCACAATTTTATACCTTCTTAATTTTCATTTGTTAGAAATACAAACATATTTTCCTTAATATTAATCTAATAAAATATATTTTAAAATTCACCACTTTTAATTTTATTATATATATATATATATATATATATATAAGTACATATAATAAACAAATCCTACTAGGAGTACTATTTGAATTCAATCAAATAAAATGTTTATTTTATAAAATAAATTTTAAAGTTTACTTTATAAATGAAAAGCATGCGTTAATAATTTATTTATTAGTTATTATATGTTTTGATAAAAAACTATATATATTATAAGAAAATTCTTTCACTTATATAAAATTCTTAAATTATTACTTATACCATCAATATTTTAATTATTGCTGGTAATATAATTATCTTCAAAAATATTGCTTCTTAATTTAGCTGAAGTACATTTTTAAGGTATACAGAACATTATAAACACAAAGGCATTAGATTTATTAAAATTTATTTGTTATATAAGATATAAATCATATTGAATTTTCTTTACATTTATTGTACGAAATAACCAATTTTGGTTATAATGCGTTTTGAAATTATTCGCTCTGTTAAAAGAATAAATGTTTAGAAATTGTAATTCATATATATTAAGTATATTATTTGATAACTATTACTTTCCTTTTTCAGAAAAAAAACATTTGTTGATAATATTTAACATACTTTTAAACAATGTGGTTAATAAGCAGCACACGTTTTATTCATTCAATTTTTTTATTTATTATTACCTTATAAAAACTATGCATATCGTATATTATCAATATTATATATATATATATATATATATATATATATATATATATACAAATATATATATATACACAAATTATATATATATATATATATATATGTATATGTATATACAAATATATATATATACATAAATATATATATATATATATATATACACACAAATATATATATATATATATACACAAATATATATATATATATATATTCTGTACATATTTACTGTTAAAATTATTATAATTTTTTCCTTAGATGTATGCATACATTCAAATACATGAACATATAAATTTACATACAGAAATAGAGACAGAGAGAAAAGTAATAACATACATAAATTAAAGAATGGAAATTTCGTAATGTTTTCAAACAGAAAAAATAAACTTTATCTCTATGATCAAATAATGAAACTAATTACAAATTATTATGATATTAATTTTTGTAAACATAGTGTTTGTAAAGAATCTGTAAACAACTCATACTAAATGAAAATAATTTTAAGATGTATTAAATAATATTCGTAATTTCAACAAAACTACTACAATTCATTCATTTAATTTTAATTGTAATTACGGTTTGTTTGATATAGTAATGTATTTATACGTTTCACGTACTGCCTTTTCATATGAACCACTAATTCTACTCATATCCTATTTTTTTGTGTTGTTTTTTCTTTGATAAACGGCAAAACATAAACTAATGTAAAAAAATGGACAAATTTGCATTAAATTAATGATTCGTTTTTTTATACCAACTGCATTAAATACTACTTCATTAATGACTGAATAATTAATAATTTTGTTCTAAGTTCAAGTTTTTGTCGTAAACTTGTGTACATATATAAGTATAGTATACTTAATAATCTACTCAATGTTTCAAACAAAAATAAACATTAAATAATAACTTAAAGATTTTTTATCAATATCTTTTATTATATGGTCTTACTATACGTTATAAGATAAATGCAAAAATTTATAATTACATTTCGTAACATATTATATTTACGCAATGACGAATTTGAATAACAACAAAATTGTCTAAAACAAGAGAAACACTTTATAAGAAATATCTTAACTGTTAAGTTTAAAATTTTGAATAATCCATATATAAATGTAATTTATTGTTAAATAGCTAATTATACCTTCATTATTTCGAATTTACTAATAAATTTTGTACTAAAATTTATTATTAATTTACTACAAACATGTTTTTACTTATTTGGATAAAATCTCAAATAGAGAAAATTTATAATTATATAAATTAAGCTATTAGTCTATAATTTTTAACAATTCTCAATTTACCTTGTTTGGTATTTACTTAACTACACTATTTCTAAGAAAAAAATAATATACTTAAGGAAATATATGCTTAATAAAATAAAAAAAAATGTTATATACTAGTTTTCACGAAATTATATATATATATATATATATATATATTTGTATGTATATATATATATATAGATATGTATATATATATATATATATATGTATATATATATATATATATATGTATATATATATATATATATATATATATATATGTATATATATGTATATATATATATATATGTATATATATATATGTATATATATATATATATATATGTATATATATATATATGTATATATATAAACTAGTGCAGCAGAAAGTAAAAGAAAGAAAATACATAATGCAAAGGCTTTTCGTCAACTACCATGCTTACGCATTTTGGTCCTAACCGACCGAATATTATTCTCTTTACATCTATCTTTTTGTTTACGTTTTTGGCGCCAGCTGCAAATTCCGGCCTGTTATACACAGGTCACGTCTGAATTTTTATTTGTCGGGTGATTTTCTTTTAACAAATGCGTCAACGTGAAACAACAGTGTTATTATTTGAACATAACAGACAAAAGTAGAGTTAATATTAAATTTAGCATGCATTTTACGAATAGAATGCATCAAAAATGAAAAATGATGATATTTGGATTTATGATAAAAGTATATTGTATTAGTGCAAATTCTTCGTACATAGATACACATTATTTCACATCTAGTATTTTTAAACAAAATATTTGTATTTATAATAATTGTGTTAAAAATAATTTTATAAATAAACTAATTGCAAAAGAATATAAATTTATAAATCTACAAAAAAATAATATTATTATGACGAATTATATTTTTTTATGTAGTAACCTGTAAAAAACTTTCATTTTTTGTATTACATATTATATTCAACATCAAATATTAAGACAAAAATAATAATATGCTGGTAAAAAGTCATGAATTTAATGTAAAACTTAAGTAATAATAATAATAACAAATTCTTTGAAAAAATTCAATGGTAGGGCCTCTAACGAAGAACATTTTTAATTTCTAAAGATATTTTCCTCAATATATTCTTAAACAAGTTCACTATCAAGATAGTGATTTCAACATGCGAGAATTATGCTAATTTCCTATATACATAGAAGTGGTTACACACTCATATATGTATATATATATATATATGTGTGTTTGTGTGTATTTATTTATATATGTATATAATGAGACACGAAAAAGTTGTGTGATAATAATGCGTAACAATAAATGCAAGTAAAATGAATGCTTGGTATATATTTAATACATTAAACTATTAAAATATTACCATCTCTACGTCACTGACAACGTTGAACAAAAGATTGATAACACTTTTAATATCCGTCAGTAGTATCTAGCGAGGTTTTATAAGACGAATACAAAAGAAAATACACTTATACATATTAATTTAACGTTACACAAACGGTGTTCAACAATTCAACAGGTTATACCTACCGTCAAACCGCATTAAATTTCAATCTCATTATAAAGTTTTCAATTTAATTTTATGAAACTAAATTTGTTCGTTCGTTACGTTGGTTTGTTTATTGCATGAAGATTTGTTAATAAGATATATATATATATATATATATATATATATATATATATATAGACAATGACAAGTAAAAACACTACATGATAATTTTATATATGATAATTATTTCATTATTTCGTTATATTATTATAGTATATCAAACAAATTGAAAAAAAGATTTACTTTAAGTTAAAATTTGATTCCATTTAATCTTTTTTACAGAATTATATATATATATATATATATATATATAGTTCGTTACAATAAACAAAACAAGATTGACATTTAGTAATATTATTCACAAATTAAATTATATTATCATTTCATTAAAGGTATAATCAAGATAGATTTTCTTAAGTTTACATATTTTACACTTGAATGAATTAATTGTATGCAGACAAAAAATCGGTTATTTAAAGTAAATGACTGTGTAAACGTCTGGTATGCCGTTAAAATTCTGTGCCAATTAATCAATGAGCACATAATTGCTATTTCTTTTCGCGTGTTCTTGCAAGCGTTCACGACGAAACAAAATAAAATTCTGGCCGGATCGAATAACGTACCCGTTTGAATAATTCATGAGTCCTATTAATTAGCCCTTTTGCACTCGCGTCCTCCTTTTTCACAAACCACCCGATTTTCTCCTCAACATAACTCGCGCTCAGCCGCCCAGCAGTCTGTATAGATTTACCGACACTCCGTTTCAAACAAATGTTACTGTAATGTTTTCAATAGGGTTGAGAAATGTGTAAGCACTGTTCAAGAATTCTTGAAATAATTGATACTTTGTGAATTGACTGAGAATTGAAGATTAATAGCATTGATTTTTTAATTATTTCTTTATTCTTTCCAAGTCTGTTCGTGTTGTATTTTCTTTATTTAATATAAACATTAAACACCAAATGAAAGGAGTGAATTTTATTCATTTTCAATTTCATTCTTTCTTTAATTATATTACCTTATTTTTTTATATTAAATATCAATTAAAAATTGAATCATACTATATAATCAGTATAATATATATATATATATATATATATATATATATATATATATATATATACACGTATGAAACAAATGGAACTGAATTACATATTAATTTTCGTATTTAATTGAACTTTATTTTATTTTTTTTACTAGAGACTACTTTCATAATAGACAAAATATAATTTTTCACTAAATCATTAAGAGAAGCTCTTAATAAATCATTATTAATATGTTTGCTTAAAATTTATAATTTTGTGATATATTTCAATTTAAAATTATAAATATATTAGAAAACAAAATACTAATTCTATATAATATAGTCTATCTACAAACAATATTTATTTGAAATTTAAAGGAAAAAATTACAGGCACAAATATTGATACCATTTTATTGTCGTGAAAAATTTGATATGCATTAATAATTGAATGTAATTTATTATAATGTTTATTATTAAAACCAAAAACTTGATTTGAAAACAATATAAACTCTAATTAAATATTATATGCTTTCAAGTATGTTTTTTCGATATCAATGATTGATTTTCTTGTGAGACATAATTTATTTGTAGAATAAAAATAATTATCTGGGGAAATGAACACTATTCAAGAAATGCAACGAAAATTTAATAAAATTAATCAAATATTTTTCAAAATTTTGAAACATCAATATACTAAAAAATAAATCTTTTAGAATTACATTACAATTATCATTTTTTATAAATTATAATTTTGTTAATACACTGAGATAAGAAATGTTCTACATAAAATTTTCAAATTTTTTATATATTTTTACAAAAAGTATGTTAAGCTGAAATCATTAATTTATTATATTTCTCGCTCTATAAAAAATGTGAAACTCTTAATACTTCATTTTATGAATAAGTAATAAAAATAGATCTTTTTTAAAATTTAAAACCCGATTTACTGTTTCATCTGTATTTTCTCGTACCTTGATAAAATAAAATTACGAAATTCATATTCATAACATCAAATTTATCATTAATGAAGAATCACCTTGACAAATGAGTTTTAACGTTATACGCATAATATTCCTTTTTCTAATCCCATTTGAAAAAATAATTCTTAATAAACTCTTCAAGTAAAACAGTCTATATATAAACTTATTTTTATATCTCTATATTATAAATCATATCTTTCGCTGTTTTTTTACTGAAAAATATCTGTTCTTAATTAGCTATTGAAAGCAACAAATATTCAAATTAAAAATGAATGCTGTTTCGAAACATGTTCAGATGAATCAAAGTATATAAAAAATAAATAAAAATACAAGATGAAATTATTTGATTCTTGTAAAAGATAATCTGTATTTTTCAAACTTATTTCTTTAATATCTTCAATTTATAATAGAATAATAAATTATATTACTTATAATTTTAAATATTGAATTAATTTTCTACTTTTCAAACAAAATTTAAAACTAATAGTTTTTAAAACGAGATTTTTCAATATATATATATATATATATATGCCACTTGACAGAATTTATTTTTATAAAACTTTGAAATAAAATAATTATCTCGTTTTTAAGAAAAGTTTTTCACACAAACTTCGTGGTTATAAAAGGTGTTCATAAATATGTTTTTATAACTTTATTTACTGTCAAAGTATTGGTAGAAAGAGTAAAGTAGTTTTACGTAGAATTTCTTATAATAATTATTATTGAAAATAATAATGTTGGTCTGAAATATCTATGTATTTTCTTTCATACATAAATTTTATATAAAAATCTAGGAAATAATATTATCTTTCTTACATGTATACACATAGATAGATCTATTCATGTAAGATCTTTTTATTGCTCTGTATATGTATATTTATTTAAATTCTGAATTTTTATCTAAAAATCTTTTTCATACATTTCAATATAAGACCATGTAAAATAAATGCAACACAGTTACTACAATAATTTTTTAAATCAAATAAAATATTTTCACTAAATATATATATATATATAAATTTATATGTGTTATTACCTTCAACTTATATTTCTCTTAATTGTTATCCCATAACTATTTTTATTGAATTCCTAATATCAAAAAACATTTTTATACAATACTTCAAATAACAGAATGAATTTTCAACATCTATTGCTCTTAATAAAGATAAACTTCTTCGTCTAATTTTTATATTACACTCACACTAACACACATGCACACACACACATTTAAACCTACACTCATGTGTGTATATATATATATATATATATATATGAACACTTTAAAAAACATAAAACAAAAACAAAGCGTGCACAAAACTTCCTAAGGTCGTTAAATTATAGATGTGTTGGTACGCAAGCATTTTTGTTTCATTTTTTCCATGGAAAACTCCGTCTCATGTTCTGTAGCTAAAAATTAATTTACTTCTATATCTAGATGAGATATAAACTCCGGTCATCAACATTTCTACCTTTAGGAGCAGTTAAAACTTTGTTTTATAACACGTTGCAAAGAGAACTGAAACTTCTTAGTATCCACCTGACGTTTTCGTTTATTGTACGACATACATCGGTCGCTCCGGTCCCTCAGTCGTTCATTTATATTGATCTAAGACGTATAATCCATTTCTTAAACTATTTTATTAAAATTTAAGATTGAAACTTTTACATGGCTCATTTGAACGTCATTAACTCAACATCAAATTCGATTTAAACATAATTTACTTCTGGGTATTCTTTTAAATTACAAGGGCGAAGTTTAAACTTGTATGATAAATAACTGAGCTTATTTATCTTTTTTAATAGCATTAGTATTTATTTTTACTTTTAAATCAAGAAAAAGTTTTAGTTTTAATATAATGTACATTAAAAAAATACAAGTATTTTCAATTTTATATTATAAAATAGAATGTTTAATAATTCTTCAAGCACATATATTTGCTTTCTTGTCACTTATATATATATATATATAAACAAAAATTTTAAAAATATTTTATGACATCTTTATTTACTTTAATTTTTTAATAGAGTTTACTCAAAAAAATTGTACCAATTAATAATTTTTTATTGGTTACACATTCGATGTAATCATTTCAACTGCAAATAAATTAATTATAATATTTGATCAATAATTTTTAAGTTAATACGTTTTATTATTTATATATTCTATACATTATTTTTTTTCTCGCATTTATTAAATAAATATTATTTATTTGATGTAATAGACGAGTAACTCTAAAAAAAACTATTACTAGTTTAATAGTTTTTTTAAAAAAAATTACTATTTGTTTACTTTTACTCGTGTATTATTGTAAAAAATACTTCTACATAGAAATGTTTTTAAAAAGAATAAATTATATCGTTACCATATGCTTAATTATTAATAAAATTGGTATTTATATACTAGGTATAATAAAGTACGTACATAATATATCAAATTATAATTCAGAAAAACTTAAAAAATAGGTAATAACGTTTATAGCAAATTCCAAAATAGACTATTAAATGTGTTTCATGTTAAATATTTTCTAATATATTGTTAAAATAATGGAAAAGCAGTATTAAAAAGTAAATCTAGTTCATACCTACACAAAAATTATTGTTTTTCAATGTAATTATTTGCTTTTATAATTTACATAGAACTTGTTAAAAATAAAATGGAATCTATAAATAATATTTATCAGTACATTCGACATGAATATATTATCG
>CM068313.1:31263324-31285824 GCA_034766995.1 Acanthacorydalis orientalis | reverse complement strand
TCTCTTCAATTCTTATATCTTTCACCCTCCTAAAATAAAACATGAATGTAAATTTATCCTTTACTTCTCAAAGTTTACGGGTCACTGGATTACATCTACAATTCTATTATGTTTATGAAATTGTAATCTAAAAATTATTTTTTTACATAAGTCAAATATTTACTTCTTTTAATAAATAACATTTTGTAAATTAATTTTGACGTTATTTTTTACAAAATACTGTGAACACATTACCTCATTTACAAGAATACCAATAATTTACTTTCTCCAAAGAAAATATATGTAAGTATTTATACAGAAATTATTGACAAGAAAACAAACAAAATATAAATATTTACAGAAAGAGTGAGAACGTCCGAAAATTTAAAAATTGCATAGAAAAATAGCCATTGAATCACTCAAACAGTAAGAAGTTTGGAAAGACGATCATCAAAAACAACAGTTATACAATTAATTATATATACACAAAATTTACTCATATGTATACTTTTCTTAAAAAAAATAGACTTAATTATTATAAACAATTTTAATTTTTTCTATCGTATCGTTAATAATAAAAATATGTCAGCAATATATTTTTATCATTATTACTATAATAATATTTTTTTAATTTAGTACTACATTTATAATTTTTTCATTACCAAAAAATAAAATAATCAATGATTTTTTATATATTTAAACTGACAATAACAATGCCCTCGCATTCATAAGACGAGTAGAACGCAAAAATGCTATATCACCAAATCAAAAAAATCTATATATAATTATGCAGAAGCAAAATGCATACTAAAATTATGACTATTTCCATCAAAATATGCTCAAGTCAATAAAATATATAATCACAAATTATTACAAATTTTGAAAAGTAAAGTTCGTGATAATTAGAGAAATTAAACAGTTCCAAATGTGAATTTAGTCACACTAAAAAACTATAATTATGAAAAGGTATACTTTTAGAAAAAAAAAACTTTGATACATAAAATTCTATAAAAATAAATAAATTCTTTTCGTACAATTGCAAAAGCAAACATTGAACAAGAATTAATGTCAATTATGTTAAAATATAACTATAATAGTTTAAATATATACATATGAATATATATCTGCTATTTATTAATAAAATCAGTATACCATAGAAATTAAAAACTAACTGATTTATTTTAATTAGACGTATAAAAATTCGCAATACAACCATATATTTCATCAAGCTAAGCACATACAGACATTCGTATAATTACTTCATCACAATAGTGTGCACATCACAGAGTGCATGTAAACTGAAAATTCGTAACATCTACATAAACTAAAACCATGATATTCTTGTTTGCAAAGCGGACTTCTAGCAACTTGATCCGCTTCCGTAGGAAGTGCGCTGTGACACCTTGATCTTCGTGAATTCAAAATCACCGTTCTCACACTTGCGCTTCTTGTGAATAACTCATCTTGTTGTGTTCTGTTTATATATTCGCCTATCCAGTTTATAATTTCAGCTTTAGTTTGTTTGCATAATGCACTTAGATGCTCTTGCATTTTGTATTTAATCTCTACAGTACACTTCATGGATGCATACAGATAATTATTTTTATTCTTATATAAATACGAAACGTAGAGATGACTGAAAATAATGAAGACCATAGTTCTTCTTGACAAATTTATATATCTTTTTAAATTTACATATATCTTTATACAAAAGTGGAAAATATCAAAATCTAAGATAATATAACTTTTATTTGTTTATTTATTTATTTGAATTTGGTAATTTTGTATCTTTAACTTTATTATAGCTACTTTTTTATGAATTATTTGTAAATAAATATTATCCTCATGCATATATGACTAAAGTACAAAAATTACACATTTTGATGATTTTGAATAAAAGATTTAACATATTTTTTCAGAACTAAAACCCCAGCTCATAAAACTAATATTTAGTAAAACAGAATATATTTAAAAACAGAAATAAAACAAAGAATAACTATTATAATAATATAAATTTATCAACTACATGTTTAAATATAATAAATTAAATGCTCAAAATAATTTCTAGAATATACATACATACATACGTACATATATATATATATATATATATATATATATATATACAATATGTAGACATATAGTATTTATAAAATTCTGTATTTGTGTTAGAGATATAATTCACTGCTAGATAAGTAATAGTATGATAAAACAAATATTAAATTTTAAATGAGGAACATTTCTCTATGCAACTAAATTTTTAGTTAAATGGAAAAGATATTTACTAGTATCCACGATATTCTCTTGCAAGCTACTTAATAAATTTTATAAATTCGATGAAACCGAAATTATTATTATTCGACACTAGATTTATAAAGCTATCAACAAAATATTCGTAGTTATTAAAAATTTTACGTAAAAAGTCTCTAAAGTTAATTATAACTCAAAACAAAAATACTAAAAAAAAGGGATTTTTCATTCTAAAATTAATAATTGAAAAATACAAAACATTTGTATAATATGAATTCGCTTTTATAGACGACCCATTTTTATTTATCTATTGGTTAAACTTTATAAAAAGAAATTGCATTGCAATATTTTCTCTTTTATTGTATTCAACATATTGTGAAAATTAAATTTCCTAAGCAAGTACTTTACATTTATTAAGGCTAAAAAATCTCAATAACATTTAAGAAACACTTCGTATATTTTAAGATTTATATCTAATGTAATTGAGAAAATTTAAAGCTGTTAATTTTATGTCAAATTCAGTATATAATTATATATTTTAAACAAATATAGTTAACAATATAGCAAATTATGTATCTATAAACATCCTACATTTCATATTAATATTATGGTTATATATATATATAAACATAAAACATCTTTAACAACACGCAAGTAGGAGAAATGCAGAATTATGTCGGTCTTTAACCTCCAATTAATACAAAATGTATGTCAAGAAGCCTTCTCTGGAGACGCAATTGTTTCCTGTTATAACGATAGTCGGTGAAGAATTAGTGTAGTTGATATAATGTATCCCTGGAGTTTTAACCAATTTTTCTTTAACTGCAGAATATCATACGAAAGATAGGGTAATTACATTTATACGTAATTGGAACGAGAAATAAATTTTTGAAGCATATTTATGTACTTCAATCTTAAATTCATTATCATATAGTGTCAAATTTATTCAATTAATTTCATATATATCATAGAAATTGACTTTAAAACCATACATATATATATATATTATTTCCTAAATAACAATCAAATTTTCTTTCATTTCAGATATAATTCTTTTGATTTACTTTAATACTCTTACTCACTCATATTTATTATATTCAATCAATTTGAGTTTAACAAAAAAGCATTCAAACAAAACAACCTAATTGAGCAACTTATCTAAATGACCTGTCAATCAAGAACTTCTTTCCATTTATTTTGATAATAATCTAATAACGTATATTGTCTGAAAATATTTTTTGAGTAATACTCAATATTTCATATTTCAATATTATCAAAGAAATAAGAACAATGATTTTTAAGTGTATAACTATTGACGAATTATGCAATGTAATTGAAATAAATGTTTAAATGTTTTCATTTATTTTGTTCGGTTTTAATTATTCGTAACTATTATTTTAAATTAAACATGCATTATAGTAATAATTTAATAATTTTGCTTCAAATTGAACTATTAAATTAAAGATGGAAAGGAAACAAATAAGAGCAATTTTTCAAAACGTATGGTAAAGTACCATAAACTGCTCGTAAGCTAAACGATGCTTTTGGTGTAGGTACAATTAAGAAACGTACGGTGAAATGGTGGGTCCAAAAATTTTGTGGTGGAGACGAGAGCCTTGAAAATGAAAAAGATTATAGACATCCTTCTTCACATTATAACAACTAACTGAAAACATAAGTTAAAACAGAACTACGCACAACAATTCGAGAGCTTGCACAAAAATTAGGCATTAGTCATCGAACAGTTCTAGACCACTTAAAACAGCTAGAAAATCAAAAACATGCAAATGTATACGAATTTGAAGGTTATAAACCGAAATTATTTTTCTAGAAACCTAATACATAAGTGTATACGTACATACATACATACATATAAACCAATATAACAACATATAACAGGTGTATACATATATTAATACAAGTGCTTGGACACACCAATATATACAAAAAGGTATAGACTTTTTAAAATACTTTCGAGATAGAACACTTTGAGCTTGTCAAAAAATATAATACTCGTAGTTGCGTGTATTTTAAAATCCCCTTCATGTTAAAATTTAATTTATATACGGAGCGAATGAAATTTAAAGGTCCATTTCCTTGACGGTAATTTTTAACACGCCCTGGCGTGTTGCTTAATTTGTTTAAGAGAAATTTTAAATTTAGCTGTTTTTTCCTCTTTCGATACATTTATAAATGAGAGTTTAATATTAAAAGTGAAATTTAACATTTGACACTGAAAGAAAGATTACGCAAATAAATGATTTTATCTCAAGAGAATATGTATATATATATACATACATGTTTATGTATATATAAATTTATAAATGGTGTTTGTTTTTATTCTGATGGTTATATGATATTATTTTCTATTTATCGTGCATTTTTGATCTTAATAATAATAATGCATTAAAAATAATTCCTTTTGACGGTATTTTTCATCCAAAATACCGCTTGACTTGACAATACATTTGATATCTTGCTTAAATTTAATAAAATTATAACAAATACTTCCTCAGTATTTTATTTGCAAGAAATATTTTCATTTCGGGTTCTATTTTCAAACTCAATGTTAAAACAAACACACACACACATATATATATATATATATATATATATATATATATATATATATATATATACTATATGTTGTTTTATACAGACATAAGATTAATAAATGCTGAATAAATAAAGAATAATCATAATCAATGAGAAAGAAAAAGATTTAAAAGGATTTAAATAAATGAATATATACTATGTGAATTGAATTGGAAAATATTATTCATTTGACTTTAAAAGCAAACAATAAACTTACATCAAAGGAAATACGGATGTATTTTTGATCTGAAGATTCATATTCTTCAAGAATTGTTTTATATGTAATAAATTATCGAAATATATGATTTTTAAACATTTGCAAATTAATCCCAAGTTTATAAAGGCTCCGATTTTACGATTCATATATTTTATACAAATATTTCTGTTATCGTGTACTATGAACATCGGATATTTTATTATAAGGTTAGAGATAATTTATTTTTGTTTTAACTTTGTTTTTTGACCTAAAAATACTTTACAGTGTGTGAATCTATAAAAATATAAAAAGAGTTTTCATATGTGTTAATTAATAATATTAGATATATTGTATAACTAATATTTGATATTGAGTATATATTTCATACTATAAATATCTATTTAAACCTCAAAAATCTTCATAGACTTAATTAAAACTTAGCAAACTTATTAGACTTAGCAAACTTCTCGCTAAAAACAAAAATTATCGATTTAATTGTGTACAATACCTTTACCGATTTTTTATAAATTATATAGAAAAAATCACTGTATCATTTTTTCTCGAATAATTTTAAAAGATAGCCTTGTTCTTTTATAATTCCGCAATACTAACAAAATATCTAGTTTTGAAAACTTTAATAACTATCAAATTGATATATATCAATCATAATTATTTTATTAAAATTCATCGGCATTGCGAATGATATATTATAATAAATAAAAAAATGCTTTAATTCTCAATATATATTAATAAAATAATCATGCGAGAACACAGTAACAATAGTTTTTAAATACTAATAATATGCCTGTTTAAGAATAACCAGTCCAGTAGAAGAAATTTTACTATAAATAAAACTAAATCAGGTCTCCCATTTTTCTCACTTTAGTATCTCATTAAAGACAAATGTGAAGAGATACAAAATTTCAAAAATACAAATATTCAATTCGTTGTTGATTCTTTTACCTCTATAAAAATAGATTTTTTACAAACACTTTTTTATAATTTAATATTTGTTATCGTTTTTGGACAAAAAGAAAAAATAAACGA
This sequence comes from Acanthacorydalis orientalis, assembly GCA_034766995.1. NCBI lineage: Eukaryota > Metazoa > Arthropoda > Insecta > Megaloptera > Corydalidae > Acanthacorydalis > Acanthacorydalis orientalis. Next base: position 31,279,757 of record CM068313.1, on the reverse strand, counting down.
AACTTTGATAATACTCATACTTTGATAAAATTTAGTATATTCATAAATGCCAAAAAAAAAATATTTATTGATACAATTATTCAGTTAAATAATATGTAAGTAACTATTCCTGTTCAATAATGTTAAATATATTAATTCATTATTTAATATAAATTATTTACAAAGTATTAAGATAATATATGCTTTCAAGTACATAAAATATAATACATCAATTTGTAAAATTCTTTATGCACTAAAATATAAGATAATTTACTACATCTGTGTTTTTTTTTGAAATTTGATTTGCTAATTTTTCCTTAAATCTGAATAATTAGTCAAGACACATAAATCATTTCCTTAAAAAGTAAATTCATTCATATAAATTCGTTCCCTTTTAAAAATAATATTTAAAAAATTTTGAAAACGCCCATATCTCATCGGTGTTTTTTAGAGGCCATATAGCGAATATACCACGATGCAGTAATTATAAATATGTGCCTCGGGATAAACTCCGTCAGAGCTATGATTACAAGACGACCCCCTGATGATGTCGAGAACGGGGTTAGAAGAGTGTAGTAGGTGTGTCTAATGGGTGGCTTTTCTTCTTCTACATCATCCTTGCATATTCAAACCGGTATGATTATAAAAGCGATCGGATTCTCAATGCTATCTCTCTATCGCAAGTAGTTCAAAGTTTGTAAATAAAATTCTGTTCTGTTCGTTTTTTGTTAACACTGTATTCGTTCTGAATTATGATCTCGAATTGAAGTTATAGAAAGTTCTATTTCTACTTTATTTTTTTGTTTTTTATAGATTTATTTTCATAATATATATGTATATATATATATACACATATGTATATGTACGTATGACTCAAAAGTCACTCAACATAAGTCATTAAAATAAAGAATCGAAATATCGAAGATTTTAGTCAATATCATGAATACAATCTGTCTATAACTATGTTATGGTATTTTTATCTGTAAATTAATATTTTTTAATTATAGGTTTATTGTTTTAATATCTGCAAAAGTGTATTTATACTTCAAAACAATACTTGAGAATATCGTACATTTGTCGAAGTATTAGTTTCATTAAAAATTTTTTTTTAAAAAATTTTTTTTTAATAATTATTAATTAGAAATGATTCTTCATTTAACTAAAGTTCATTAGAATCTTTTTTTGATTAAAAAATAAACACTAATAATATATATATATATATATATAAATATCAGTATCATTATAGAATATAAAGTTTTATAAACAAATTTAAATTTTATTTCTTTAGGGATTAATAATTTTCATTGCATCAATGAAATATATTTTTTTAATTTTATCATTGAATAAACGAATTAAATTTCCTGTCAATTTAAATTAAACTAAGTAAAGGAATGTATTTTAAAACTACTCATTTATTTCAACTAAAACTAACATTGAAAACTCAATAATCTATAAAAATTATTTTTTTAATTAACAGAATATTATTTGAATTATAAATTATTACATATACATTAAGGTGTATATTTTATATAGAAAATAGGCAGATAAATAAATAAATACAATTTGAAATTAGGTTTCAAGAGATTAAAACAAGTTTAACTTTTATGCACACTAAAATCCTTTCTAAAAGAATTTTCTAGTTAATCATAAAAATATTTTTTTATTTTTATGATAATTATATTAGTGTCGATCAAAATGTACATCAGATTTTTTAATTTCATTTATTGATTTACAAATAATTTTGATTTATAAGCAAGGTAATTTTTGACAGTAATTTTAGCTAAAATATATACTTATTTTAAATAAACCTGTTTGTAATTTCAAATTAAAAAAAGTATTAATAAATAAATACAATATTTGTTAATATATTATTGATTAATTTATATTTTCTAATAATAAAATTGATTTTTTAATTATAAGGGAAGTAATCACTAAATCATTAGTTAGTATTTTTAAATTATAAATAACTTCTGGAGCACATTTTTCTTTTTAAAATTAAAACTATCAATGTCATTATATATTTTCAAAATTAATCAAATTGAAAGAATTATATATATATATATATATATATATATATATTACAATTCTTAAATTACAAATCTCATAATAAATGTTAATAAGAACTATTGTAATAAAAACATTGATTTTATAATAGATGGATAATTTTAACGAAAATAATCCATATTCCCGGAATATGTTTCAAAATTTTGATATTTTCAAAATTATCTTATAATCCTGTTAACCTACCTGGCACAAATGAAATACCATATAGAAAATACGTAAACCTATTCATTATAATGATAATAATAATCATCGCCATCATCTTAATCATCATCTCTGGTTAGAAAATCTAGTTAAGAGATGCCGCACTGAGTTTGCAATTAACGAATTATTACGCTTTAGTAACACCGGCGCCGTTTAACGCGCTCGACGAAAACGAAACCACTACAACGCCAACGGGCGCTACGTAGGTACCTGGTGCCACATAATGTGTGACGATGGTTCGTATCACTTCATCACACAGCCGAAAATTCGCCACTTGTCATCTGAGCATACGAGACATAAAATAATTACGTGCGTATATCAAATTTATAATTTATTACTTTCGTGTGTCTTTTGGCGAAAATCATCGCGTGTTTACGTGATGTATTTGTCTCTTTGGGAATTACATTTGATAAATACTTTTTCTTCCTTACATCTCGAGTGAAATCATTTTTAATTTCAACGTTTAAATATATCATACTTTTAAATACAATAAAAACATCAAATCAGGGGCATGCATTAATGTTTTATAAAAATAAGAAAAAATATTTTTCCTATTCAATAATAAGTGCTCTTCACTGAAATATTAGGCTTTAGTAATAGATTTATTGAAACTAAAATTGAATATGTTTATCACCAAGGCTAGAAATATTTACAAGGGTGTCATATATACATGGTTCGTTTGATAAGTATGGTAAAAAAGGAAGTTAAACACCATTCTTCGGAAATCGATTTTTTTTCTTAATATAGTCTCCATTGAGGGATATACTCTTGGTCCAGAGAGTCTGTAAAATACTCATTTTTGGTGGCGATGACATCCTTATAAAACGAGAATTTCTATCCACCAAACCAAATTTTCAAGTTTGCTAAGAGGAAAAAGTCGCATGAGGCCAATTCCGGAAAATAAGGCGAATAAGGAATCAATTTGAAGCCTAATTCGTACAATTTTGTCATTTCGACGGTCGATTTGTGGGACGGCACGTTATTCTGCTGAAAAAGTATATTGTTGTGCGCCAATCTTAACAGTTTTGTTTTAGCTCTTCTTTCAAACGATTCAATAATCTTTCATAATATACTGCTGTTATCATTTTCCCCTTCGTCAAATAATTGACCAAGATGATTTCTCGCGAATCCCAAAAAAGTAATTGCCATCTCCTTCCCAGGCGACAAAATGGTATTCGCATTCTTCGGCTCACTTTCACCAGTTGTCACTGCTTTGACTGTTTCACTGTTTCAACTCAGATTTGTAGCGGTGAATTTATGTTTTATCCACCGTAAACAATCGACGCAAAAGATCTACTCGTTTTTTTCCATTTTTGCAGTAACTGCTACAATAGTCACCTCAAACATCTGTAGAACATGAAAAACGCGTCGCTTCCAGCTGAAATTTCGACTATGCTAGTTTCAAGTGACACTTGACAGCCGTGATGTTACCAAATGAAAGGTAGCTCTCCATTATAGAAATTTGCCAAACTTATCAAACAACCTGTATATATATATATATATATATACACTATACGTGTGCATTATAAATATGTATGTGTGAATTATGTTTATTACTATTGTAATAAAGAAAAATTTCTTTATTTAGAGATGAAAATTTGAAATTAAAATTTAATAACTTACGGATTACTTTCATTTCATATATATATATATATATATATATATATATATATATATATACGAGTATATATATATATATATATATATTATAAAAATAACAATATATGAAAATATTAAACAAATTAGATTTAAATCGTCGAAAAAACCTTTTCCATATTATAAAAAACGTACTCATACAATCGATGTAATTTAACATTATTTATGGAGCGCTATATAAACGTCTGATCGAATTTACTGGTTGTAAAGTTCGACATCTCTATCTATCGCTTAGGGTGTACTTATCATAAAAGTCAATATATAGGACAACTTCAATAGAACGCAGCAATGGCGTAGTTGCGAAGGAAATCGTAGATGTCAAATATAAATTTTACATTAATAATTTTAAAGATGATATAGACGAGTATTAAAAGTAGAAATACGAGTAGTCAAAAGAATCAGTTTTATATGAACGATATCTTTTCTATATCTTTTTTAGCAATTGAGTACAAAATAATTATTCAGAGCAAAATATTTTTTTAAAAACAATATCCATACTGAAGCACAATAACAGCTTGTTCACAAATTTTAATTCACTGGTACAAAATGGTTCAATGAGTAATTCATTTAATTATGCCATTCAATTGTAATCATGTGTTTTTTTTAATTATTGAAAGTAATTATTCTTAAGTTATTTGACAATAAAGTTACTTATTGAATTAATGACATAATTAATAGTACCAAAAATAATAAATTATGTAAATAAGATATTACACTATATTTTTTTAATATCATATATGAATTAAATAAACTTAATCTTACAATAACATACTCTTATTTTTTATTACTTTGTATATATTTTTAAATTTTTAATTAAGTAAACAAATCAAAATTAATAAATTAGAATATTAGCATTTTTATAGTGTACGAATATTTGTATTTCAATGATATGGAAATATGAAATAAATTATAAAGAAGACAAAAAGGGGTTTCAATTTCTTAAATTTATTTTTATCAAAAATGGTTATTATTAATTTAAGATTGAGTATAATGATTATATACATATATATATATATATATATATATATATATATATATATATATATATATATATATAATGCTTGTCATGTTAATGTAGTTACGAATGTGTTCAAATTAATAAAGTGTGTGTCCAAACAACATACCAAATGTTGTTAATTAATCTGTACGGTTAATAAACAACCCTTACAGAACATTTACTTTCGTTCGACGCAACGTATGTGCAAAACTACAAGGGACTCTCTGTATTTGATTAAGGCCATTTCCGGTATAACTTGGCTACGCCACTGGGAACGTGCAGCGCGGAAGCCTATAAAAATGTGATTGAGTTTGTAGGGAACCGACCGTGATGGTATACATAGAAGAGTATCGACACTCACTTCAGTGACTCCAGAGAAGTATTTGCTTGGTTTAATGTTTACGTATATGTTATGAAGTTTATATTCCGTTCAAACATACAAGTGTATGCGTATGAAATAGAGTATACCATCTAGTTTATTTATTTTAACACAATATTTTATTTTATTGTTTTTACATGTCATTGCTCCATATTTATGGAAGTGGATAAAAAATATTTGAAGTTATATGAATGAAATCCTTTATTTCGAAATAAAATTTTATTAAAATACGAATTATATAAAGTATAACCTTTATTAACCAAAAAAATGCATTAATTATTTTTATCTAGAATGAATACTAATTAAAAATGACAAGTCTCATTGTAGCATAGAAAATTATTCTAATTTTCCATTAAAACTCTTTAAATTTATTCTATATCTAGTAAAAAGGTTTTTAAAATTTCATTACATTTGAATATAAAAGAAATGTACGTCCATATCATATTTAAATTCAGCTCTCAATATAATACTCTATACAAACTTCAGATTGAAAAAATCATCGGAGTTTTACAGAATTTAATTATTTTCATATAATCAGCTATTTTATTCAGAAATAATCGAAATAGATTTTTTATAAATATTATGTATTTTTACACAATATTTTCTAAGCATGAACATTTTAATATTTACTATATACTCGTACTTTATGCTTCAAATTATATTTTTCCTTCATAACAGATATTTTATACGTAATTTGAATATACAGCAAAACCTCATATAACACGGTACTTTTATAACACGGATTCGATTTAACACAGTAGAATAATTGCAACAATATCTTGTATAGCATGGCGTTTATACTATGGTTTTATATATGCAAAAAGAACGAAATAGGGCAAAAATCGCGATTAAGACGAAATATTGAGATTTTCAATCAATAATCATTAATCGATATCTTTGAGTTGTCAACTTTATTGTATTCAAATTACGTGATAATGATTTCTTATTAATAAAACAATTTTAAATATTAAACATTTTAAAACTTATTTTTCGAAATATCTCATTGTAGCTTTGAGTTATAAATATGTACGTATTATTAAAATAAGTTATTGAACAGTTTATAATTTCTAATGATATTAAATAAAAGTAAAGTGTATAATTAAATAATCCGTTTTTTTAATCTAAAACGCAGTATAGTACTATAGGAAAGATATAGAAAATTTCGTATGAACTTAGAAGTTCTTAATATAAAGTAAATAATTAAAATAGAATTTGTCATCGACTTTAGTGTATTTCAATACGTAAATTATTAATATCACACAGTTTTATTTTTGATTCATATATTTATTACTATTGTATTATCTGTAATTCATATTATTTCCATTATATTTATGTTAAATAAAAAGAAGTAAAAATATAAATTACATTCTCATCATTATCTTTTAATAATAATCACATTACAATTAAAATCTATATGTACTGTTAACACTGCTTTAATAACTTCTGTGCATATAGTATAGTATTATATGTATGTATGTATATATATATATATATATATATATATATATATATATAACATTTGAATAAAGATGAAGTATACTAAAAATCACTAGATTAATAAAATATGAAATTATTGTGAAAATGTTCATGGTAAATGTTTGTTAATCATTTAAATTCAATTATTTGTTATTAACGAACGAATGAAACTAATTGCAAAATAAAACAATTATTATTATATTTATTATTTTATATTACTTTTATATGAAATTCTTCCTATATTAAAATGAAAGGAAATAAATAAAGTCATAGTTATATTAAACATTGATATAAAACTGATGCAAACGAATATATAAATTGTAATATGATTCCACTTCGATGAATTATATACTTATCAAGTAAATGTGAAAATATATTATTTACATAATTTCAAAATATCGATAATAAGTTAAAAAATATAATGTATTTAAATATGGCTGAAAATTTGAAAAATAGACTTTAATGAATGAAATGTGACAGTGTGCAATAAATATGAATTCAAAATCATTAATTATTCATCTGATATGCTAAACATTGAATATTGATCGCTTGAAAGGTAAATATGAAGATAATATTGAACTGTTTTTGAAAAACTCTGAAGCGGATAGAGCTATAAATAGGTTATTGTTTATAAAACTTTTACCTTTGTAAATAATTTAGATATGTTTTTGTTTGTAACTTCACCGATAAACAAAAATTATTGTTTTATAAGATCTTCATCATATAATGTAGACAATATAATTTAAAGAAAATGAATTTAATGAATTTAAAAATCGATTTTTCTACATATTTTTATTAGAGATTTATTAGTAAGTACGACGATTTTTTTTATTAATTTGTATTCAACTTTAATCGTTATTAATTATAAATATATATATATATATATATAATGACATTACACCTGCTTCGGATAAAACAATAAAATATCTGGAATTCTTTAGTGAACTCTTACTTATCATATATTGTCCTCTTTATTTTTATTGCTGAAAGCAAATATAGAAGAAATAAATAGTTGCAGAATACAAGAATACATTTTTTACAAACTCAAACAAGTATTAATAACTGTTCTTCACTGTTGTATATCTCATGAGAACTTTAAAGATATGGTGTAATATTATATTATTTTAATAATGTTTATTATTGTTATAAAAAAATTTATTAAACTAAATAAAATATTCAAGATTATCAATTGATCTTATCAATTTCATTTACTAAATTTAAGATTAATTTATTTTAATAAAACTGAACACACATTTCGGATAAAAATAATATTTTTTTAAGATAGTACATATAACTACTTTTGTTACTGTCACAAGTTATATAAATTCTTGTTATATAAATATTGTTATAGAAATATTGTTGTAAAAATCTTGTTAAATAAAAGTGATATAAATCTTGTTTTTTATTTTGAAATAAATTAAAACAAACATTTAATGCGCGCTAGCATTTAACATTTATATATATATATATATATATATATATATATATATATATAGTAAGAGAGAGATAGGGAGAGACGTAGGTATATAATGTGCATGTATTGATGTATATATGTACATATATATATATATATATATATATAATTATTTATTTATTTGTATGTATTTAAATAGATTAAAATCAATACATGACCCATTTATTCAATACAATTAAGTAAAAGATAAAATGGTTTCAAATAATGAACATTTTTACGTCGAGTTAGTTATCGATTGAAAATACTACATCAATTTCCTTTACGAAAATAACAATAGCGTCTTTGCTTCTCCGTAATTAGTTTCATTACATGTGGATGGTAACACGATATTTCCTTCAAAAGTATCATAAGCTATATGGAAATTATATACCGTAATATAACAAAACTAACATGTATTATAATTAATATTTCAATTATATACGTAGGTACAAATATAAGTATATTATTATATCAGTTTTAAATAGTAATATTCAGGTTATTTTAATATAATTTTAATTAAAATAAATTGAATAAAAAGTATCACTAAATATAAAAAAAATTTTTTTGTGACGAAAATCAAATGTATTATGATTACTGTTGGTAATCACCAAATTCATTCAAACTACATTTCATATAGCTACAAATACTTTTATTAGAAATCTCTAATAAAAGTAGTTGTAGCTATATGAAATATAGTTTGAATAACAAATATTATTTGTTATAAAGACGAATTTTAGATTTATATTTTTTTCATTCTAAAAATGTAAAAAAATAACAGTGTTCCATATTTTACTGTAAATTTATTATTCAAATATTTAAGGAATGAATATTCTTCTATAAATTTATTTTATCTCAAATATACTTTAATAGACTATCTTGAACATATTATCAATAAACATTTTCAAAATAAAAATAAGTTTTTGAAAAAATAAAACGTATTAATGAATTAATGAGTCATTTATCATATCCATTTACTTAAATTTAAATTTATTATTTCGCTATTGTTTAGTAATTTATTGAAGATTACTATTTTTAAAATATAATTTCACTTGAAAAAAAAGAAAACGGTATCTTGTTGAATATACTTTTTCGAACTATTTATACAAGAATAAATTATTTATTATATCAATATATATAGTATACATTAATGTATATATATTCTCTATCATTAATAGATATTTAATATCTAATCTTTAAATGAAATATTAACGAAAAAATTCAATATATTTCACATCGTTATTTTTTGTTCAGTGTATTTAATATACCGATATTCATAGTATATCATTGTTTTCATATAAAATATATGAAAAATAGATAGGATGCGCATATATTAAAAGCATGATATAAAACTAAACTAAAATTATAAAATTTATTATAATAATTAAAGTACACTTACATAGGACATCAAATCTGATATCAAAATTTCCAAAATAAAAACACAAAGTTATAAAATTGACCTAGTTTGTCCAAAACCTTGTTTTTTACTATCATCTGCTTAAAATATACAAGAATATACTAGTTTGATGGAAATAATTATAAAATAACCATTTTACCGGATTTTATTTTAAATAAAAATGTGTTTTTTTTAGAAATTAGAATACTCTTATTAAAAAAGTTAAGTATTAAAATGTTACTCATGTGGATAAATTGAGTTAAACACTTTTAACTATATTACTTAATTGACACGTGAATATTTCTATTTATTACGAAAGTCACTATAATAGTTTAAATTCTTATTTAAATAGATATGCACTTCACATTTGGCACAAATTTCAGTGTTTACTACTTCACTTTGAATGATGAAATATGCTTTCCGTAATAACACCGAAAAAAATACCTATCAACTTTTAACATAAACACGTTAAGCTGGAAATTTAAAAAACGCCCATCACATACTTGCTACTTATCAATTTAGTCAATGGTGTATATATATATATATATATATATATATATATATATATATATATATAATGGAAAAACAGGCCTTCGAGAAAATAACTGATCTATTATCACTACAAGCATTTATAATACGATGCTAAACTTACACAAAAACATTTAAGTGTTAAATATAAATTTCTATTAGTACTACTTTGATTTATAAGTTAATGACTTATTATTCTATATGTTTGATATATATATATATATATATATATATATATATATATATAAGAAAACAGTATAATATAACAGTATAATTGTAATGGTACAAAAAAAGATTTTAAAATTATCTAACAAAAATTAAAGTAATATTTTTATCCTAACCAACTTATGTAAATAGCATCTACGATATAAAGTATCGATGTTCAAAACATAAATGTTTTTCAAATGAAAACACTGAGTTTTTTGTACAAAATCTTTGAACATTATTGTTATCTTACCGATGATAACTCCAAAATAACGATGTATTCTCATCGATTTCTAGCCTTCTTCAGTCAATAAAAATAAATACCTTCCTTGTATTTATGACTTCAATATTAAAACAATTTTGAATAAAATTATCCTTTATACTAATTTTTTCATCCATGCCATTGAACTGAACAATTTATAAAAGTAACTGATAACATGAACAAAAAAAATACTAAAGTACATATAATTTATGTTTTTTGCTTAACTTTAAAATACTAATTGTAATATGGTTTTCATCGCCCTTTCAAAAATTACACACCTAATACATTTTTAAAAAAATATTCTCGATTTTAAATAACCGTATTTTCCTACATTTAAAATAAATTTATTTTAATACTTGTACGCATATTTAGTTTTTGTGCCTAATAAAATAGATTTCCCATATAAGCATTTGTATTTATGTAAATACATTATATATATATATATATATATATATATATATAAATTAATTCTGTGCTTTAAATTGAATCTATTACAACTTTATTTTAAATATTTTAATTTAGTATTTTCTCGTCGTTTTAAAATTTTGAAGTGCTAACTTTAACATTTAAAAACATTATATACTTTGGAAAAACAGTTGGGATAACTTAATGAAACAATAGTAAAAACAATATTGCGTCAAAAAAAATAGTGTATTAGACATTACAATCTTTTTGCATTTCAGTTAAAAAAAAGCTGCCAGAAACTCGGAGTGCTTGGGGCTCTTAGTTTTGGAGACAGGTATTATGAGGAATTATAAGACATTGGCACAAAACCGCCAAATTTATTTCGGCAAGGAATTCTTCAATTAACCAACAGATGGAAAAAATACAAAATAATGAGAGATATTTTGGGAATTCAAATATTTTCCATTTTCTCGTAAATATTTATATTCTATAAAAAAGACACCGAATTAATTTCTACAACTTATTCATTTTATATATATATATATATATATATATATATATATATATATATATATATATATATATATATATATATTTATACGACTATTTGTGTATATGTAAATAAAAATAAGTGCGTGTCTGAATACATGTATATAAAACATCTTAAACTCTTCACTGCTTACATTTTCTCATAAGATATTCACATTTTTTTATTTATGTATGTCTTTTATGTGAGTTTGTATGTATAAGTAAGCATATTTGTGCATATAAATATATATATAAACATAAATGCAAATTTATATATATATATATGAGTATGTATATGTGTACATATATATATATATATACACATATACACACACATACCTATTTTGCGTATCTTCCGAGCATACCTCAGCTTTAAAGATTATTTTTTTCTCTCGCATGTATGTAAAATTTTCAAATACATCAAAATATAAATCGAAAATTTAATTTGATTTATCGATCCGCGTTCATAAAATACAGAACGGTGACGACGTTCAAGAAAAAACGTTGAAAAAAATCAAATGAGACATAGGACGATATATTTCGGAAAGAGTAGATTTTGAATAGCTTTTCGGCTGGATATAATCGTGTGAGGTCCTACTTTAAAAAGGAACCCTTCTTTTTACTTCTTATTCGTTGCTTAAATGTATTTATTCATGCCGTCTGCCAATACTAACATGACATATATATATATATATATATATATATATATATATATATATATCATATCATATACGAAGTTATTGCTAAAGAATCAAGATATAAATTTAGGTATTTCTGAATATTTGCGTTACATCAAAAATACTTTGAACATACTTTGTTTACTTATTAAATATTTTAAATATATATATATATAATCACTAGAAAGAGAAGTATTCAATCGTATAAAATAAAAAATCATGGAAGAGGCCTTTATCCATTAATGGATTGACAGAGGCTAATAATAATAATATATATATATATATATATATATATATATATATATATATATATATATATATTTAAAAAGGAACTTTTTCGTACATATTTTATAAATATAGTATTTATAAATATAGTAAAAATAGAAAAATCGTTATGAATACTATATAGTAATACTATATAATAATAATAATGATTTAATGCTTGATTTAATGATTTAATTTTTATATTTTTTAAATAAGTTAAAAATATAGCTGGATAATGGTTTATTTTTGATTTATTAATAGTGTAAAAGTATTTTTAGTTCAGTAATAAACTTATTATATAAAATATTTATATAATTTAAAATGTTGATCTGCAGTATTAATCTGCATTAAACCTATAAGTGATTTTTAAAAGCATAGTCTTTTATTTCGTTTTAAAGATTATATATACTTTCATACTGATTTCACCTCTAGTAAATAATTTTCAAAATATTTTCTTTCTATAAAAAAAATATCTCGTCCTCCTCCTCCATAATTTTTATTTCTGTTCTAATTGGCTGACTGATATTGCCTGGTATCATCTGATTGGTTGATATCAGTACATGATCAGTGCTGTGTTTTCCGGTGTACAGCAAAATAGGATATACGATTTCAGTGTAAAACTGATAACAAATTTATTCAAAAGATTGTATTCACTGAAGCTTAAGAATTAAAAAAAAGTGTTACATATTTTAATATTGTATTTTGTTATATTATCTTTTTATAAACTTTTCCAATAAACATTTTAAGACGTACATTACACATGGATTATTTTTCTTTATAGTTAATTTCTATTATTTGTATTATTTTAGTTATTGTTAATTTCTGTTATTTTTTCGAGTGAGGGGTGCGAGCATTAGCAACCGGAGGCAAAGCTTCCCCAGGGATTGGCGAGCAAAGTAAGCAGGGGGCGCGGTGATCAGTAGACGCAGCCCTCTAGTAATAAATAATTTTCAAAATAAAAAAATGAATTTAGAATAATTTATATATAATCTCATAAAATTCATTAAAAATATATTTATAAATTTAAAAATGTATATATAAAACATTTGAAAAGTGAATACAACACTTAACATTACAATTTTCTATTTTAAAATATATAAAATAATAAAAATAATACCATATATTTTCACGTATCCCTCACCCGAAAATATAAAAAACCAGACACATTAAGGTACAAAATATTCTGTAAGTGAATAAAATATTAATATATTTGAAGCTACAAAACTTTACCTAAGATTCATTTCATAATCTATCCTAAACCCTTCTTGTAAGTAATCAGAACATATTTATTATTGAAGGTATAACCGATAAGTTTTACTTATATATATATATATATATATATATATATATATATATATATAGAGAGAGAGAGAGAGAGAGGGGGGAGAAAGAGATTCTAAAATGATTATGTTATATAAACATAGAATCATTAATAAATCAATTATGAAAAATAAGTTTAATAAAAAAGAAACTTTAAAAACTATTTGAATATTACAATATATTAAAACAATAGTAAAAAATAAAGAGAATTAAAAATATTTAAATGTGTCAGTATTTAATAAAACACACAAATCATGTTAATCAATATAATAGAAATATCGATTCTAATGGAAAATTATAACAAATTCTGTTGCTTGTTTTATTTACTTATTTGTATGAAACTACAAAAACAATTACAATTGTTTCCTCATTTCCCACAGTTAATTATTACGATGATTAAAATACACTTTTTGATTTGATAAAATGTAATTACTATGTTACCATTTTAACTATTATACTAATATATATATATATATATATATATATATATATATATATATATATATATATATATATATGAGGATTTTTTTATAATTATGTTTCTTTTGATTTACAGTTAATATTAAGTATTTTGTTTCTAAAACAACATTTTATATTGCATTCAATATTTTTTCTTTATAATAATCATTTTACTTATGTTTCATTTAATTAGTATTATTAAATAGAATAAAATTTATTTACTTTACAGATAAAGAAAATCAGCCAATTCGTTAATAGTATATCGATAAATGAAGAGTGTAATTATATATATATATATATATTCACTTAAAAATATCATGAGAAATTTAACGTTAATCAGAATGTATATTTTATTCGAACTATTTCACCCATGCTTGATCGATTAAATTTTGAGTCACATATCAACACAAATGACCTGCAATCAAAATGTAATTCAGTTTTGTGGATAGTATTTAAATTAAGGGAATTATTGTTTAAATTAAAATTTATTTACCTTTCCTTTCGATAAATTGTAGTTTATTTTTTAATACGAATTAAATATAATAAAATTATTTCTTTACAATTGTCAACATGCATATCTGCAATAATTTTTTATATCCATAATATATATTTAATAAAAGTATGCAATATGACATCAGTAGCAGTTGTAATAAGTTTCACAAATTAATTAATTTTTCGGCCCACAAACCACATCAAAATTTTCCAATCAGAATATTCAATAAATTATTATTGATTATTTTCGATTGTCGCTTATGCGCATTTCAAAGGAAATGGCATCATCCTCAGAGCGTCAATCTACAGAAAAATCTCTATGAATTGTAATAAATTATGATTATTAACATGATTAATTCATAACCTTAATTTATAAAATGGATTATTTAAATTTTATATTTTATAAGAAAGGAAAAAAATTATGCAGTTACATTATTATAAAAATATTTCTCGTTTGAAGCTCTAATAAATTAATAATAATGAATTAGTATATTTAGGTCACTTTAATAACTGAACTTTAAAAATCTTGATGTCGTAAATTGAATAATGTCGGAAATTTGGATTGATATTTTAATCAACTTTCGTTTACGTCTTTCTATATTTACGTCATAAAGAAAATACGTACATTCTCCGATGTACGTCACTTACTTTTCACACTTAAGACTTTAAAATTGAAACAATTTTATTATTCCCATGTAATCACACGTGTACCCACATACAAGAAAATGCAATGTGAAGATTATTTTTAAAATCAAATAAGTAAATATTTTGTTAGGAAATAATTAATATTTGGCATTTCTCTGATTTAAAAAATATTTCATAATGACTATGAATTCTTTTAAAGTACTCGTATATTCATAATTATTATTTGAATATTTTGATCATTATATTTAATATAACATCATATTTAATCCGACAAAATACATGATTGATTCTTTTTTTATAATTTATATTGCGCCTACTTTAAAAATTAGTAGCACATATATAAGAACATATTTAATCAATTTCATCGAAAAAGCTTATATATATATATATATATATATATATATATGTACATATATATATATATTAAATTATGATGAGAATAAATTTAAAATATGAACTGTTTAAAAAATAGTCTTGCGTACCGATATTAATTATTTATTTTTAAGTCAATGATTCAATTTGTCTTTTCGACTTACGCCGCAGTTTATAGACGGAACTAAAAATGTAAAACGACAATACATACATGGCTACATATATATATATATATATATATGTAAATATATATATATATATATATGTATATATATATATACATAAATGTATTTATATATATATATATATATATATCAAGTGGATATAATTTCTATAAGATTTGCTTAATAGATTTTTCATATCTATGTTAATCACAAAGTATTTTTGCGCTTTGGTATAAAAATGATTCCGGATTATATTTATAATTAATTATTATCCTTAAAAATTATTTGAATAATTTTAAAAAATCCTTTATAATTATATTAAAAAGGCTGATTAGTCTTTTATTAATACATTTTGTAATAATTGTTCTAATAAGTATTTTGTTCACAATAAATGAATGCACATGTATACTTATGCAGGATTCGTAAGGAAAAGATTT
This sequence comes from Acanthacorydalis orientalis, assembly GCA_034766995.1. Classification (NCBI taxonomy): domain Eukaryota; kingdom Metazoa; phylum Arthropoda; class Insecta; order Megaloptera; family Corydalidae; genus Acanthacorydalis; species Acanthacorydalis orientalis. The sequence goes on along the minus strand of CM068313.1, from coordinate 31,263,402 downwards.
CAGGAAAGCGTTCCATAAACTTGTATACGGATTTGAAAATGCGAAATGAACTGAAGTGTTTAATTTCACCTACTTGTA
>CM068313.1:31165824-31258324 GCA_034766995.1 Acanthacorydalis orientalis | reverse complement strand
ATTATAATTTTTAAATAAAAAAACAATCATAATTTTACTTTACATTCGAACTATATATTTGTATATATATATATATATATATATAAACATACATATATATAAATATATACATACATATATATATACACATACATATATATATATATATATATATATACACATATAACTTCCATCGAAATAAAAATTATTTACAGATAATCAGTTATATTTTTTAACTAAATTTACCTTTATAAATTGAATTTTCCCTAAAAATGATATTTTATTGTAAGCTGTATATGCAATTGACTAAATAAATAATTGAACAGTTTCAAATATTTTGATACAAACGTATATTATTATTCGTAAATCTTAAATATAAATATTCACTGAATTATAAATCCTAATTTATTGTCTTTATGCAAGTCATATATTTCAATATTTAAAATCATATTCATAGTAATAGGTTTTGGTTTTTTATCTCTATAATATAAAATATTTGTATCGTTAAATGGTTCATAATAAAAAAACTTTGTAAAAAGGTTTGTTATAATTTTTTTTTTAGAACAAATTTGAATTAGTTGTCACATCTAAGTATTATTTCAAAATTGGTTACTACTTTTTATACAATTTTGTAAAACTCATATTTATAAAATTATATTTTAATAAATACATGTTTTTGAAGAAAATCTATCAATTATTGTATATTTATTAAATATAAATATTTAATTAATTAATTTAATTTTCAGTATTTATGTATGTGTATATATATATATATATTTGTATTAATATATATATATATATATATATATATATATACATCAGGAAAATGAAAATATTTATTACATTGTACAGATCAGATGTATAAATCTTTCTGTACATCAAACTCAAAGTGAAACGAGTTTATGCATGCATTCAAAACTTATAATTATAAAATTTTGCGGTGTCAAGAACTATTTTCATTATTACACAAATCTATGTAACGAATGTACAATACAATGTGTGACGTGAGGATTGACATTTTGATATAAGCACTAATTAGCAGATTCTCAGGTGGTGGTCTCGTATGGCGACTGCAACTCAGTTTGAGGTCAGCAGACGTCAAACTGTCACTCCAGAGGCAGTTGGTGCGGTTCAATTAAACAGGCCACACCATGAGACACACTTATACTGCTGACGTTGAATAAATAGATGCATGAACGTGTTGGCGCCAAGGTGTTTGCGACGTGCTTATTATAATAGTTACAAACTATATGAATATATTTATAAAAACATACGTGTATTATATTATCACAATTAACGATAACTATTTTTTTATATACATAATTTACAAAAATGTTATATGTAATGTATTAATACGAATATTTCTAAAATACTATTTAAATGATGTTTTGAGTTAAAAAAGGACATTTTTAAACAAATATACATAAGTTTACTGATTAAAAAAGCAGTCTTTAAAAAATCACAACTTCGAGATAAATAATTATCCACGTAATTTGATTCGATTATGTATATGAGATCATACTAAACTCTATCCAAAAATACTAATTCATTCAACGCTATCCTTTAGTCTTGTAGGTATTATATAATACAGATTCTATAAATGCATTTAAAGGTTTATAAAAGTTTATCCGATAAAAATAAAAAAATTCATATTTCATTTCTAAACAAATCAAGTAACTTGGTAATGAAACCCTACAACGATTCGGAAAAATAGTTAAATATAATTAACTATTAGGTGTACAAATTAATTCATTGCATTTTTCATAGAAAATAATATTTACTGAAAAATGAAATACATTTCAGTCATCAAAGTATCGTCCATTATTTTATACACCTTTGCTTCATTTATCAGATAATTGACGATACTTTTATAGAAAAAAAAATAGCAGCTTTGAGTCGACAAATTTGTAACGCATTTTAGGACATTTTCCACTGTTTTAGCATTTTTTACATGTTTTATGTCTCACAAAACTTCCCCCAAACCTAAATAAATCATCCTCATGGCTTCAGTAGCATTTTTTTCAATTGAAATGCGAAAAATTTACAATGTCTATTATGCTGCATTTCGGACGCCATCGTGTTCATTACTGTTTTATGAGGTTATACCAACTACTTGGTCAAGATATGGACAATGTAAAAGCATAGATTAATTTTTGCACCTAATAGTATGTATGTAATTAAATATTTATGCTAAAACCTGGTTAAAACACTATTTCCAAAATAAATTTATTGAATTTTATGAAATTTCTTATGATAAAAACATGGTTTTAATATAAACGTTCTTAATAATAACATATATCTCAGAATCTGTTATTTGTTGGTATATGAATTCAAAAAATAATAAAATGAAAACTTTCTTACAGTCATAAATTTGTTTATAAAGAAACTTTTTCTATTAAACTATATAGTGTTTCAAATTTTTATAATTTATTTTATGACTTTTCACAGTATTTGGTAAAACTTATTATCAATTCTTTTAATTTTGTTTATATTTAAATCTATTTCCCTGTTAACTAAAATCATTATACCGGTATTAATTAATAAAAACTTAAAAATCAACATACTAAAATATCATATTTTAAACTAGCTCAGTATTATGTATACGTTTTTTTATTATAATCAGTTTAACAATTAATTACAATACATCATACTATTAACAAATAAAGAAGTGAGTATATTTTTTTATATAAAGAACTATTTAAATTAAATTCATTAATAATTTATTGTAAATCTTTTGCTAAAAAACTAATTTTAAATCATTCTTTTATAGTTTGATTTAAAATTATTGTTGATGAATAAATCCATTTCAGTATATGTTAAAAAATTCTAAAACATAAAAAATGGTCTTTTTTAACATTCATATATGTACATATATAACATACATACATATATATATAACATATATAAATATATATATATATATAACATATATAAATATATATATATAGATGATTATGTAAATAATTTAAAAATTATTAAAAATTTTAGTTTTATTTTTCATTTATAAATAAAACATTTAACATTACAAGTTATTTAGTTTCTCTTCAATATTTCTTAGTTTATTATATTATTTTTCATGTTCCTATACTACTAGCATTATATACTAGATTATTGAAATAAATACTGATAACGGATAATTGTGTCGTGTATGAACATACGAACTGTGTAATAGACTAATTAGAGTTCATGAATCCATTAATAATTTACATTATCAGGTGCAACAATGCATAGAGATAAATTTGCTTTAGTGTAGATAATATCACTATATTACATTATATATATATATATATATATATATATATATATATATATATATATATGTGTGTGTGTGTGTTTATAAATAAGTGTATGTGCATTCATAATATGTTTTTTTATAAATTATTTGTAACTTTCTTTTGCGTTACTAATTAAAATTTTAAGCAATTTAAAAATTAAATTAAAAGTTTTCTGTATCTTTCATCTACGAAATCTATTTCAAGTCTAGACTCATTTATAATAACTTTCATAAATGTTCAAATTAATAAAAAAAATACTGTTTTATTTCATAAGTTCAATATCGTTTAATCAATATACATTCGAAATATATTTAATATTTTTATAAGAATAGTTTTAATTGTGAAATAGACTGTAATAATTTTATAGACGAAATTATATATATAAATATATATATATATATATATATATAATATTTTTCATTCGTATTAAATATATGATTTTTATTGTATAAATTATTTGAAATTTGGACGACATCATTTTATATATTAAAATACGAATACAAGTTAATAAAAAACTTTTGTTTATGAATTACATCACATTACATTACTTTTTTGTATTTTAATTTTACATCTATTTTTTAGATCGCTTATATTTTATATATTACACTAATATTTTCAAGAAAAATCTGGTGGATATTTTGACTGTTTTTCAACGCTAGTAACTGAATACCTCAATATTGTAGATTTGTATAATTACATTTTCTATTAGAAGAAACAAATTATTATATTTATATGATAAAAAATGTAATATCTATTTTACAATATAAAATGTATTTTTAATATTAAAATGTGTATCAGAATATTTAACAAAAAATGCTTTCAAAAAAATATTTGACAGCTGCACTAAACATTCTAATAGATTTTGAATTCAGCTTTGAACGTCATACCTGTCGAAAACAATACTAAGTCGTGCAAATTGAAATGTGTCAATACCACGTGCTGATGCTAGATTGGCAGTTATGGACAGGTCTGCTTTTCAGTAGTATTTTATAAAAACGTCAGTTGGGTAATTAATATACAATGGAAACATAACAAACTGATGTCAATTAATCAACGATGGGCGTATAATCAAACTACACATAAAATGTGTTCCAATGTTCTTTTTGAACTATTTCCATTGAAAATTAAATCCGTTAATTATTTTTAAAACAACGAAATCTTCAAAGTTATACTTATACATACACATATATATATATATGTACGTGTGTGTATATGTATGTGTGCATGTGTATATCTACATGCAAAAATATATGTGCTATTATAAAAACTACAAATATATATATATATATATATATATATATATATATATATATATATATATATAAATATATATATATATATAAGTACAAATACAGTTCACAATATTAATGATATAATATTAAATTATTATGCTATTACTTTCCCACTAGAATGCCTTAGTGCTGTATAGTTACATGTGTAAATAGTTTATGTTGTTTTCACGTTACGGATTATACATACTCGTACATGTATCATAGATATATGTATAAATGTAAACATACCGGAGAAAATAACATACTTATCTGTATGTGTGCATGTATTATATATATATATATATATATATATGTATACGAGCTCGTATATATAGCTAAAAGAAAATATATCAAAAAAAACATCGATTAAACGTTTCAATACAAAAAATAAATAAAAACATTTAATTCATATTAAATTATACATTATCTCTCTAACACTAGTATACTTATATCAAATATTCAAGATCAAATAAATTACTATGCCAAGATTGATATTAAATTTTATATTTTTTATACGGCCAATAAATCCATATTATTAATAAAACAAGTTAAAGCATTAACTTAAATAGAAATACAAATATAGAAATAAATTAAATCACTTCACGAACTAAACTTTATTTTTTAATGAAGTTTACTTTGTGGACATTTTATCTTAATTGCTTCTTACTAAAGCAGATATATTCAACAGGAGCTTAAGAGAAAATTATTTAGAACGGATTTTCGTCGAAAAGTAAATAGATTTTATATGAGGCTTCGCTTCCAGATTATTAAGCATCAAATTTAATTGTCTCGTATTTTTTGGATTCAATATTAATAAGATTACATAGTGAATGTATTCCGTCGTAAAAGTATCTGATTAACAACAAATTTTCGTTTTAACATGTTGAATAACAATCATCGAGATGATAATTTGTTAATTTGGAATATTTTCATAGAATTTTCATATAATTTTAATGAATGTTAAGCGATACAAAGTTACGATTAAAATAGGGCGTATTTAGCGGAGCTTGTCAATTGAATTAAAATATTTAATAAGAAATATCTTTTCTACTTTTTCATTCTATTAGAGTATTTGAATTTATATTGATTAAATTCATTTAAGTTAGAAAATAAATCATCCTTATTTTACTACAAATAAACAAAAATAAAACACAAATTTATTAATTTAACATCTGATCGTACATAAGAAACAACTTATTATTTCCTTAAATTTATATTATTGTATATTTTATTCTAAATTAACTCAAATAATAGATAAAAATAGAATTTGTCATCTTTCGCATGTCAATTAATAATATTTATTTTGAAAATTTTCATTAAAAATTGTGAAGAAGTGTAATAAAAAATCAACTGTAAAATGTTTTGGGACAAATATTTTTTATAAATGACAAAAAAATAAGTAAATTTTACTCAAAACTATTATTGTTTAAATTACGTCATTAATATGAAGAATTGCATTTTTACTCAATACTTCATTTAAATAATAAAATAACAGAAAAAATAATATAATGCAAATTATTCTTGTAATTATTTAACATTACTTTCAGATATAAAAACTATTACTAACAGAATTTTTTTATTTGTTTCAAAATTAAAAAAAAGTATAAAATCGAGAAAAAAATGTCAATTTTTGTAATTAAAAACAATTAAGTTTCCATTTTTTACTTATAAAACATACATCAAATATTTATCCATTAGGTTTTCTTAGTATGAAACCACAATTGTAAGCGTGTATAAAATAAATATTTAAAAAGAAAAGAAATAGTTTTTCCAAACATTTTTATTATTCTCAAAGTTCAAGTTATCTAGTCCTGATGAATCAATTCTCGGTATTTATATTATATATATATATATATATATATATATATGTGTGTGTGTGTTTGTGCGTGTTTGTATATATGTATATCTGCGTGTGTTGGTGTGTGTGTGCGTCTTTCTGAATTTTGAAAAGAATATTTATAAGAAAATAGCGTGTGCGTTTGCTTACAATACATTCTGCCCACTTTTACTGAATTTTGAGAAATATTATGTTTTTATTTTCATTCCTTATTTATTATATTTGACTTTGATTATGATTTAAAAGATAATAATTTTACTTTCCTTAATATTTATAACTATGTAACTTTGTTTATATAAAATTCATCCAAAAAATAATTCTTTAAATACTAATATATTAATCCATGGTCAAATATTTAATTTTTTGGATACTATTAGCTGAATATGTTTTATAAATTTACACATTTTTATATGCTTTTCTTTAGTGATAATTGTTTTCAATCACATTAAAGGCTTTAAAAGTGAAATGATATTTTATTAATATTATATCAATTTTGGATACAATAAGTAATTTTATCAAAGAATAACAAATTTCCATGTCGTACGTATTTAATAATGAATAATAATTATAAATGAGAATACAGGAACTAATAAGATAATTATTTAAGTGGATTCAATTAACATGTTAAAGATGTTAAATTTTAGCCGACAATTTGCTAAAAAATAAGAACCTTCCATTAAGTAAAATTTTAAATTTTAATTATATATAACAAGTTTCCACAGTATACATCTATACTATTTTTATAAATTTGTAATTATAAACTAAGATATTATCAATATTATATAATAATATCAAAAAATATTAAATGGCATTTAATTAACTGTTGAAAATTTTAGGAAATAGTTCAGACTTGTTTTACTATTAATGCGAGAAAAAAATTGAAAAAATCAATTCAATAACAGTTATATATATATATATACACATAGTAGGGAGCTTCGCCTCCTGCTTGCTACCTCTCACCAACCCCTAGTCTCGCTGTGCTAATCCACTTGTCAATTATAAGCATATACATGTAACCGAATGAAACAAACATATTTTTATATAAAATATGTCTATATAATAATTCTCTCAGATATATTGCAACATTGCTGTTATATATATATATATATATATATATATATATATATATATATATATATATATAGTTGGTATGTTTATATAATTATCACAGACAGATTACAACGTGTTATTTTATATATGAGATAAACGTGTTTGGGTACCATAGAAATCTCTACGTCAAAAATAAATAAATCAACGTTATCGAATTTTTGTGGATAGTTTTAATTGTATATATATATATATATATATATAGAAAGATACAATATATATGAAGTAATTATTTAAAAATTAAATAATTAACTTTTTAGACATACTTAACTAAATAATTATATTCGAAAATATACAAAAATATTAAATTTTGACTTTTGATTTAACTGCGAAACGCAAAAGTTCATTCACAAACGCTGATCCACTCGAAAATTAAACCGAAATCAACCATTTAAAAATGACTCCTCTACAATCTTAAATCTTGCAACCGAATCCACTTCGGTGGACTAGTGGATGACTGCTGTCTATCGAACATACGAGTTATGTATCAAAGACTTTAGTCCGGAAGAGCGTAGAACGGGCGACCGTCGAAGGGGACAAGAACATCACAACAAAGGACCGGAATCTCACTGACCGGATGTACCTCTGTACCAACCACTGCGTAGCTAACGGCTCTATGAACAACCAGATGCTATACGTTATGCCTGCATGTGCCTACGTATTCGTCATAATACGTCATACATTTTATACACGATCTGCGAAATCAGTAGCGGACCGAAGTTATTTCAATTTCTGTATTGTTTTTAATTTAATAAATGATATTAAGTAAAATTTAAAAATAAGTATACGTACTCTAATAATTGACTAAATTAAATTGAGAACGAAAACGTTTAATGTACTAATTCCTCTCTTTAGTTTCACAAAACATGTCATTATATTTTTTTTATATAAATGTTTTCATAATAATTCAATATCACAGTCAGTTTTATTTCAAACAGAATTGTATTCATTATAAAGAAACTTTCCGAAAAGAAATATGTTTATTTTCCGTTTTCTTAGAATTTCTACCATTATTATATTCAATATATATATATATATATATATATATATTGAATTTTGTTATTTTCAAAACAAATTTTTGGATATATTTAGTTTATGTTATACTACTTTTAAATCTGAACTGTCACTATCTTTGATATTTATTTAATTCTACTCTTGTTAAAAACCAAACTTACATATTATTTTATTACGTTTATATAAAATATATTTCCTTATTTTTTAACAATATATACATGCTTATGTTGAAAAATTTTTATAACGTGATTTTTTAAAAGACAACTTTTATTTTCATGACTTGTATTTCTTTATAATTACTTGTTTGTATATAATACAAAAGTTCAACAATTTCTATATTTGTTTTTATCTTGATAGAACTTTTTTATTGAACCTATTTGTTTTCGTTTAAAGAATATAAAGAATATCAAAATAAATACTATATATTATTTTTCTGATTACAGATTATTTTATGTGTAATTAAAATAAATTACTAAATTTACATCAAACACTAAATTTTATTTACATTTTTGTTTATTTAAAAACATCTCAATAAATACAATATATGTATAATAAATAAACAAACGATATAATCAATAAACAATTTTAGAAAACAAACTTGTAAATTAAAAATAATAGGAATTTATCTGTTCATTATTGCCTTTTAGTCTTACTTGAAAAATATATTTAAATTTTTTTATTAAAGTACTCAACTTCTTTTAATTCTGGGGTGTTAAATTATCTAATATTTATAAACAAGTTTGTTTTAATTCAACGCTAATAACAGTACGTCACTGTTTTCACGTTTGCCTCAGGTAAAATAAAATTGTATATTTTTGTCAACGAATCGTAAAAAGTTTTAGGATTTATAATTTATATATATAAATATATATATATATATATATATATATATATATATATATATATATATATATTCATGTATATATATACATCTATTCATACAGGATGTATTTTTATTAGGAAAATAAAATTAAGAATGATTAGTATAACACTACTAAATGTATAATGTTTACTATAAACTCATATTATTTCATATAAACTCTAAACATTCATTATATTTTTAAGTCTAAATAAAAAAATTCGTAAATTTCAAAGTTTTAAGTATTGAAAACTATTAATTTAAAAATGGATCCAATTTTAATATCGCATTTTAAAATAATTTTCATATTTATTTCATGTGATAGTTTAAAGTTATCTATTACTTAACTTTATATAAATATTTTTTTTAATTTATATAAATGTAAATAAAAATGATTTTATCGTAACTACAAAGACAACTAAAAGATTCAATTATTTATATTCATATTGAATGTTGTATCTCCGAAATAAATACATCTTGAAATAAAATATCAACAATATAAATTTAAAGACAGATACAATTTTGTAATTAAGTGAATATAAAACTAGGTGTAACAAGGTGTATTAAAGAAAATAAATTGTTATACAAATAAAAAAAAAGTTTCAATTTTTCTTTCTAAGTATTATAGCTCGTTTAAAAAAATATCAAGATTTTATATTTATTATTTTATGACCTAATTTATTATAAATTTATTTTTTAAAATAACTGCAGTTTTATGTGTTTACATGAATATTATATATATATATATATATATATATATATATATATATATGTAAATATATTTGTACATATATAACCTATTTTTCACACAAATTGATAAAAACACATTACTTTTAGCTATCTTCATAATTATTTGACCTCATATGTTCCGGGTTTCGCGATAGCCGAACTTTATATTTAAAATTGGTTCGTTGTCGACGAAACCTGCACAGTGTGAGGTAATAGAAATCAACAAGAACTGAATGTATATATACTTGAAGAAAGAAAATATTTTACCGACGCATTATTTATTTATTTAATTATATATATATATATATATATATATATATATATATATATATATGTTATATATATACACATTGATGTGCGTGTGTATAATATTATATAATTCTCCACATATTTAAAATAAAAGTAGAATTAGTGACTAAAAATGTCAATTATGTATCTAATTATTTTATATTCTAATGTATATTATAGATAGAACTACAATAAATTACTGTGAAATCTGCATGACTATTTTAAAGATGAAACTCCAATAATAAAGAAAAAATAATAATAGGTCAAAAGTAACAAATGTTTGTTTACTCATGTTCTAGAGCTGCTATTTATATATATATATATATATATATATATATATATATATATATATATATATATGTTCATATTTGTTAGCTGTTCGGCAATTTTCGATTTAAATTTTTGTTTTCTTATCTTGTGCGAAATTATAAAACACGTCTTAGCTCATGCAATATTTTTAATTAACATTAATTTTTAGCATTTGATAATGCAAAGAAAAAAAAATTACAGGCGTTCTACAAAATAATTCATAAAATAATTAAAGAATATTTTCAAAGATAATTTAATATGTTTTACTATTCGTGTAACTATAGTATAGTTATAGTTAACTGTAATAGTTAACTATAATATGTTTTCGGTGTGAATAATATTTATTAGTAAACTCGAAAATATATAACAGTTAAATATATATTTTTATTATCATTTCTTATTTAATTAATGTAATTGTTTTTCATGCCAGTTTAAAATAAATTTATTACACACACAATCATAAACACATATACATATATATATATATATATATATATATATATGTGTGTGTGTATGTATGTATATATATATATATATTACACATTTCACTTACACATTCTTTTTAATTTATACTATATTAGAATTCAACCAATGTTTATGAACAGTTCAAAACAATCACTTTTCTGATAAACTAAGGCATATTTTAAAAACTCTAAAATCAGATTTTTTTCCTAATTACTCTACTAAATAGATCTGATTAAACTACTATCTGTCCACTTTGTTCGCAATAAAATTTTATTACACATAATATCTAAATCTCAAAATGAATCGTAATATTAACTTTTTTTATAAAGAGGACAAGTGTTTCTATAGAAATAAATTATTCTTTTTTGGTTAATTGTATAATATTAAATGTTCATAGACCTAAACATTGACTAGCTCATTACAGTATAACAGATTTGCACAATAGAGTGTTCAAAAGTATAAGTCAATATTATTGTTTTACAACAAACAGATATATTATACAAATATATTGGAGAGACATGGAGTCAATTTTCATCCTCTGCTTAATAATGGAATCACGTTTTGTTATCTTTAATAAATATATATGTGTATTATGTTTAACCACTACAAAATAAAAATGTGCATTAATAAGAAAGAATCTATTTTACTATTATAAATAAAAAAAAGTTATATGTACAATTATAATATTGATATATTCTTTAACATGTTTCCTGCCGCGTGGGTTGTACAAGCCCCACTTTGGACTTTCTGTTCAGGCCGTTTGATATTTTTGATATTGAATGTAATATATTCATAAAATATTTTATAAAATCATGTATTGATGCCTAAATATCATGTACAGTTCAGTTATCACACAGTGTGTCGCCTACGTCCCACACGGCGTAGAGATTTCGAGTTTTTCGATTTTTTTATTTCAAACGTCTTATGTCAAGACTTGTAATATATAATCAGAGAATTGTATTATAAGATTTATTCACTCAGTGTAAAATATAGAACATATATATATATATATATATATATATATATATATATATATATAAAGCAGAGTAAATCGGAAGATCTACTTTATGTACGAGTATGTAAAATACATAAGCACATACATATTTATTGTACAATCAGCTTGGTCATTAGTCATAAGTCTTTCGTTTTCATTTTAAGGAAATGATTTGTTTATTGTAAATTTACATATTTTTTTATTTTATTTTTTATTTTAATTTACAGATAAAAAATATATAAATATTTATTACCTAAACGATATTAAATTCTAATCACATTAAATATACAATTCTAATCACATTAATTTTTTTTATTGAATGGATTTTCTGTAAAAACTTAATTTTTTTTTTTTTTTCAGAAAATCAATATAGGGAAAAAACAAATTACTTTTTTGGACAGTGATTCAATTGATAGTTTTTGTAAAGTTGGTTAATTAATTAGGAAATATTTTCTGTAAAAAAATGAGTATTATTATTTTTCTACTAACACCTTAAATAAATTACAGAAAGGTAAAATAAGATAACGAAGAATATCTCATTTTTTTGATTTCTCAAATAAAACGTAAATACGTTCAAACAAACTTTAATTCTAATACTTATATTTTCAATAAAATTATTATTTGTAATATATTTTAAGGCACACATATTTTACTATTATAAAAAACAACTAACGTAAAACTAAAACTAACTAAATGCCTTTTTGGAAATATTTTTTCAATTTCAACATATACTTTAGTTTCTGTGTGTGCACATATATGTATATATATATATATATATATATATATATATATATATATATATACGTGCATACTAGTGTCAATTTACTTATATTTCAAGTGATAGCTTTCCAAGAATGATCGATATTACCCACTTCACACTTCATAACTCTGCAATAATTCGGAACAAACGAAACGTAAAGATCGAATATATACGACGATTACTCGTATATTAGAACAATTATAGTTTTGGTTTCTGTATGATTAATATATTCTTATAATCTATTATACTGACATAAGTTTATCGACATATGTTAAATTATTTTATAAACATTTAAGAGTTACTTTTATTATATATATATATATATATATATATGCAAGCAAACAATATTTTTATAATTACTTAAATTTAAATACAAACAAAATTTAAAAGTAGACATGATTCTTATGTTGTAAGTCTCAACAGATAATCATGTATCTCCGTTTTTACACTCATTTATTTCATCATTCAGGTATATAAACAACTACATTAAAGTATTAAAGTGTTATTTTCATTAAAATATTTGGAATTTAATATATAACTGCCATTAAATTAATTATAGAAGTAATTCAAAATATAAAATACAGATAATTTATAGTTTAATGCTTGGATATTACCAGTTCTGCAAAATATTTATGAGGTGAATTGCCGTTTCCAAAAATTATAAGTAACAATAGAATCAACCTTTAAAATACATCGTCAAATACTAATTGATACAACAGGTAAATAAATACGAAAACTGAAACGTCGATAAGAAACCCCTTCTGTCCCGAATAATCAAACAATCTTATTTTGAGACTTTTTTCTAATAAGTCTCTAATTTCTCAATATTTAAAACTAAATGAAAATTAATGTAAATTAAAAAAAGTTCGCATACTATTAGGTCGGTAGGAAAAAAATGCGGTTGTTTTGTTTTTTAAATTGGTTCGTTTTCTGAATTCTAACCTTAATTTTTTCAATGAAATTGTCACTTCATCGTGTTCATGTTAAAATCATTTTAAATTACATTTTTCGGTCTATATTTTGGTAACATTAACTTTGGTTTATTATTAATTTTGCTTCAAATTGGGCTATTGAATTAAAGATGAAAAAGTAGCAAATAAAAGCATTTTTTTTCTATGAGTTCAAAACGGGTCATAAAGCAGCAGAAACTGCTCGTAGACTAAATGATGCTTTTAATGTGGGTACTTTTAAGGAATATACGGTGCAATGGTGAATCCAGAAATTTCGTGGTGGGGATGAGAACTGTGAAGACGAAGAAGGTCGTGGGCGTTCTTCTTCAATTTATAACGAGCAACTAAAGGCGTTATTTGAATCAGAATCACGGACAATTCAAGAGCTTTCACAAAAGATAGGCGGTAGTCATACAACAGTTCTGGACCACTTAAAACAGCTAGGAAAATCAAAAAAGACAGAAAAGTATATAAATTTAAAGGTCATAAACCGCAATTACTTTTTTACCAACCTAACATAAATGTGTTTGACATTAAAAAATTTCAGTATTTTCATATCACAATATTTAAAACATATAACTAGTAATCTCATTAATTTTCATAAAATAAATGTCGCTGTTAAGTTGTAAGTGTAACATGGCGTTTGAATGTATTTTCGCAGATTTTATTTTTAAATAAAACACTGAATATTTTTTATATGCCACTTATTTAACTGGCGGTATGAAGTATGAAAGTTGATATCGGCTAAATGGCCGCCTCTAGCCGCGTTACAAAACAAGCTCTTCAATTATATTTTTCATTATTTTTCAGCATATTTTTGGTGTTATTTGAGCCATTTCTCGTGGAATGTTGTTCGTAAGCTATTGAATTATTACTAGATTGTTAGTGTAGAATATTTTCTTTAAATAGACTCAAAGAAAAGAAAAACATATATCGCAGTTAAATCATGTGAAGGAGGTGGCCAATCGATTTGACCAAATTTTGAAATTATTCGGCCAGGAAATGCATCGCGCAAATATTGCATTGTAGCGCGAGTTGTGTTGAAACCACATTTTCTGTAGACCTTCTTCATTAATTTCAGACACAAATAAGTTTTGCAGCATAGCACGATATCTTTCCCCAGTGACAGTTACATTTCCATTAGCATCTTCAAGATAATGGTCCAATGGTGCCACTAACCCTAAATGCACACCAAATAGTCAGTTTACGAGAATGAAGAGATTGCTCATTGATCAGTCTTAGGTTTTCCGATCTGCAATATTAGACCCCCTCTTCTGTTTCGTTTGTTTACATATCCACGGATGTCGAAATGAGCTTTGTTACTCATGACGAACTCAACTCTAACTATTTTAATAATCAAAAAAGGTTGTTGCGGCGTTAAACTCTCCGTAATAAATTGCTCGAATTCAAACTACAATACATTCAAATTACAACTGACAGCTAGGCAACAAACAAAACTGACGATATAACAAAATCAGCCAAAGTTCAATCAAACACTCTCTATATTTATCGTGTCAGCAAGTACAATTTTAAGTCTATTAAAATGACAATCATATAACGGATAAAACTTAATAAAATCGATATTTTCTATCAAAAATTATTAAATTTAATCTGTAAAACCAGTCTACATCTCAATATTACTAAAAAGATGATATTTTGTGAATTTAAATAAAAAACGACAAGTACAATTATTTTCTTTTAACAGCTACTATACGAAATGACAATATAATTGTTGAATGTCTTAATTTTACTCAATAAAAAATAAAACTCCGGCGTACATATCTAATTTGGACTATTATCTATCATTATATTATTTTAATCAAATTCTAAAAAAGGGTATAAAGACTAGGCAAATAAAATTCAAAATTTATAGACTGAAAAGACACCAAGACTATTCAATATTATAGGCTATTCAAGATTTATGGGCTAAAAAAATCAATGAATTTACTTATAAGTTTCAGTTTTAAAAATACAGTGTTACTTGTCGTACCGCAAACTACAGTAGACCTACGATGTCTTTTCTCCCTTCTGCGCTTTTACTCTATAGTTGACTGTAATTAAGGTGCACCGAGTAACGAACACAGGTGTACATTAAATGGGTGTTTCCATTCTATAAATTGTTCCCTCTCGTACTGCAATAGAGCTTGCGATTTCTTGTGGTACTACAGAGAGCACTACAGTTATATCAACTTCAATGAAATAGCAAGTATTTATATACTGTTTATTGTAAATAAATTTAATCTTTTTTGTTAATCTGTATATTTTTGTTATTTAATAGGCTCCTGTCAGCTGTAGGGCTATTTTCAGGTATAAATACTTTAAATATTTTACTACTTATGTTAACATATTGCAATTAATCATAAAAAAAAAATTCGTATCAAAGAACAGCAATAATAATCCTACAGCTAATAGACTAAAAAGTTTAAATACATTAAAAAATTGTATATATATATATATATATTCATTTTGAATTTAACAAAATATAACACACAAATATACTATGAATTTCAGTATGAAATAGTAGTTAAATAGGATTAAAATTGGTAGATTTTTTTATAGAAAAATAACCATAAATGATTGAATATAACACGAATATGGACTCAAAACTAACTGAAATAATTTTTAACAATAACAAATATACAAAGCTATTGTAATGGTCTACTTCACATGATCGGCCAAATGTAAATGTTTATTGAAAACACAATACTTTCATTGTAATTTCCGTATGACATTTGTAGTTCACGTTTTTCTATCCTTGCAAATAATAAATATCGACAATTTAAATTATAAACACTATACATGTATGTATTTCACTATATATAAACGTATTGTACTAAGTGAACTCAATTCTAAATATTCTTGATTATTTTACGAGACTGAATAAAAAGATTATATATTCTCTGTTCAACGAATAAATGAAGTTACACATGTATGATGTCTATTCATAAAATGAATAATTGTTTAGCCATATATTCATTTAGTAACTATTTTCATTTCGCTTCCTGATCAAATAAATAATTTAATACAGTATTTTTCAATATTATTTTTTCAATTCATTTTTAATCAGTTTTATAAATATAAAAAAAATCTAAATAAATCTTTTATATATAAATGTATCTTAATGAAGTCATACTATAATGGCAATGAAACTATTAGGTATAAACAAAATGAAATCTTAACTAAATAGTAACTAAAATCTTCAATAAAAAAATAATATCATAAATAGAAACAGATATGAATAATATTACTATTTAAATCTCAATTGAATTCATAATATCCTCAACTATAAATATAATAAAATAATAAATGTTCATAAATACAATCATATTATATATATATATATATATATATATATATATATATATATATATATATATATATAATATTCAAATTACAAAAATAACTTCAACCATTTTAATACTCTATTAACGAAGTTTTATAATAAAGAGTATTATAATTTTTGTTTACTGAATTGTAGAATTTGATCCAAATATATAAGTAAACAAACATTAATAAGGCCAAGTGCATATATATATATATATATATATATATATATATATATATATATATATAAGCGATTTGAAGAGTAAGTTTTTTCGTGTACTCGTTTAAGGAGGAGGATAGCTGTATGTTTTTAGAAAGCTCCATACCTTTGTCATATATATCCCACGTTAATGTATCCGCGCCGTAACATATATGAAGTTACAAATCATTCAAACATAAATTCTTCCTTTGACAACTATTTCAAAACAAGCGTTTCGTGCGAAAGTGCAAAAAATTAGAATTCGAGGTGTGATTCCGTTCTTTTTTTCGGTAATGAAAACAGCGAAGAAAATTTGTGAAACCTTTCATCTTTGGGTGAATAAATTTAGACTTGGCAGAACAAGCATCGAAGATGCACCACATGCTCATGAGTCCTAAGAACAGCTGTCATGCAAGAAATTATCGATAAATTCCATGATATAGTTTTGTCAAACCGACGAGTGAATGTGAGCGAGATAGCAAAGGTCATAAGCATCTCAACTAAGCAAATACATTTCATTTTGCATAATTTATTGCGTATAAAACAACTTTCCACATAATGGGTGTTGCATTTTTTCACTGCAAATCAAAAACAAGTTCGTACACGAACATCAGCAGACTTCTTAAAACTGTTTAAAAAGAATCCAAAGGATTTCATGCGACGTATTGTGACAATGGATGAAATTTGAATGTATTCTTACATACTGGAATCGAAAATACAATCAAAACAGTGGACTAAACGCGGTCCGAAGAAGTAAAGACGGTTCATTCGTCTGAAAATGCGATAGTGTCAGTTTTCTGTAATACGAAATAAATTCTCTTGATCGACTATCTTCAGAAGGAAAAACAATTACTGACCAGTACTTCGCAGCACTTTTGAAGAATTTGAAAGCAGCGATTGTGGAAAAACTTCCCGGAATGGCCAAGAAACAAATATAGTTTTACCATAACAATGGACTTATTCATTCAAGCGTTGTCTCCCAGCAAAAATTGGCCGAATTAAAGTTTGAAATCCTTCTGCCATATTCACATAAACACCATATTCGCCTGATTTGTCTCCTCAAACTTATATCTGTTCCCGAAACTCGAAACTTTTCTGATTGGAACGCGATTTGGGTCGAATAAAGAGATGATAGTGGTCTCAAACGGCTACTTTAAAGGCCTCAAAGAAATCCACTCCCGGAAGAAAATCGCGAAGCTGGAGAAACGTTATGGCAAATGCAGGAAATTATTTCAAAAAATAAAGTACACTTTGGAATTGAAGCTGTTATTTCTTATACCGACCTAAATTACTCTTTAAATTGCCCTCATTTGTATGAATATATATATATATAAGTCATTATCATCCCCTGTTAATCCACTGCTGGATACATCCATGATTTATATATATATATACTATAAACTTATATATGCATATTTCAGATTCATCCAGAACAGGATATGCGAATTACCACGCAATCATGATGTCTACAAAACCCCTCCTAGTCCCTGGACAGTGTGGCATAAGCCGCTGATGGGTGTAAACTGTGCGCCCTGCCGGATATGAGCTTCCGTCATGAACAATTTGCTATAAAATTGAATGATCGGAGTTCGAACTAGTATGATCATCGTCTACCATAACGTTAATATAGCAATGACGGTTTAACATTTTTTAACTCAGAAATAGTACGACTACAAATATACATTAATAACAAATTTTAATAGCAATACATACATACATATGTATATATATATATCCTTTCAATGTTAAACGTGTTTTTAGCTGTACGACTTATTTCTTAAAATATATCAAAATCAATAAAAGCATAAAGAAGGAAATGAAATGAATATTCAGATAATCCGCTTGATTCTTTATATTCCCGGTACGACAAAAACCTAACATCAGTTTATATGTACTCATTCCCTTTCTGTATACATATTCACATTAAATCAATCATTTAACACATAAATTTAAACAATTATTAGATAAACAGTGCGTGAAAAAGGTGAACGGATTTTACAGCCTCTTGAAAGGATAATTCATCTCTCTGACAAGTGGATTGTGAACATACGAAGAGGTATCAAAGTAAAATCACCGAAATACACACTCCCTTATATATACACATACGTCTATATCGACACATACAAGCTTGCACACCTTCATACACGTCCAAACATGTTGAAAAGGGCCCTTCCCAAGTCACTGAACTGAATGAACTATTCATATGAACCATAATTGTGTTGATGTGACTATAGCTATGTGAACTGTGTAATATGATGCTGATGTACAACACACAGTTTGGACAGAGGGAACAGGTAAATACTTCAACGAACGAGCAATCAAATCAGTGTACCAAATTTATTAATAAATAACAAAGGTTTATTTTAGTGTTGGTTAAATACTGTACAGCTCTTTTGTGATACCTTTAATCAATCGTTTTCCGTATATGTACGAGTACTTTATTCACTTTACACACACACACACACACACACACACATGTATATATATATATATATATATATATGTATAATATATATATATATATATATATATATACACATATATATACATATATATATAACATATACATACATATATATTAAAAATAACAATAAATAATATTAATTTCTTATGCATGTGCATTTTTTTAACTGTATGAGTTATTTATTCTAATTTTTGAACGACACCAACATCTGTCTATTAGAAGATAAATTAACAACCTCGTTTTCCCAACTCTGATATTGTACATAATTATATGAAGAGAGATTTGAATTTTGAAAATTGATGAGTCAATATAATCACTAGACATAAATTTTGTAAGAGTATTATCCACGTTTTATTCAATATTTAAAATTTTATACTATACTTAGTTTTAAATTAAATATGAAAAATATATACTAAGAAAAACAGGATCATTGTCAGCATGTGAATACACTTTCATTATTTTCTAAGACAACACTTAATGTTTTTAGAAATTAATTAAATCGCAATATTTCAGAACAAAAAGCAGTTTTTTTTAGCTCTAACGAAAAAATGATTTAATAAAATCTATGTTATCGAACACGCGTTTATGATTAAATAATTATCGTTATAAATATGTAGTAAAAGTAATGTTATAATGAATAACTAGCTGAATACATATACATATATATATGTGTGTGTGTGTGTGTGTTTGTTAATAAATAAATAATAATAATATTGAAAGTAAATTATAAAATGTTCAATTAATAAATTAAAAGTATAAATTTAAAAAAAATAAAATATAAATTTACTTACATTATATTCGCAGCTTGAAATTTCTGTTAAGTACATTAAGAGTGTTTCACATAAAACGTTTAAATAACTATAAAGTGCACAATTAAATGACACATTTAATAAAGTTTATTTAAACACACAGATATTAAAAACATTAGTTAATTTAAAATACAGTATCTTTCTTAATGAAAAACAGCATGATGCATGAACAATATGAATAGTTTTTAAAAGTTTAAACCATGTAGTATTAAACGAAAATTATGAATTTTCTTTATGGATATATATATATATATATACTCGTTTATATGTCTATATCTTATATAATTATTTTATAACGTCATATTTTTATTAGTACTATATTTGGGTATAACAATTCATTTGTGTAAATTAATATCAAAAAACAACGAAAATAAATAATCAACCTAACTGAAATCGTACCTATATTTTCCTTTATAATATAATTTTAAATGACTGTCATTATAGAAATGAAATATATTTTATTTTTGCATAGTCGTTTCTATTATAGTTGTCTAAACAGCGAAAACAAATTTTTGAAAATCTTGATTCCTAATTTTATTTTTATAATGAAAATTAATAATATTTGAAATTAGGAAAATTTTATTTAAGAATATTTTTAAATATATAATATGCAAAATGTTAACAAATTTCAACGAAATATTTAAGAACTTTTATAAAATGCACTTATATTTCTATATATATATATATATATATATATATATATATATATATATATATATATATATATATATATATATATATGTATGTATCCATAACTCAAGTATACGTAAATTTTAATGAGTAGTCTATCAAAATCAGAACAAAACACTGATTATTAATCATCGGTAAAATCAATCAATGTTCAGCTGTAATAGTAATGACATATCCATTAAAAATGTATTGATATATATATATATATATATATATATATATACAAATTAAATATTTTGTCGATACAAATATTTGATCAAAATACTCGTAGTTAGTAGGTATTTGAATTTATTTACGTTTTTATTCGCATCTAATATCATTACATGTCGAATTATTAATATGTACAATACAGAATGAATCTTTCTTAAATGCCAAAAAATAAAACAAATATAAAGAGATAGTAATTTTTGTCGGAAAAAATAAATAGTTTATAGTAATTTCCATTTTATTTATTTATGTTATTTTATATGTATGTATATATATATATATACCAATGTATTTACATACATGTGTATAATATTAATGTATTATATAAATTTAAAAAAGCAATTTAAAAAAAGGAAAAATTACTATTTAAATTTCTTACAATAATAGAGTAATTACAAGAAAAGCTCCGTATTGAAATGTATGTGAAAAAATACAATGAAATTTGATTTCTAACATATTTCAATGTACCTTTTCATAAAAACTAAAATAACGAAGAAGGTATTAGCAGCACTCAATATAAAAAATAAAAGTCCGTGATAATCTGCCACGTCTAAAAGGAGTGGAATGACATTTAAGTAAGTGAGTTGTTGATACAAAAAGGGATCATGTGACCTTTCTGAGATGTTTATTACTAAAACACATATTATTTATGTAATACAACATGACATGATAAAAAGATATTTGAGTTTTCCTCAGTTAAGATTCATAACTGATTTAAGAAAAGTATTCCTACTTGTTCCTTCTTGCTCTACTTTTCTTTCTCTCTCTCTCTCTCTCTCTCTCTCTCTCTCTATATATATATATATATATATATATATATATATATATCATAAATATTGTAAATCATATTGTAGTAAGGTATTTAAAAAATAATAACTTTTAACATATGGATAGAAGTGAACCAGTATCTACTTTTTGTATAATATCAAGAAAAGTTACTCTTCAGATATATATATATATATATATATATATGTAAATATAAAATTAAATATTACATAAATGAAAACTTAATATTCTCTTAATTTCCCTGCATTTTATGGACAGTTTATGTATTTTTAAGTCCTAAAATGAGATTTATTTCAGCTCAATAAATTTTTAACTTTATATATATTTATAAATAATTTTAAATTAGTTCAATTTACAAAATAGTTATTTATATGTACTTATGAACATATACATATTTGTGTATGTGTGTATATATATATATATATATATATATATATACAGATATGTAAAAAAAAACTTTTCAAAAGCAAGCAACTGAATAAATATGTATTATAGAAAATTTAATATTTTTTATTATTATACTGATACTATCAAGAGGATAATTACCTCCATTACCCTCTTGGTCCACTACTATACAGAGAGAACGAAAAGAATTGATGCAAAACATACACGTACAAAACAATATTCTATTATGTTATATTTCTAGAGCTACTTTGTAGGAGTTCAGTTACAAACAAGTGATAGTATAGGTAATGTAATTAAATTTGTTTTAAATTAACGATGTAATTAGCCAACATTATAATAATTTTATCAAAACAGCACTCATAACAAAAGTTACAAAAAGGCTTATGTTATAAAAACATAAGCACGGGTATTGAAATTATATATATATATATATATATATATATATATACACATACATATATGTATGTATATTATGTATATATATATATATATATATATATATATATATATATATATACATAACAGTTTACTTTTTATAGAGTTAAAGAAAATATAAAATTAGAAACCTTAGTCTTACATCAAACCAAATCTTATATTAAATTACACAAATGAAATAATTCAATACTTAATAATTGTTAATTGTTATTTTGACAAGAAGTGGAATTATTTCAAAATGTTGCAAAAAACTATTTTTTGTACCATAAAACTAAATGACGAATTGAAATAAATCTACTTTTCATTAAGAAAGAAAATGCATTATAATGAAAGTATTCATTCTAATACACTTAATAAAACATGTCGCGTTAAACAATAAAATATAAAAACACATACTCTTATTTATACTGCAGTCTTATTTTTCAAAGTAAGTAAATCTGATATTCATATGATACACAAAACTTAAAAACACGTCTGTTCTGTTCTACAACTAACATTGAAATGTTTCAATCAACATACATATTACGTTTATCTAAATAAGATATGTATTGAAGAAGTCAATACCACTAACAAAAGCCGATCACTTCGTCTAATACTTATATAATTACCACAACACATTTAATGAAACTCAATGCCTACTATAATAAAATGTATGTGTTTGTACTACTATAATAAAATGTATTTGTTTGTACAGTGGTGGTCAAAAATTTAGATAGACTTCAGTTTTTCAAGAGAAGAATATTACAATATTACATTCAATAGATCTTAAATATTATAAATATCAGAATAAACGTATTTTAAATTTCCTTCTTCGTTTTTTATATATTATTCTGATGATCTTAGTGTATATCTGTTTCTTTTTTATATAAGTTATATATATATATATATATATATATATATATATATATATATATATATATATATATATATATAATTTTGGCACTTTAGATGCTAACTTTTACATTTTCTGTAAATCCAAATTACTTCATAATGTTCTGAATTTGATATTTATATTTCTCAAAATATTAATTTCATTTCAAATATTTCAATGGTTTATATCAAGAGATTATGATACCATATCATGTTTTTAGCACACTATACATTTTTCATTTTAAATTATTTAAAATATTTTTTCAATACACTTTATATTACTAGTTTATAATAATATGAAATTATTTAATTTAGACTTGTTTTAAATAGCAACTTATTATTTTCAAGTATTATTAACATGATTTTTTAACAAACTCTATATTAATGACTCGTATCTCTACAGTACTGTAAAAAACATTCATAATTTTTTGTATAATGTGTGATACATGATATTTTTTTAAAAAAAAAGTAAACAGCATTTTTTTTAATTTAAATTTTATATTTTTCAAACCACATCATAATTTGCCCATGCTTATGATCAAATTTTTGAGACTTTATATTGATTTTTATTATTTTAATAACTGGCGAAAGAAGTTTTTGCTGTAAATTTTCTTTTTAATCTTCCATCCACAATGATAACCACATATTCAGTACTTAAAATCATTATCTTCCTTTATATTCGTTTTAACCTATATGTTATAGTCTTTCTATATTTGGAAAATAATTCTATTGTAAATTTTCCATAAAATAAAATATTTTTTTCATTGACGACACGCCCCCGCTACACTCTACAAGTAGCACGTTAACTATTTCCATTCCAGTGTTTCACGAATCATCATGTTCGACGATTCCAATGAAACAGTTTCAGGCACGGCCAGTTGTGTGTTGACCTCTTCATATGTGCATCTAAGCAGGATATAAAATTTCAGTGTACAGAATAACACAAATCAATTACGAATATCATCTACAGGTAAGTTTTAGAATAAGTTTACAATAAGTTACAATAAGTTTTTCTTTCAACTTTACTATTTTCACAATTTCATTTAAAATTAAAAAATAAATTTCATTACACACTGTTTATTTCGTTTTTCATTTAAAAATTATTAACACTTAACGAGAACAAGCAAAGCGAGACGAAGAAGCAACCGAAGAGAACGGGGGCGAAGCTCCCCAGAGGTCGGCGCGTAATCTAAAAAAGATATAATAGATTTGTTTTGGATTGTAAAATAAATTCATGTTGTAAAAGATATTTAACACAACTCGAAGGCCAAAAATATCAATATATTCACGAAAAAGTTCATTTCAAAAGCATTACAACTGATTTTTTTTAAAAATAAAAACAAGTAGTTTGTGCAAAGTTAATAATTTACTGTTAATAATATTTGATATTATTTTTAGACTACATTTAAGGAAATTGAATTAATATACTATTTTATTGTTAGAATAATTACTGCATAACCTGTGTATAAAGACATTTTTTAGAATACAATTTAAATAGTACAATGCAATCAATACTACAGAATGTAATCTTGTATTCTGCGACTGAAAATCATCTTAGATGTTTTAAAAATATCGTAGAATAGAAATTGTTGCCATAGTACTCGCTTCTTTTATATTTCTTACACCTGTGTCACTTAATCTATTCAATTAACAGTTTATATTTGAATCATATTTAAATAGAATTTATATATATATATATATATATATATATATATATATATATATATGTATATATATATATGTATGTATATATATATATAGCGATGTCATAAAAATAAATAAAAGAAAGAAATTAAAAAGGTATATAGTGTAACTTAATAATATTATTTTAATTTTATTAAACATATTTTTATAATTTCATTTATATAATACACATGAAGTTACAAACAAAATTCTATTTTTTTCCGTTATCTTACTTTTGAAAAGTGTTTTAATTTAAACGTTTAATATAATCAATTCTGTCTCGAAAAGAAATATTATAAATAATGTATTCATATAAATATCCACATTGTTCAACAATATAAATTACTTTGCTGTATTTGAATAATCATTTATCTATTTTATTAACATACTGTAATCATTAATGTTATTTTTGTACCTTAATAAAATATTAAAAAATCTATATCAAATGACTTGTTTATTAATATTTAATTCTAGTTAAAACTGAATTTACCTATTTTTAGAAAAAATTTCCAATCACTTTCAACTTTAATGTAAGGTAACAAATAGAGCATTAAAGATGTTCTTTGAATTGTACAAAAATACCTCTGAATTAGAATCGTACAATAGTCTTCTATTTCTTTTATTGCAATTCTTTTGATGCTATTGTTCTATTTTGTAAGAAAAACTCTTACAGCCTCTCTACACATTGTTTATCTGGAAATGTAATAATCGCAGACTTAATTGACAAAATTATATTTAAAAAGAATATTTTTTATTTTTTAATAAACATTAAAAACCATTTAAAAAACTAATTTTAATAATTGTTACTCAATTATTATAGATTATTTTTTTTATTTTCATTGAAATATTTTAATTAAAAATAAAAAATGAAACATTTTTCTAGACATAGTGATTTAAATTAGATTCTTGAGATCAGAATACATACTTTATCATCATTTAACCTTTATTTTTAATTTGGCTCAGATCAAAATTAAGAAAAATATTTTTGGGGCACATATTTTATCTCAGTCGATATATAACTATTTATTGTAATATAAATATTATTTTTAGAAAAGTAACAAAAATTTTATAAATCAGTACAACAAATTTAACAAACTTTTTTTAATTACTTTTTGTATAATCATATATATATATATATATATATAACTTCCCGTCGTTAGAAAATTTCAAAAATATAAATTTCATCATTGCTTCGTTGGTAATTATTTTATAATATTGTTTAGTAATAAGAAATCGACATTTCTTTCTATTTTATATCATGAAATTTTAATAAATAAATTTTATTTTTGCATACAGGCACACACAAATATGTAAATATATATATATATATATATATATATATATATATATATATATATGTATATATATGTATAACACATTTAAAAAAGTATGGTTGTTAAAATAAAAACTTTAGAAAAAGAATAGAAAATAAATTCGCGTCAAAAATTTCTTAAAAAAATCACACGTATGCTACTGTAAATGTTAGTATAGTAGCTTTTGTCTGTTGTACATACTCCACAAGGGTTATATCTTGGGTTAGACAACGCTGATCTTTCAGCTTTATGCCATAATCCGATTCTCTACAGAACTGTTACGTCCCGTGCCTTCCATGTAACACTCTTTTCACCGCTAAGGGATGTGCGACAACTTCGTCGCCCCCTATAAGATATTCCTTACCCTACCTGAAAAGTTACAATAAGAAATCTGTACATTATTTTTTATTTCTTAACCATATATTATTTTTTTTATACTTATTAAAAAATGTTCTTTAACTGATCGATTTAAAACTGTTAATATATGTATTAAATAAAAAAATAAATGTTTATTGCCATTTTTGTTAGTATTTCTATAAAAAAATATATCGTACATAATTTATTTGCCATACTTTAACATTATTAAACTGTAAGTTAGTTTTTGACAACATCTAAAGTCATATTTCAAATCAACCAGTTGTATTTAATAAATATTTTTCATCCAGATTGTTAAAATATTTTCATAATCAAAAATGTCATTTATAATCAGCGTTGTGTTTATTTAATACCAATTATTTATAGAACTCTAATTATGAGATATCAAAAATCGTCAAAGTAAAGAAAACTAAACAATTCTTCTCTTCAATAAGTTTTTTTTTGAAGACCGATTTTGATGGAGCCAATATTGGGATGTTAAAAGTACCCTCAGCGTGGAGCGTGGTTACCGGCCTGGGAGTCGTCAAAGACCCTATAACCAGTATAAATCAGCAGACAGATGTAATGGTCATGAGGTAAAGAAACATAAAAATGTTAAACCTGACGTTTGGACTTATCTGGGAAAAATTGAAAAAAAACAGATGTCTGCAAAAAAAACCCACTCCCAAAAGAGATAAAAGGATAGGCGAAAATAACGGAAGGAAGGAACGAAGGACAGAAGAAGGTTAGGAAAGAAATAAAATTAGTCAACAGTCATAAGTCAGTCCGAGGATTGTCTACATCGTCATTTTTGTCTCGTAAATATTTTCAATTAAAAATAGTACGGTTGCACGAACCAGTTCTTCCGCCTGTGTTTGCCCACCTGATTTGTCAGGGGTATATACTTGTGTTGGCGGAGCCGCTCGATTAGTTAGTTACCGATCGGCTTATGCTTATAAAAGGTCAGGCTCAGCTTATGGATAAACTATATAACCGTATCTATGTTGGCCTTTTGATGGAACAGGGCCGTGGGGAAGTACTTATGCTTGTTGAGAGCCATCTTCAAAGCCTTTTTTTGCACTCGTTTCAGTAACTTGATGTTACCTGGACAGGTATTCTTGTACAGCAAGACTTTATTATCGGTGTCCAGACCTTTTCCACTGGCAAGAAAGCTGTACAGGCTGCGTATGGTCCCGTGCGCTTTCCGACGTCCGATTCGCGTGTTTTCTTTGAAGTCGAGTTTACTGTCAAAATGCACGCCAAGGTGCTTTTGACCTGATCCTTCCAGATAACTTTCACGCCATTCATGTTGAGACCGGCCAGCTGTCCCTTCTCTCTCCGACGAGAGAAGGTGATGTATGGTATGGTGGAAAGATAGTGTATGGTTTATGTTTTTTTCAATAAGTTGATGATTGGTTTTTAATTACTCGTTTTGAAGAATTATTAACGAAAAAGAATCATCTCAATTAGAATAAATTATAAGTTCAAATCTCAATGGCCAGTTCAATTCCAAATGTTCTTTATATATAATTCAAGTTAAATTTTCCATTTTTTCTGAAGAGTATAATTCTTTTTCCAGAATTGTGATAATTTATAGTTTTTTATTTAAATATTTGGCTCATAATTCTGAAAATTCGTTAATATGGCTATCATAAGTGATAATTACTAATATTTTTAAATCAGTTTTCGGATATTCAACTTTGGATGTATTTTATCGAAGACAATTTGCTCTATCTTATATTGGTAAAAAAATATTGCAATTATGAATTAAAATAGCAAAGTATAGTTAGTATTAAAAAAACATTTTTAACTAGGAGTTACAAAACAGAATAAATTGTAATTTTATTTTTTGAATCCATTCTCTTCTTTATTTATCAGAAACAAAAGTTTAATATAGTTAATTTGCGATTAGTAATTTTTGCAGAGAATTTGCGATTTGATTCAAAATAGATCTATCAGATCTAATTTACCCTAAACATTTAAATAATTTATTAATGAGAATAAATATCATTAAAAGTTTATATGAAATATTCTTTTAAAACATATACATACTTTTTGATTTCTGATTTCATCTTAATACAATACTGTAGTAAAAATGTAGTTATTCATTTAGAATAATAATTAATGTAAAGGTATTATCTGTAATTTTTAGACATAATCAAAAAAAATCTCGAATTAATTTCAATTCGTTAAAAATGTTAGTCTTGAAAATCATTTATAAAACTACTAATATTTTTAATAGAAGTTTATATAATTATTTCAAAAAATCAATCAAAAAATGTTCTGTAATAAAACTTTTATAATTAATAAATATAAAAAAAATGATATTTAAAATAAATATGAAATATGTTTTTAACCATGAATATAAATCATAAATATATATATTAGATATACACACATTGAAATGAAAAGAGAACATCGAATGTTGACTACAGAGGTCGACCTTATTTCCGCCACTTGTAAACCGGAACCTGTAGACTGCTGCTATGCTCGCAGTTGAACATTTCACGATTTTACACAATTTGTTCTTCATATCCTGCCTGCGACTTCGTTAAAAATCGTAGTTAAAAATGAACACGTCCTAATATGCTAGGTCACAAAAGAATTAGTCATTTTTATTTTCAAATATTAAAAGCTAAATTCTTATGAATGGTTTATTAAACAAAATTAAGTAATGAGTCGTTTAATAACATTTTATAAGAAAAAAACACACTTCTACAGTTATTAAATTTTTATGTATGAAATAACTTCAATATGTTTCATCTTTTCAACATTTTCAACGTATTGGTTTAAACACGAACATATATATATATATATATATATATATATATATGCTTTGGGATTTTTATTTTTAAATAAAATTAAATAAATTAATATTTATAACTACATTGATATAAACACGGAATTTTAATTAATAAAATATTACTTGTTTTTTGAAATAATAAAATTAAAAGTGTACAAATATATCCACAAACACATATATAACTACAAAATGGAATTATTTCTGATTATATAACATTTTCTTATTTAATAATCTTTCTATAAATAAAAACTGGTCCTCCTTCTCCTTTGTGATTTTTTTTTCGTGTTCTAATTGGCTGATGGAGATCATGTAGTCTCTACTCTGATTGATTGATATCAGTACATGATCAGTGTTCTGTTTCACGGTGTACAACGAAAGAGGGTATACGATTTCAGTGTAAAACTGATAAGAAATTTATTCAAAACGTTTTATTCACTGAAGCTTTAGAGTAAAAAAATTGTTTGTTTTTATATACTTTTCCAATGAAAAATTTTATGCGGATTATTTGTGTATATAATTTGTTAATTTGTGTTATTTGTTAGGAGGGGGACGAACGCAGTCGGGAGGTGACGGACATTCCTAATAATACCAATAAATAAACAACAATGTAATAAAAAATTTTTTGTAAATATTTACTTATTACATTTATTTTTTTACATTTAAAAAGGACTTTTTAAACACTCTAATAGTACTTGTTTACTTTTATGCAGTTTTGAGACTGCAGTAATTTTGTGAATAAAATATTTTGCAAACCATTCATGCAGCAACAATTTTATTTCAAACTACCTGCCTTAATTCTTTATAAAAATAAAAAGCATAAAAGAAATAATTCTTAATCAAAAAATTATATATATATATATATTAAATTTATTTCTGAATGCTTTCAATACTATTATTTTAAATTGTATTCAGTTATATTTACTATTAACCGGTTAATGCCTATAGAATATTTATTGTTTTTCTCGCCTTTTTCTGCTTAAAGATTCATTTCTACATGTTTCTTAAAATTTAATATTTAAGTTATAGTACTTGCCTAATTAAAAATAAAAAATGAGTCTGAATTAATAATTCTTGTAGAGAGTAAAATTTTCTTTTTTACTATATAATAAAGTATATGTGTTGAATGTTTTATAATGCTTAGATTTACTTGTATATTTATTCAAAAAATATTCACCAATTGTTACTACAATAATCATTAAACATAAATAACCATTTCACTATATGACACACACACACACATATATATATATATATATATATGTATATATACATATAACTACATAAATTTAAAGTGCGGAGTCGAAAAGTTCGTCCTGATGTCAATTTTATTATTTTAATATAGAATAACGTCGTACTTATATATAATTCATAGTAGTTAAATACGAAAAGTCAAAAAGATTAAAGTTCGTATTTTCATATCATGGAATGGTTTTGATCTAAATGCTTTTCTTTAATACCGCCCAATTAACCAAAACGGCTGTCACAATCTACCGACAACTGTCATCCAAGTCATTACCAGACATTTTGAAGAGGGCGGCGTGAAACACACAACAAACCAGTAGACGTCAACGCTATAAACTAATTGGACAATGACAAAACATCCTCCTTCAGCATTTGCTTTACGCGACGGGAGATTTTTCACCACAAAACATGGCTTTGAGAAAAATATCTTGCAACAATGTGTAGTTACCTGCCAACCAGTTACCTGATTTTCTATCTATACCTTCTATCGATGTTACCGCTCACACAACTAAGGCTAACCATCGTCAAGGATGTGTGCGCTAATGTTCCTTTTATTTTTGTAGCATTTTCTTTTGTATATATTTCTCTTTCAGTAGGCCGAGATAGCAGAGCTTTAGTAGATTTCACTTGATTCTCGTCTTCATAGAACTAAAGAAAAAAAACAATGCGTTGAACAAGATTTTGGTATTAGCTTTTCGTACATTTTACATTTTTGTTAAACAATATATATGCATGTATATATATATATATATATATATATATATATATATATAATTATTATTATTGTTAATATTACTATTACTTTATCAATATACAAAGCATATTAGGTCAAAATATTATACAAAACACTTATTTAAAATAAGTATATATTATTTTTAAAAATATAATGATACATAGTAACATTATTAATACGAAAGTAAATTTAATTAAAGAACTTTTACAAAAAGGCATACTTATTTTAATTTTCATACAGTTCTTTAGTTTATCTTTGTTGAACGATGATCTCTAAGTATATGAAAATAAATAAAAATTAATAAAAATCCTTGTACCTTAGAATACCTATACAATATATATATATATATATATATATATATATATATATATATATATATATATATATATATATATATTGAATTATATCTGTTAGGAAATAATTGAACTGTTATATTTTGGATATATCATAAATCTATAAAAACTGAATAAATCACAAATTACGAAGATAAAGTTTTGATTTATTTGATACTTATAATATTATTAGTGTCAAGAACATATGATCATTATGAAATTAAGAAAAGTTATTACTTTTGATAAGCTTACTCAAATTCAGATAACAAATTATATTATTTTACATGATATATAATTACAATATCTTATCTGAAATAAGATAAAATTCTAATTTGACACGTATGTCCAATTTGAAGTTCATTTCCTCCCAGATATAAAGCATGTGTGTTTTGGAAGACAAATTTGTTGTTTTATGAATTTAACTTCAAAGAAGTAACTGTTTAAAGAATTTTCATTATATATATATATATATATATATATATATATATATATATATATATATATTAGTATTTCAAGGTTTTGATAGAAATAGAATGGAATAGGAAACACAGTTTACAGTTTAGAACTATATAATTAAATTTAATAAACGTAAAATTACAATCGAAACAAAATGCGTGTGCATTTGCATAGAATGGAGTTAACTTGTTATTGTTTATAAACATGTATCCATAGCAACCAGGACAGTGATGCCACAAATAACTGAAAATAAGAAACTAAATATATGTAATAACTAATTTGTTAATATTTCAACGATATATATATATATATATATATATATATATATATATATATACATATATGTTGTATATTTGTAAATTAACTGAAAATATGCAAATATAATATTTTTAAAAATATTATTTACGAACTAAATATTCAAGAAAACATTTTCTTAAGTATTCCAAAAAACAATCTTCCGTCTATTTTTTTTAGTCAAATACGTACTTACCATTTTTCTGACGGATATTCACTAACATTTCTATTTTTCAGCTATAAACAAAACAACGTGTCTTCGTGATAAAAAAAAGAACACAATGTTCTCTTGCGATATAAGTCGATCCATAGTATATATTTATCCTCGTCTAGCATACAAGACGAGAAAGATGTTATTGTATAGTTTAACTACTCGCGCCTACCTATACGAATGGGCACAGGTGACGGGCATGCGAATAACACAGATTTATCGCTGTGTCGCATCCCTGCGACAGACGTTAGGAAGCGTGTTACAGTAAATACACGATGGCGGCTTTTGTCCAGTTTTGTATATTCAGGAATAATATATTCATTTTTTAAAAAAGAAGATTATAAAGAATATCTAGTTTTTTTCAGTTTCGTATTATGTAATTAAGTAAAGAAGTTTTTTAACCGTAATTGAAGAAAATTTTTGATATTTAAATTCTTTTTTACAACTTTATATATAGCATACGTTGCTTTGTTTATTACATATAATAAAAGCACTCTTTTCACAAAAGCACGAATTCAGTATAACAAGGAAATGCTTCATGTGTTAAATTAAAAAGTTAATGAAACATTTTTGTTGCATAAAATATAATTATATTTTTTTAATAATAACAGAAGTAAATAAAAATAAGCTAAGTCCTCAAACAGCTTAAATAAGAATAGACAATGTATTTTAAGATCAACAATAAGACCACTGTTATGAACACAAACATGAATTACTAATGTAATAAGAAGAATAAGTAATTTAAAATTAATATATAGGCGACATATATATATATATATATATATATATATATATATATATATACATAGAAAACGAGAGAGAAAGAGAAGCGAAAAGATAGATCAACAATGATGTTGATTCATTAGAAACATGATGTTGATTCTAACTTTTTTTAAAATATTCCTTAAAATGTTTTTATACAACGTTACGCATTTATTTATACGAATTATCTTTTTTAAAAAAAATAAATGCTACTGATAAATATATGTCTACTTCACATATAAAGTACGTTTATGTGATTAAAATGCATTTTATTTTAAAATATCAATAAAATATAAAGTTCTTTTATTTCATGTATATATATATATATATATATATATATATATATATATATATATATATATATATATATATATAAATCAACTTGTTTATATTTTCTCATTTATTACAAACCATTCATTATTAAAAATAACTGCATTTTCACCTGTTTTTTAACTTACAAAATATGTGAATAAAGTAAACATATTTATGATAAATTTATTATATTATTGTGAAATAATTTTTCATATGCCTTAAATATTTTTAAGCTACGACAATTTTTTTTGATAATATAGTTCCAAGCATATCACAGATTCAACATACGTATTAATATTCTTTTTTATATGGCTTTTCAATGCACATAGACATCCTCAGCTGAAATTGGGATTCTATTGAAGCCGGGTATTAAAACTTGAACCATTCTCTGGTTCTTTACGACCGCGAACAGAGAAATATGAAATCCATATGTAGGTCATCATCTATCATATATTTTATATGCTATGTACCTTACCTACGTAGATATTATGCATCGTATAGAAAAGATAGGATTATCGAGATCAGTGGTTGTGCTAGCCTCGCTTGATAGTAAATCCTACGTAGATTTTTTTCAGTTACTTTCGATGACATGCGGTTGGGTTTTATATTATCTTTGAAAAGAGATGAAAGATGTAATGTTCTTTTAAATAACCATTTTTTTAAAGTTAGATTACTATATTTCATTTTAAATAATAATATCTTTATTTTTCAAAAAAATCTGCACTAGTATCCCTCAAGCTACTACAAGCAGTAAAACCTAAAATACAAAAATAAACAACTTATAAACATTGGAAATATTTTCAAACTCTTAAAAAAATTAAATTATATAAGTTTCAGTTTTTTTCTAATCTACTATAAATTAATACTACAAATCTAAAATTAATTGACTATTTAATGAATTTCATTATTAAAGAATACATTCTAGATCATTAATTAATTGTTTAAAACTCGAAATAACTACGCTTTTACTTTAATTTTTCAAAAAAAGTCACAGATAATTATTTAATAATTACAAGTATTTCTCATATTATTTATAAAAGTGTTTGTTAATGTATATTATATAATATTGTAATTTTCCTCACTAATTTCCTTTATTTCTCTGTCTTTCTTTTGTGTATATATATATATATATATATATGTACTAACAAAAATCACAGTTATTTTTATTATCATTAATAATGTAATTTTCGTTATATTTACTTTTGTAAATGAACCCATAACTGCAAATAAAATTGTTTTTTTTTAAAAAAATGTATTTAACTATTTATCTCCGAAATTTAAGGATAGACACTATCAATATTAATTCAACGTTTTAGAATCAATAAAATGTATAATAAATTAATGTTTCTGGTCTCTATTCGTCCAAGTCTCTTTTTTCTTATATCAAACTCATTAATCATATTTCAAGTTCCATTTGTTACGAAAATAGTAGTCATCGAAAAATGAAATTCAACTTTAATATTTTCCATTTATCTTAATACAATTCTTCTTCCAATATATTATAAATTGTTTCTTTTGAAATAGTTATAAACATTTTAATAGACACTAGATATAGCACGACACGTTTCTTACAAGGATTTTGCTTTAATATATTTCAGAATATTTGATTTTTTGTGCAAAATTACATAATTGTAAATTTTGCAAATATATTTTATTGTACAAATTTTGATTATTGTAAGAA
This sequence comes from Acanthacorydalis orientalis, assembly GCA_034766995.1. NCBI lineage: Eukaryota > Metazoa > Arthropoda > Insecta > Megaloptera > Corydalidae > Acanthacorydalis > Acanthacorydalis orientalis. The sequence goes on along the minus strand of CM068313.1, from coordinate 31,222,122 downwards.
ATAATTTAACGAAAATCTGATTACAGACTGATCCAATAATTAATTTTTATTGAAAAAATATACTTGTATGTTAATTAATAAACTTTCTTTTTCTTTTTTCTCGACTTAGTATTATTTCGAATGCTGAATTTAATAATGTAATTAATGAATTGAATTTAATTAATGTATATGTTTTTATTAAATCCTAGCGAGAATTATAATTTTAAATAACTTTTTTTACGTTATTAAAAATTATACACAAACATTTTTTGTATGGAAATTAAAACGCATTTAAAATATTTACATGAACCCAATGGTAATTACAAAAAATCATTACAAGTAAAGACAAATACAACTATAAGTGTATAGGAAGAACACTATCTAATACAATATATCAAAATTTAAGAAAAATATTTAATACCATATTTATATTTTTTTCATAAAAAGGTAATTTAATAATAAAAAATGCATGTGTAGCATTTTATTTTATTTTTTCTTAAAAAAGACATTAAAAATTATATCTAAATAATGATAAAAATATTAAAATACAAATAATACTAGTATGAAAGAATTATTAATTCAAGTAAAAATATATAAATATTAGTAGACCCTTTTGTAATACCATGCTCATATAAAGACACAAATATATATATATATATATATATATATATATATATATATATATATATATATATATATGTATATTACATAATATTCAAATATCTATTATATGTACTTTTTAAGAAGATATTACAAAATAGTTATAAATCATTATGTACATCCCAGTCACAACAAAAAAAAAATAAAAAAATAATAAAAAATATTCATAGCTAACAAATGCTTTTTTAAACAAAAATATATAAAAATTCCTGACATATCTAATATAAACACTTAATAAAGGTAACTGTAAAAAAATAAAATTATTTTACACCATTCTTAAATACTTTTCTATTGTTTAGAAATAATACTCTATGCAAAATATCTGAAATAATTTTTGAACCAGAGAATTAAAAATAAATATAAGATTTAACAAATTTATAAAATACTCTATTATAATTTAATTATATAATTCAGTTTTAAAATACATACATATATATATATATATATATATATATATATATATATATATATATGTATATTATATATATATATATATATATATATATATATATATATATGTGCATACATATATCTTTATGTATGTATCAATAACAAAACCAACTAGTAAGTTACCTTAGTGAGAAGTAAATACTTTGAAAGTTTTTTTAATGTTAAAGTATAATATAAAATTTATTAATTTTAAACATCAATATATTTAAATATTTTCAAATGTATTTTCAATACTTTCTATCTCTTCAGAGATATATATATATATATATATATAGAGAGAGAGAGAGAGAGGATAATGTGTATATATGTTTATTTATTAAACCCATTTCCAATATGAAGTTATTAGTATATACAAATCTATATACAATAAAACTTTTATTACAATTATTTTATGTAATGTAAAATAAGTTTTTAAGATTAAAAGGAATATATATATATTAGAATTAAGTCTTCAATTGTAAATGTAGGATTAAATTATTCCTATTTTTTAATTACATTACATTACCAAATGTTTCCAAAAATTCAAAATATTTAAAATGGAACTTATTAGCTATTCACTCAAAAATAAAAATAATAAATATAAAATAAGAATTTAAAATATTAATTTTCAGTATTCATTAAAACTCAACTCATCATTTATGTCCATAAAAATTAATTGAATATATATATATATATATATATATATATATATATACACACACACAGGTGTATATATATATATATATATATATATATACACACACAAACACACAAGTAAACATCAATGCACACAATTAGTGCATGCAATAAGTGTACCCGTATATCTGGAAACCACATATATCAAAGTTAAAAAGCAATAAGAAAAATTCTAGCTTATGCATGATGTTTTAAAACATTTTTTATAACTAAATGCACCATTTGTAATTTGAGGTTCCACCTATAATGTAATAGTAGAAATGTTTGTGAGCATATTAACCGAAACTCACATTAATCGAAAATTCATATACCATGGTTTACCTGTTTATATATATATATATATATATATATATATATATATATATATATAATGTGTGTGTGTGTGTGTATATATATATATATATAAGTACTAATCTCTGTAAACGTTGAACTAAAGTTGGAAGATATTTTCCGATAAAACAAACCTCATAACATTTCTACTAAAATATATCTAAAATACAAAAATTACCAAAATAAATGTATATTTAAATTTTATTACTTTTAATGAATTAAAACAAGTTTTAAATAAGTTATTCTATAACACTGAACATAATTACATTTTTTTAAATTTATTTTATTATTTAATATTTTTCTTAGTGATTATAAATATAATGATATTACTATTTATTATTATTCTCATATATCATTATACTTTAAATTAACTTAATATTTTTATAAATTTAATTGTAAAAATCCTCTAAACTAAATAAATTAATCAGTTTGATATATGTTTTTTAAATTGGTTCTCCTAAAAATTTAAACAATATTCCATTCTCAAAATTATTCCTATACATTAATATAATATAACATTCCAAATATAAAATTAATGGAATAATTTTTATCACTTACTTTGGTCAGTAAATATAATTTTATATTTATTAATCAGTTGCACTGAATATTATATATCTATGCAGTTTTTTCCTGTTAGCATCTAAAATATTTCGCATCATTTTATTTTAAAAAGTATAACAATCATTGAAAACTTTATTAATATTTTTGAAATAACAGTTTTAAATATATTTTACATCTAAATTGTTTTATACTCTTTTATAACAGACATACACTATTGGTATTCCTATTGTTATATAAAAGCTTCCAAATGTTTATCCATTATGTCAACTATAACTTATTTAAAGATAGTAAACTGTTGAAAATAATCCCTATGTAAAACTTGAAACTTACTTGTTACTGTTGATATGTATATAAAATCATTCATTTTATTAACTACAATATAATTAAAAAGGTACTTGAAGTAATATAATTCATTTGAAAAAACATCAAATGAAAAACCTGTTTTTAACATATATATATATTTTATATATATATATATATATATATATATATATATATATATATATATATATATATATATATATATACTATTACATTACATATTAATGACTAAACGTATTAATTGGAGGATCTTCCCATTTAAAATCCTCTTGATATGAAACATATGCAACCCAATAACATAAATTAAGCAATCCAAAAGATGCAGGAAACAAAATTCTTGCTGCTCGATCAATATACGATACACTATTAACATGTCTGCTAGCACCATGTTCATTACCACTCCGGCCTACAAAAATAAAACTTGATTAGTATAAAAAATATATAAATTTCAATGCACATAAGTACTGACTTAAAATATTCTTAAAAAACATTTAAACATTATGTATCTGTAGAAAGACATTTGAATCAAATACTTAGATTTGCTGATGCTTCTCGTTGCCTTTGTCTTCTGTACTGATCATCTCCAGCAAGACAATACAAAAACTGTCTCCATCTTGGTATCAAATGTTCAGTTTGTGTTGTGCGTTCCATAGTACTTCTTGTACCAGGTACAGAAGGAACTGATATCATTGTACCTGAATTTGTTATCGAAATTGAGTTACGTTGAAGACGACCAGATGACGAATAACCTAATGCTGCTGGATCCTGTTTTATTATTATTAGTTATTAATTTTATTAACTTTATTGACTGTAATATTATTTATAAAGAAATATATTTTTAAAATACGTAATTATATTTTATTCATTCTAATTTTGTTGTAAATGTATAATAAATATATAATAGAGTGAATGAGTCTGTCTGTACCTAAATATAAATATTCCATTGCACATGAATAATTATATTTAGGTACAGACAAACTCATTCACTCTATTATATATACCCACATACAGATATATATATATATATATGTATGTGTGTGTCTGTATATATATAACTGATATGAAATTATATAAAAGAATTAAACATCAATGTATGTTGCACTATTATTTATAAATTATTATCTGTTAATTTATAGTTTTCACAAATTTTAGTTGAAAAAAAATGTATTTCAACAATTTTGATGTATTAACTTTTAATATTATTCAAAATAAGTTCTTTACTTTAACTAAATAGATGAAAACATACATTATATATAGGGCAAATCAATGAACTTCTACGACGTCCCATTAATTGTCTACATCCTGCTGATGGACTGAATTCACTTGATGGAAAATCAGTTGTAAGAATACTTCCAGTTCCTATTTCTTCAGTACATTCGCCACAATCTTCCCACTCTTCTTCATCAACAGGTATTTCGCCACTTCCAACCTATATAATAACAAGTTTCTAAAATCTTCCTACATTTTCCCCCTATTTTATGTAAAATAAATATAAAACAGCATCTGTTAACTCTATAGTATATTATATAAAGTTAAATGTTAAAGAATCAAAAACAAAAATTAATAAAACAACTATATTTTCGAAAGCATCATAGTAACAATTATTATATTTTAATGACTTTGATCATCAGATGATAAATATTATTATAATAAAATTCATTCAAGTTCAGTGATTTATTTCGATAAATAATAATACAAAATTTAATATTTTATAAAAATGAATATTTTTATAGTTTAATAATGCAAAGCTTACTTAATATAGTTTATATTCAATTTTTGAAGAAATATTTAATCATACTCATAAATGTTCAAAATAATGAAATTTTATAATCATGTATATGACAAACCTTTGTAAAATAATGTACTCCAGCGAACTCTAATAATGTCGCAATACAATATCCAAAACTCATCAACAAAAACCAATCTAATGCTGTAGCATAGCGAACTTTAGGTAAATCAGTTCGAGAATCTAAACTTATAGTTGAAAGTGTAAGTACAGTTGTTATTCCAAGACCCACACGATCACTAGTTGCTTCTCGATGAATCCAAAATGAGACCCAGGATAGAACAACAATCAGTATACACGGAACATACACTTGGATTAAAAAATACCCTGTGTGTCTTTGTAAATTAAATGAAACTTGTAGGACTGAAAATTCACCTGAAAAATGATTAAATACAACATTATAATAATTTTACATTTACTCTATATAATTCTTCACATTATTTTGAAAAATAAAATATAGTGACATTTAATAGATAGTATCTGTTACAACAAATTTAAATCATATGTTATGTTAAATCACTAACCAATTTAATTAAATGCTTGATTTTATTAATTACACTATAACTAACCTAGTATAAAGTAAAATAAGAAAATTAAAAAAACAGTTTTTCCTATATGTAGGTATTTCATTAAGTATTAAAGTATTAAAAAATGTGTTTAGTATTATCTAATATTGTTTTTTATTTGTAAAGTTATATTAATATTTCTATATTACAATAAATTTTATTTAAAAAAAAATAATTTAACTAAATTATACATCAACATCCTGATTATATATATATATATATATATAGTTATTTAATTCTTTTAAACTATTTACTTTAAAAATAATTAAATTTATTTTATGAAAAATCATCACAGGAACCATTAATTTTAATTTATTTAATTTATATTTTCTTTTTTAAAGGATAGAGATTACATTTATTTTGAAATATATTAATTAGAATAATTTTATGACGAAATAATTATATACTTTCTTGACAAAATAGAGCAAATTATATAATTGATGTAATTTAATAAAAACTGAAAAATTTTTATTTAAAATTATAAAAAGTCAAATAAACTAAATTAAATAGCTAATACTTTGATATGTATTAGAATGAAACAAATGTAATGAAAATATTTATACATATAATTTCATTAAAATCATTTTAAATGTTTAAAATTAAATGGTAATAAACATAATATTTTCATTTAACTGTAAATAATGAAAGCAAGAATAAAATGATCGCCTCCCATCCTGTAGACCCTCCTCCTATCCTCACTCATATTATGTACCTCTCTCCTATCCCGTAACTTCCGCCTCCATTATGCAACTCCCTCCTCTCATCCTGCAACTCTCTCCACCCATCCCGCAACTTCCCCTTCCCACCCTGCAACTCCCTCCTAAAACTGCAACACATTATAAAGAAGGAAGATCATGTGAAGAAATAAATAAGTATATCAGGAATATAACATCACCTTTCCTAAATTCCTACCTCGCTGCCTCAAAGCTGCGGGAAGGTGGAATCGGGATTCTAAGGAGATGACCTCTGATATTCGTTGAATATTGGTAGGTTTAACCATACAGAGAACATTTGGAAACTATTCCCGTCCAAAATGAAAAGTTACTCACTAAGCGCAAGTGGGATCAGCGTGGCAAGTCATGATTCTAGACCTTCCATGATGAGTACAAGGATACAATGGCTCCTATTCTCCAAAGGCCAACTTGCCCCCTGCTGTGGCAGTGGCTGGATCCAAGACAAGTTGACAGAAGGTGCTATGAATCCCCGAAGATTTCTACCGAAAAGTAGAAAAACTCAACGACAAAGGAAGTTATCACTACAAAGTTATAATGGGAGTTTTTAATGCTCCAAATTGGCTGCTAAAGATCGAAGAGAGGCAAGAAAATGATAATGTAGTTGAAAATTTTGGCTTCGGAACAAGGAATGAAAGAGAAAATCGTTTAATTGAATTTTTATAAAACGTGGGGTTATATGTAATGAACTCCTTCTTCAAGAAAAATACCAAAAGGAAATGGACATTGAACTTGGAAAAACAACAAGGAAGTGCAACTCCTCTACAAGTTCTAATTTTTTGATACATCAAAGTTTAAGAAATAAAAAATTAGTAAAAAAATATATAGTAAATTAAATATTTTTTTATCATTTCCATACCACTAAATTAAAAGCAAACCAACAAAAAAATTGTTACATTGTAGGTAAGAAATATTTAATAAATTATTTAAAATGATATAAGCACGTCTCTATTTACAAATAAATATTACTTAATCAAACAATAATTTAAATTGGAAAGACAAGAACAAATATATAAAGAAAACAGATTTCATTTCAGACCGTAGATGGTTGAAATCTGGTCATTAAAATTAAGACGTGACAACATTTTTCTGTAGTATACCCTGGTTACTGACGAATGTAAGATATTTGACATTAAAAATTATATTATATATATATATATATATATATATATATATATATATATATATATATATATATGTATACTAAAATATACTTGTAAATGTAAACAACATCAATATTAAAATTAAAAACAATAGAAATTTATCTTTTTTTATAGTATATTTATTACACATTATATTTTAAAATAAATCAATGATTACTTTCAGTTTTGGTTTAAATTAACATTTTTAACAAGAACGAAAAAATAAATAATTTAAATATAAACATAAGCAGAAATTCCCATTTAAAAAAATATTTTAATCTTACCTTCTCGACGTTTAAAAGTAAGATTTCTATAGGGTGAGCTCATTAAATCGAACTGAGATAGAGCCATTCCTGGTACAAAACTTACACTTCCTTCATTTTGCCACTGATAAATTAATTGCCGTGACGTGTACGCATCTACGAAAAGAATTAATACTAAATTGAATGAAAATAGTTTGTTAATATAAAACTAAAATATTTTTTATGTCACAAAAATTGAAGGTTGGGTGGTTATGATCGAACAAACTTTAGTATTAAATTTATTTGATACATATTTGTTTAAAATAAGTAATTTTTAAATAATTGTTTTCTGTAAACATTAATACAAAGATATATTTTAATAAAAATATATTATAAATCTAAACTTGAAATCACATATTTTATATACGAAATAATTTTTTTACTCACTAGCATATATATATATATATATATATATATATATATATATATATATATTCACAACAAATAATACTCAAAATGAGACAAAATATAAACCATTTAAACATAAAAATAACCAAAAAAGTCGTATGAATGTCTTATAATCAACAGCGGAATGTCATATGATGAAATTATAGTATAAATTGTGAAAAGTATAGCTTAACATATCTCTATGTTAACAAAATTAATTTTAACTGTAACATTATAATCTATGCTTACATTGTAATGAATATGAGAACGTTAAAATAAATTGATATTAATGCTAAATATAATGTAATTTATTTTTGTTTGATATTTAGAAGTGATATGTTTATTTCATATATGTCACTTTAATTTAAAAGATATTTAATTTGATTTTAAAACATTCTTTGATTACAATTTTAATTAAATGCACATTTTATTTTTAGCATAAACTGTTATTATTCTTTAATTGGCTATTTAAAAGTTAAAAATGCACATAGACAAAAGACTGATTTCATATGAATTATTTCATGTTTTATTAGGTACAATTTAATATGTTATGTATAAAAAACTGTATTTTGTAAAAGAAGATTAGTCCTTCAAAATTTTTATAAAAACATGCGCGTATCTCGCTACATACATATGTGTTTATATAATACATATTCACGCAAATATTAGTGTGTATATATATATATATATATATATATATATATATATATATATATATATATATATATATATATATATATATATATATATATATATTCAACCACATGTTTATTAACACAACCACAAATCAACCATGTCTGAAAAGGGTAACATACTAAATAATGAAATCACATATTACAAATTGTGGTAAGTTGCCTTGTCGTCGAGGAACTAGTATATTATATATATATATATATATATATATATATATATATATATATATATATATATATATATATAATATTTATTATATGTCCTATTTTATTTATATTTGCATTTAATTTCAAAATGATCTTTAATAGTGAACGTTTACATGGAGTTCATAAGACGGAATTAAAAGATTTTACTTGGCTATATTGAAAACATATCAAAAATTAATATCAATTTTCAAATATACCAGTAAAATAATACCGAATAACAGAATTTCAATTCAATATTTTTTTAAAATCATAATTTGGTATTTTTAGCATTATTTACATTATTTATAAGATTCTCTTTTTTATAAATCACCACTAAGAATCAACATTTTTGGTAAATAGTTCTATCGATATTTTCAAATTTATGATGGAATAGTAATTTATATTTTTTATATAAGTTACATAAAACAAAAATATCTTTATTAATTATGAAGAAATTTTTGGATTCAAAAATTAAATATTAATAATATTTGAATTCGGATTTCTTTACTCAAATATAAATACATAATAATAATACTTACAACTTCCGAGTATCAAAGGACATGACTGACGGTCCATCGGAAAGTTTCTTAATTCCATTGGGCACTTTGCCTTTATTGTTAACCTAAAATCAATTAGTTCTTATTAAAAGAACCATCTTTTATTATTGAATTATTATTATTTTTTGATGAATTTTAAAATAATATTTATAAACAAAAAGATTTATGCAATATTTATAAACGATCTTTATCTTATAAATTTATCTAAAATATCCGAGCTATTATAATCGAAACCAGAAAAGCAGTTTTTTACTTTGCAAATATTTATATATTCATTGTCAACTTAACTATAAAAAAATATTTAAAGTGATAATACTAATATTAAATGTATGTACATATATATATATATATATATATATTATTTAAACAAAAAAGTATTTTAAAAATATCTTGGCTCTCTTTATTCTCGTGTTTAATCTTCAATCGCAATTATTTACGCTCGTATTCTCACTAATTGGTGTAAGTTGGCGAGACAGTACAAAATCGTTTTTGTACACAAGGACAAACTAATTGAAAATTGAATTGTTTATCCTTCTTCCAGGATATTCAAATTATTGTTAAAACATGTAGGACAAGAAGACTGAATAATTATATTTTGATTATTTTGTAACAAAATAAATAAAAAAGCATTTGTTTTCCTTTAATTGGGAATGGATATTCAATACATTAAACAATATAAATTGCATTATACATCATTGATTTAGTCTATTTCAAATTAAGTGTATATATATATATATATATATATATATATATATATATAAAATACAATATTAAATGATTATAAAAACAAGTATGTTTATATAAACCTTTATTAATAGGGCATCAAATAATTTGTATTTATAATTTTTACAGTTAAATAAGTTTAAATAAAAACCGTGAAAATTATATTGAATTTTTAAAATTCATTATTCCTTTTAATAATAATTTACAGGTGATGTAGGCTCGAAATGTTTATTTTATTAAGGTGGTGCAAAAATAATTGCGGTTTCTATCATTTTAAGTTTGGCGCCGATTTTTCTAATTACCGTTATCTTTTGTTATAGTCATGTAATACATCATTTTAAACAATGAAATTAGCACTACTGATTTCAGCGTGTCTATTGTTTTCATTCTTTAGTATTGTTGTACATAACTTCTTAAATTAGTCATAGAAAAAAAGCAAATTAGCGCGATTTTGTTGTATGAATTTAAATTGGGATATAAAGCAGCAGAAACTACTCGAAATATGAAATTTGTTTTTGGGAAAGGATAAATTATCAAACATGCAGGAACACTTGTTCAATAGTTTCGTAATGGAAATGAAAGCCTTGATGATGAGGAGGGCCGTGGACGTCTTTCAGCTATGGATAATAATAATTTAAGAATCATTATTGAAGTAAACCCACAAAAAACAACTCAAGAGGTGATAGAAGAATTCAATCTTGATCATTCAATAGTTTTTCGACATTTAAACCTAGTTGAAAAAATAAAAATGGTAGGTAAATGGATGCCATATGAATTAAACGAACATCAAGCAATTCAGTGATACGAAATCTGTGACGTCTGCTCTTCTTTTCCGTAACAATGATTCCTTTCTTGATCGCATTGTCACATGTGATGAAAAGTGGATTCTCTACAATAATCGGAAACGTTCATCACAGTGGCTAGACCGAGAAGAAGCACCAAATCAGTTTTCTAAACCGATGCTTCATAAAAAAATGATTACGGACACTGTTTGGAGGTCGACAAGTGCCATCATTCACTACAATTTCTTAAATTCTAGTGAAACAATAACAGCCTCAAAATAGTGTCTGAAAATTGAAAAAATGCATGCGAAGGTATTGTTTACGGCCATCATTAGTCAATCGAAGAGGACCAATTCTTCTTCATGACAACGCCCGACCACACCTCTCACAAATGATTTTAAAAAAATTAAAAGAACTGGGTTATGAAACCTTATCTCACCCACCTTATTCTCCGGACCTGTCTCCGACAAATTATCATTTTTTTAAATATTTGAGTAATTTTCTATGAGAGAAGGTTTTCAAAGATCAAGCATCAGCTCAAAGCGCTTTCGATGAATTCGTTAATTCTAGGACTCTAGAATTCTATCTTGTAGGAATCAACAAACTTGTATCCTGTTGGGAGAAATATGTGCAGGCCAATGGTTTTTATTTTAATTAATAAATAGAATTTTTAACTGATATATGCGTTTTTATACTTGATATGTAAAACCCGCAATTATTTTTGCACAAACTTATTATTTACTATCTTGACACATTTATAATAATCATATATGTATATGAGAAAAGTTAAGGCAGAAATTAAAAATGCATTTCATTAATTTTTATAGAATATTATCTTATTCATTTAAATGAATAGACATTTACTTATACAAATCAAATACTTCAAGTTTTAAATGTGCTATTTAATTATTATTTCTTAAAATAGAGAAATGTTTAGAAAAAAGTAAAAAAATTAAACATATACTGGTTATTTGATCATTTTAGTTATTTTAAATAAACTGCAAATTAATTGTTTTGGTATTTTTTAAAAAAAATCTAGAATCTAATTAATGATTTTATTTCTAAAGTGCACAAAACTATTATTTAATGACAAAGTAGTAAGAATTTTGAAACTCAAACAACCATTTGAATTTTAAACCAACTTGAATTCAATAGATAAGTTTATTGTTGTTCAATTCAGTACATTTGTGTGGTACAATATTTATATGTATTTAAAGATATTTTAGAATTAAGACTTTTAATCCGTCATTAAAGATATTAATCATTATAAATACGTTGAACGTACTTTTCATTTGAAAAATGTACAAATTGAGTTTAGTATTCAATTCATTTTTAAATGAAAACCAGCTACAAAAGTATACTCAGAACTTCAGTCTTTTATGTCTAGTCATACTCATGATGTCCAGAGAACAAATATACGAGTAATAATGATCAATGTTTTTGTAGCGTAAAATTCATTTTCTGTGCAAATGTTCAATTTATTATAGCACGTTGAAATGGTCGTACGGGCAGACTGTCAAAGTATACTGAAGTTTTTTATACGTTTTTGTTCATTATTTAATGAAACAATGATATATTATGTTGTCCAAAAATGAAAGAGATCATCACTTTAGAAGATATTGAGTTTTCCGAATTATTTTTTTACAATTGTATTCAATTTCGTATTTTCGATTCAACGCATTATCGTCAATTCAAACGTATAATTAAAAAACAACATTATTTTTTCAAAATAAAATCACGAAACTTTATTTATTATATGTAACAGTTAAATACCTTTTCATTAATATTACATATAACATCATAAGGATTTATCAATATATAAGAAACGTACCTCATAGAATATAATATGTCTCCATCTTGTGATATACGTAATAATTTATTTGGTACTGTAATAGTATGGACGTAAGAATTTTTACCGTTATAAAAATAAGTATCGGGTCTCCATATTCGTTCTAACATTTTTATAGACAAAGATAATGATTTAATTGGTCCAAGAAATGAAAGACGCTGATCTCGCCAATACTGCCGAAAATAACAATCCATGGAATATTCCTGAGATAAAAAGTGGAAAAATATAATTTTGTATGTTTTTTTTTTCACTATATATATATATATATATATATATATATGTATGTATGTGAGTTAACATGTTTAGAATGTGAGGGGCTATATAGTTTGTATATAATTTATAAAATAATTACAAACACTTACCATGTCTAATTCAGAAACTGGTCCCATACTTCTAATAAGAATATTTGTCTGAACAATAGTTGGCTGACCTGAAAATAATTTTAATTATAACTAGATATTACACATTCATTCCTTAAAATAATCAAAAATGTTTTTCAAATATCTAGAAGTGATAATATATTCGTTTTCTTATAATTAATTAAAATACTTAATATAATTAACAAAAAAAGAATTTTTTTTCTTAGCAATGTAAGAAAATGATATCTAGTATATTCGATTTTTACTATTTTTAATACATTCAAAATTTAATTTATTACATAAATATAAAGTATATGCACACATACACACACACATACACACATATATATATATATATATTGTGTATGTATTTATATTTTTTATATATGAAATTGTTGATGCGATAAAAATATAAATGTATTTATTTTCTTTGAACTGTTTCAAAAACAAGTATTTTCGTATAAAATTACATACAAATTCTATTTAAAATTTAATTTAATAAATTGATGTGTCGTCTCTTGTAAGGTCTGTTAAATATCTCAGCGATTTTGTAATTTTATTCGCTGATTATATTACTCTTATTTAAAGCAAATTTAATTCAACCGAAAAGAACATATTTTCTGTCAAAATTAACAGGATATTTAAGAGAAATTTACATATCTTCGGACGTGTTTTGAATATACGACACTTGAATTTAAGATTTAGGTGCATAATTCATTAATTTAATAATTAAAGAACATCGTAGTGAATTCAAATAGAGAACGTTTTACGCAAACTGTTTTATAAATTAATCCAATTTATTTCATTGAAGAAATAGTGTTTTATACTATGTATTCTCTTATTAATTAAAATAAATACAAACGATTAAAGAATTTTTAAATTTATATTTAGTGTAAAAAATTGAATATATAAACACACACACACACACATATATATATATATATATATATATATATATATATTCCAATAGACTGTATGATTATAAAGAAAAAATTGTAACTAAATTTATTTTTAAATTTAATTTATGCATAGATAGATAAATATTTAGGATTTATGAACCCGTTGACAACTAACGTCATTAGTACCTTTAATTTACGACATCAAAAGGATTGTTTAACATTGTTTTAAACCTTAATGCTTCGTAAGCAGATAATACGAAATGATCTCAAAAAGTCACGAAAATGTTCTCATCTTGACACCTATTATTTACTAACATCACAATCAAATTATACTGTACAAAAGTAATCGTAAAATTTGAACTCGTTAGTAAGATTCAATTCCCAAGTTTTAGTATATCCACAATTAATATAATATATACACGTTTATAATACAATATTAATAATAAAAAGAGTCATTCTATTAACTTTTTTTTTATTAAATAAATATTTTAATTATGCAATATAAACTACATTTTAACCACATTAAATACTATAATACAGAAACAAATTTAAACAAATAATATATTTATATTAAAAGTAATTATTTATTAAATTAATGTCTTTATGAATTCTGAGTTATAATTATTTTAACATAAAAATAATGTACATGAATGCATAAAAACATAATCATTTCATTTCCAATTTGGTTTATAATATATATATATACATCATTTAAGAAGAAGTATAGTCTAAAAAAATATATACAAAATAAAAAGTTAATTACCGTACCCTTAAATAAATATTTATCCAAAACTATTGAGGGAAACTATTAAACTTAATACTGACTAACTAGAGCAACAAAGTTTTGTAAAATGTGTATTAAAAACAAGTTAGTCATATTCGCCATATTTTACTGAAATACAGACTAGCCAGAGCTTGTTGCTGAAATTGTCGGCGTGTGATGTTTCCACTTGTTTTGTTTTCGCGGAGAATTCGCGGCACGATAAGGATTTATGTAAAAGGAATTCGCTTGTGGTTTACGGTAAAGCTATGAGGAGTACACAAATACACTTGCACGTACATATATTCATGCATACATTTAGCAGTTATTGTCGAGGAACTAAACACGAAACACTCCAACGTCGTATAAACATCCCATGGCTGTAATTGTAACCACAATATAAATTTGTCACAATTTCAACGTGTCAATATTAAATTAGAGATCCTTCAATCTCTATGATAATACAACATGCTTATACAAAAAGTTAAAAATTCGATAGTATGTAATTGAGAACGATTCTATTTATTTGAAATAATATATTTTATAAATCGTTTAAGATTTATTTTCAAAAAGAGTATATTTTTTCAAAAAGAGTATATAAGAGTATATTTCTATTCGTTACAAGCAAATCGTTTTTTTAATAAAAAATAATAATTAATTATCTGTTAAGAATTCTATTTCTTAAAAAATAATGAAGCCTACTGCTTAGTCATTGATTTAAAAAATACACTAATTGAAAAAAATGCTCTTTATTTTATTTAAAAAATAAAAATAAAATTATACATTCATATAATGTTGAAAAATAAATTTATTAAAAGTGCAGTAGTATATTATAGAACAATTTAAAAACAATATTAAAGAAATATTATGGTTTGAAAAAAAATATTTTAAAAGGAAATAGCATTGTCAAATAATATGTAAATTTCTCAAATATAAAACAACAGCCCGAAAATACTAATATAGCACAATTCCTTAGAATAAAATACAATTACTTTACTGAATAATAGTATTTTGATCTTTATTATTTTACAGATTAAAATTATTTATTCATACAATTATTTTATATAATATTTACTCACCATTCACACAAGTATACACACACATGCATATATATATATATATATACATATATATATATATATATATATACATATACATATATATATATATATATATATATCATGAGAAGAAAAGTATAACAATACATTGATTATTTTTTGAAAAATATAGTTATAAACTTCTATTCAGTTGTTATAGTACTGAATTTGACTCGTTAGGAATTAGTCATTGTTAATTTATGAAAAGTTTATTTTACAAATAGTTTAAATTTAATTAAAAGTGTTTTTTATTTTATATTTTGCGATTTATGTTTCAAGAAATTATCAAGAGATAAAAAAATAAACTTCTAAAATGTCTTTTGTCTCAGTAAAGAGTGTATTTAGGTATTTACCTAAAGAAATTTCAAAGATACCGCGTTAATATGACATTTTTCTAGACAAGAAATTATGATACAGGAAAAATGTTTTAGTTTCAAAGAAATATTTCTTACATTTTTCGGATGTTAAAGAAATTCTGAAGGATATTTCTATAGTACAGTAGTATAAAATTATTTTTATCTTATTTTGACACCAATTATCTGTACAAAATTCTGGTGTGAAAAATATATTATTCATTTTTACAACTTTCTTTTGTAAAATCAGTATTTAAATGTTGAATTTATTTCTGGATAAATAAAAATCAAAATAATTATTAAGTAAAATGTATATATATATAAATATATAGATATATAGATATAAATTTATAAATGAAAGTACATATATTTTTAAATGGATTGAAAATATTATTTTTATTCATATATATATATATATATATATATATATATATATATATATATATATATATATAGATAGATAGAGAGAGAGAGAGAAAGAGAGAATGAGAGAGAGCTTGTATTTGTATGAAGATTCAAATCTCTCGTAAGAAGCTTACTGAATGAAAAGAAGCTGTATCAATTTCAAAGAAAAAAGAATTTTATCATTTACAGAAATCAATTCATATTTATATTTTGCTGTAAATCTTTTTTAAACACATTTTATATTTTTATAAAAATTATTAACGTTTAGCAGATTAAATTTTTAATTTAAATTTTATAATTATAAGAGATAGTTAACTTGTCAAACGTATTTTTGTATTCATTTCTATAATATAGATTTTCTATATTTTATAAAAAAAGACTTCTTTATTCAATAAAAAGTACAAAATGAATAACATATTTCATTAATTTTCATAGAAATCAAGTAACACTTTTCAGAATATATTTTAAAATAAATTTTTCATAAAATATGTGTATTTAGTTGGTTGGTTATTGGGGTTTTAAGTGCGCTTCAACAGCATGTATATTGGGGAATTTATATGAGCTATATCATCATTTCAATGTATATCATACATTTTGCAGCAGATTAATGGAGTCTTTTTGATAGTCGACTTCTTTTATTAATATTAATCTATTGGTTGAATTAATCAAGCATTACTCTAATGTATATTAACCTATTTTCCAAATATTTGTAGTAAATATTAATTTTTAACTAAATTATTTTAATTTTCGAAACATCAAATGCATGATTTTATAACGTTATTTATTTAAATTAATAAATTTATTAATTTGAGATGATGATTTACTCTTCGATGGAAATTATTTAATAATAAACTTAATGTAGATATTCGTGATAATAAATTAAATAATGTTCTAGATTTTTAAAATTTCGTAAAATAGAGAGGTAAAATGTGCAGTGAGACACTATCCTTAAATACACTAAATTTAACAACTATCTAGAAGTTACTTCCACCACGTAAAATATATTTGACCTATATTCCAAAAATAGCGAACATGTGATATTTGTGTGAAACATACGATATCTATATAATAATATTTGTGAAAAATATTTAAGTGAATAATTATATATTAATAATTCATTAATTTTTTAACGGTTCAAATATTATAGAGTAGTGATATTTAAAATTTAAAACACTAAATAAACTTACCCACAAATTTATTTTTTTGTAAATATTCACTCTCTTTTCAGAAGCTTATTATGTTTAAGTTTAAACTACCGAAAATTATTTTACGAACCTGTATTATAAAATGTTTACACAATAGTCATTTTGAGTATTCATTTAGATACAGTTCGAAAATTTATCATACAAAATTCAACAGATAAATATAGCTGTTTGTTAAAAACCGCTCCAGATATGACGAACAATCATATGCAGTTCAAGTAGTTTCTATGTGTGAAAAGTAAAAGAACACACATTGATGTGTTTGTGATGATGCTTCAGAGTAACAAATTACTATGTAGCTTTACCATTCTGAGTAATGACACTGACAATGTATATCAACGTGAGCTGAAATCACAGGTGATCTACATGATACAAATGAGGAATATTTCGAGTACAAAGAACTGAAAACACTTTTCGAAATTAATTTTTGGTTTACTTAAAAAAGAACTCATACCAATTGTTTAATCATAGTCGATGACTTTTATTTACCTTCTAATTATTTATTCCAAAAATTGTAACAAGTTACAGAATATAGACGACTATATTTGAAATTAAACCGTTTTTGATATTTACAAAATCTAAAATTAATATATTATTATATACATTTTAAATATAATAGTTAGTATTAATCATAACGTACATTAATTTAAAAAATACTTATCCAAATATTAATATCGATGAAAATATATTATCGATTATAAATTTTTAACAGTAATAAATTTAAACATTTTAATCTTATATATATATATATATATATATATATATATATATATATATTTAAGTACAAGATAATAAAATTGTATGACAGAATCATAAAAATGTTTAAAAATAATCTTGTGGAAAATAATACATATATGTGTAGATATAAAATCATATTTGGTTATATTGAAAAATTATGCATTCGATAGTATCTTACCTTTACCATGTGTGGGCAGCTGCGAACTTTCATAGTTTTTCAGTAGGTTTTCTAGTACCATTGTAATATTTCTGCTGACAACATCATTTCCCGGCGTTCTTTTAACAATTTTCGTAAACGTTCTATTATGAAATAGTTTAACATTTTCATAATGTGTCGTCGGATGTTCAAATACTAATGATGCATGTTTTCTATTAATTAATGTAAAATTTGTTGCTGAATATATTCTTGCTGGTTGTTTATCCAAATGAAATGAATAAACAATTTGAAGAGACGTATTCAAAATGAATCTACAACAAAAGAAACAATTATTTATAATTTTATATACAAATCGTATTATAATTATTTCATATACCAAAAGATATAAATATGTGAACTTATAAAATCGTATATTTAAATTTTCAACTTTATGAAAGATGCATCAAATTTTATAGTTTGTTAATAATTTTATAAATATGGAATAACAAATTGTATCTTAAAAATATATACTTTTTATATAATAAAAATTACAATGAAAAATGTATATAATTTCAAAAAATAATTATATTCAAATTTAATTGTCTAAACACATTAAATTTCTGCTGATTCTTTATACAGTATAAAGAAGGCTTTTAATTTAATGTAAAGTTATATATATATATATATATATATATATATATATATATATATATATATAATCTTGTTAAGACATAAAGAAAACAGAAGTATCGAAGAACCAATAAGTTACCCTTACTGTTAAATTAACATTGTTCTTTAATGGAACAATAAAATGAATTATGTTTTATTTTCCAAACATGATATTCATGTTTTCAATTGAAAGAAAGAGACTTTTGGAAATGTAAACTGAGATTTTACACAATATTTAGTTGCGTTTTTTTATTATTACTAGGAGGAGTCTCCCCCTACTGACTGAGCTCGCCTATCCCCGACGAAACTTCGCCATCGCCAGCTCCCCCCCATAACAAATAACAAAAATTGACAAATTATACACACAAAATAATCTGCGTAAAATGTAAAGTCGTAAGATTTTTATTGCAAAAATTTATTATAATTAACATAACAAAATACAATGTTAAAATGTGTAGCAATTTTTTTGACTCTAAACTTTTAGTGAATACAATATTTTGAATAAATGTCATCGTATACATCTCTTTCGTTATACACAGTGAGAGAGCTACATACATGTGACTGATGCCAACCAATCAGAACACGTCATCCCATATGATCGTCTCAGCTAATCAGAACACGAATAATCGGTTATACATAAGGATCAAGTTTTAATTTTTATTAATACAGAGATATTTTCTTTAATAATCATGTTATTTTTTATATTTTATTTGCTATATATATATATATATATATATATATATATATAGAGAGAGAGAGAGAGAGAGAGAGAGAAAGTGAAAGATATTTTTTATGTAATTTTTTATGAATGCTTAATTTTTTCTATCATTAATTCTTCGTAGTAAACTCACTAATGACATATATTAAAAAAATATTTATACCAGCATCTACATATACGTATACATATATGCGTCGTAATTTATAAGTAAGGAATAATGTTCGATTATTTATATCATTTATTTCTTTTAAAAACAGAACTCTAAATACAAGACTTGTCTTAAAAGGATGTCTTATATTTTTTATTATAAATGCTGTTTTCATTATGACAATTATTTATAAATAAATGAAAAAACTGTTTATATCTATATTATGGTATTTAAGTGTATATACTTCGAAAGTATTTTTTTTAAATTTAATTAAATATGAATTTAATCAGCATTACTCAAATTAATATTATTTAAATTTCTTTGTAAGACTTAAATAACTAGGATACAAAACGATATTCATCTTTCTATTTAAGTAAACAGACATATTTAAATCAATTTAATTTAATATTATTGGCAATATAGGTATATATGTATAACAATTTCTTTCTCAATCTAATACAAAGAAATAGGAATTTACTGAAATCTCAATTTCAAATATATATATATATATATATATATATATATATTCAATTTTATTATATATAATTAATGCTTATAGTAAGTAACTAATTTTATCTACTTTATTTAAAATGTAACACGTATTTATTGACAGTTCTCCCTGTCATACCGCAATTCGCAGCAATGCAATGATGTGTTTCCCCCTTCCTGCGCTTTTACTATACATAGCTGACTGTTAAAGGCAACAAATAACGAACGCCGGAGTGCCTTAAATGGACGTTTCTATTCTCCAAATAGTTCCCTTTCGTACCGCAACATGACTCTCGAAGTGTTGAGATACGATAGAGAGCACTTAATATAGAACTATATTTTAAGCATAAACTAAATAAAAACAATACAGTTCTGACACAATGGATGAATTGCCTTTCACAAATGAATTGTTTTCTTGCTCCATAAACCATAAAACCATTTTTTCATCAAAAATATTCAATAAATCATTATTGATTTTTTATAATTGTTTCTTATGCAAATTTTAAAATGTTTATGTACCTAGGCACTCTAAAGTTGATGATATCTCCATTAAAATGCATATGAATCAAAAATGCAACAATCAACTATTGAAAAGGAATCAATAATGATATATTAAATAATTTTGACCAGATTTTTTTTGTGATATGTGAAGTAAAGAAGAATTCACTTGGGAATGCAGATGAAAAAATTCATAAATTTAACTATATTAATAATATATACGTGAATCTTTTTTCAATAAAGAGATTTATTATAATGCTTTTTTGTAAATCAAACTGAGTATATATATATATATATATATATATATATATATATATATATATATATATATATGTAGTAGCAGTACAAAAGTGTACTCATTTATTTATTTTAAATATGTATATATTTTAAGTAGCCTAAATTATTTTTTTTTTAATATTGCATTAATTTCTTATCGTTTTACAAGGAATCAATAGTATACACATTTTAAAAATGACTACGAGTAAAAAGATTAATCAATAGAATTCTTTATTTTTATTAAATTACATAAATTTTATAAAATAGCCTTCGATTAAGGTAAATTTTTAGAGAACCATTTATACCATCATCGTACTTCACACAATATTCTCTTTGAATACACTTTTTATTCAAATAACGATATTTCATCAAATCAGATTTGGTAAGAAGATAATGAATTAATTTGCCATTATCCTTTAATCGCCAAATGATTTGGTGCAGAAAAACCACGATAAATTTCAAATTCAATTTCACGGGGCAAAACGTAATTACGAGAGAATCGGTAACCGTTGATGGTGAGACCAAAGGACCGGAAATAAATGAATAGAGAAAATGTTGTTTTACAAAATGTATCTCGTTTAAATTTGCGCTTTGAATTGACACCAGGAAATAGTTTATATGCGTGAAAAAATCGTTTAAATTCGCGTTGTTAATGCTTTTAATGTACTTTGTAATTAAACTTATTTTCTGTTTTCAACTGTTATTTTTTAATATTATCTAATAATAATGAACTTTTCAGTTTTATTTATTTTTACACTTAGTACATGTTTTATCAAATTGAGCCACATGATTGTAAAAAATATAAAAAGGTAACAATATTATTTTCATTACATTCTATTCATACAAATAAAGTAATACCATACTGGTGTTACAAGTTGTGTAAATTAAAATTCTAGTCTAACAGAAAATTTGTTTTTATTTTTATTCTAATTTTAAATTATATATACTATAATATATTATTAATAATTAATTATAAATGATCTGAGTATATATTACTTCAAGTAATAATAAATATATTAAGAACATTTGTGATACTTATTATTCAAAATAAGCATTCATATCAAACAAATTGATAACAGAAAATAAGGTTATATTTTTCTATTATTTTTTTAGACGCTGTTATTATTCTTATAAGTTTTAACTATATTTATTGCCTTTTTAATTAGTTACTAATTAATTCAATAAAAAAATAAAAGAAATCTTTGCCAAATACATTTTTAAATATTTTTCGAACATTACGATGGCCAATATATTTTTCATCAGTCATCAATTATACATGTATATAAAAACATATACGTATATATATATATATATATATATATATATATATATTATACACACACACACATATATATATATATATAATCTGACATTTTGAAATAAATAAAATTAAAATATTGTATTAATTATAAAGTTCTATTTATTGTCGAAATTTAAATATTAAATTTTAATGCGAGAACAAACTATTTTTTTAAAGTTTTTATTTTGTGATAAATTAATACATCATAAAATATTTAAGTATATCTAATTACAATTAAAAATATAATTATTATTAATTATACCGTACAACTCTGAGCACATTTTGTAATAAATAATAAATTTCAAAATAAAATTAGTACAAGCATTCCTTTAAGTAAAAGTGCTATGCCGTTTTTTATTAAAATTTACTTCACACTAATATTTAAATCTGTTTTATATTCATCTAGTACTTTTTTACCACTTGACTTCTTTTACGCGAAACTCAAGTGTAACATCGTAATATCAAAAGATGATGAACAGACCATTATGCATATGTCCACAAATAAATTAGAGCGTTTCTATCAAATACCTAAATCCTTAGTCAAACATAAATCATAGAACGTAAATAACGTTCAATCATACCACTGTCAAATGAACAGAGAATCACGTTTGTACTTAGTTGAACCGTGCAAATTATGTATTAATAAAGTGGTATTTTCATGAGTTAGTGATTCCGTTGGCGTTTCTTCTATAGGAACAGTTTTTATCTTGAAACAGTAGTAATACCGGTATCACCACCTCTCTTGAAAGCGATCATTTCACCTCAAACCCATTTTCACTAGCTCTTTTGTCACGGTAACTTCATAACAAAACAATTGTTAAGTCAGCAATTTAAAGAAAAGGCTTTCGTTAGAACAGTTAACTATATTTATTTCCATCTTTGTTCATTTTAAGTCAATTTTCCTTTAAATTGTCGATCATTGAAACACTGGTAATTTTATAAATGTAAAATAAATAGATTACAAGTTTCAATTTCACACTAACAGTTTACATTGATTTTGAGTTTAGTTCTTAAAAAGACAATAAATATCAGTTTTTAAACACACACACACACACATATATATATATATATATATATATATATATATGTACATATATATATATATATATACATATATATATATATATATATATATATATATATATATATATATATATATATATATATATATATATATATATATATATATATATACTTCATTTGTTATATTTTTATTATTTCAATAATTTTTTTTATAAAAAAATAATTTTAAGTCTATAGTCCAATATCAAGTCTAGTACCAATATCAAACTAAAATTAAAAAAAGTAATTTTATATTATTTATTTTCTATATTGCGTTAACAAATATTTATATTCTCCGTCTTATTTGCTAACAGGTGATTTTACTCGAAGAAAATCATATATATATATATATATATATATATATATATATATATATATATATATAATTTATGGACATGTATATGAATTACTTATGAATTATTAAATTTACTGTAAAATTTATGTAGGAATGAATCTTGAGTCGTCCTAAAAATTATAAACAAATAATCATCATTGAATGTTTTCTATTCTAGGTGATTACTAATAAATCCTCGAATATAAATCGTTAGCACGTCAGTTTCAAAATTTGAATTTAAAATTGTTTGCGTGATTGTCAGTGAAATCATGCATCTGTGTACATTATTGTCATCTTGTGAAATTTACATATTTTAATATTGATGGTATTAATTTGTGGTAAATCGATACAAGTATTCACTAACATGATTTTTTAACGTTTGTGATTTTTACAAGTTGAATAATAATTTAGTTATTTATTCAATTGAATTGCCAGCATAAGCGTAGTACATTACACATGTATACAATTTTTAAGTATTTCAAGGGGTTCTAAGTATTCATCAATTTAATTTATATAACAATGTAAATTTGAGTTAAATGTTTTTTTAAATGATATTTTCACTGAAAGTATTTTTTTACATAAAATAGAACTAAAAGTAAATACATTTTTATTGTAGTATATTCATTATATTATTTAAAAAATAAAAAGAATTAAAACGAAAAAGAAATTATAAAAAATAAATACTTTTCGTTTGTAATTTATATATATATATATATATATATATATATATATATATATTTATATATATATATACATAGAGAGACAGAACTAATTTTATTTTGTCAGTAAAATATTTAAGTGAAAAACATGAATAATGTTACATTTATTCAATTCAATTTCAAATTTCTAAACAATATACGTTTGTAATTCGGCATTATACTTTAAAAAATGAAAATGTTCATAGACAATTCTTTGATGTCAGAAAAACATTTTTCTAATTTTTACAATTCTGAATTGAATACATTTTTTTCAGTGTTAAAGTGTTCACAAATTATGAAGTTTATTATAGTTATTTCTTTAAAAAAAAAGAAAATTAGAATGTTGCTGTTCTGATGGTATATAATTTTGTATGTATATGCATATACGCATATATACATACATACAAACACGCATATATATATATATATATATATATATATATATATATATATATATATATATATATATATATATAAAGTAGGAGATTAGAAAGGGTGCAGTAGAATACACGTATTACTGTAATATAGTTTTACACATAAAATGCTATTGGATTAGAATCGCGACACTGCTAGTAATTTATAACAGTATTAAAATACAGATGAGAAGATGAGCCATTTGTACATAATGTAATTTTTTGGTAAACATGTTTCAAGCGTATAAATTCATTTTATTAATGAAAGAATAATAAGCATAAGAGACAATATAAAATGGAAGATATTTCATTCATACATTAAAATCGTTTTGAGAATAAATTATTCCCCTATAATTAAATCATTATGTTTTTCATAATGTAGTACAATGTTAAATATATGTATATATATATATATATATATATATATATATATATATATATACATAAGATTTAAACAAAAGATTTTAGTGATTCATGAAAATATTAAAAAAATATATTATTTTATAATATTTATTTCATTTACAATAAATATACAGAATTTGACTAATCATATTTGAATTTGTTTATATAAATTAAATATATTTTTTTCTAGATTTCTTAATTTTAAATCTGTATATGTATTTCGTTATCCGTGTATATATATATATATATATATATATATATATATATATATATATATGTATATGTATGTATATATATATATGTATATATATAAATATATATTATCATTTATTTATAGGGATTTCTTATAATATTATATAAAAAGGTTTTTTTTATTATTATTACTTGTGTGTAGTTGAAAAAAGTCTAATATCTAAACAATATACAATGTTCCATAATCACGAGCTGCAAATAAAATAAAACAAATATACACGATATTATTTTCTTTTCATAGTAAACAGTACAGTGAAGAGAAACTAAAATAATGCTTTTTTACTTTTCGTGGTGTCCACTGCTATTAATTTCAATTTAACATCTTTAGCTGACACCATAAATAATTTAAATCTCATTTCATTCTATGTTCTTCTGTACTATGTTATACTATTAAGGTACTTCTTAAATGTTAACATACTTTATTGTTTTCTATTATGTTGACATTTAACACTTTAGTTAAAAATATACAGTAATGTTGCGAAAAGAATAACAAATGAATTATAATATATATATATATATATATATATATATATATGTGTGTGTATATATATATATATTATATATATATATATATATATATATATATATATATATATATATGTATATCTGTGTGTAAAATTTTTCATGAGTTCACTCAATTATTTAATTAATCAACTGTTTGCCACTTAAGTAATAATTTTAATAAAATTTGTTCAAATTCTTACCCATTATAAGAGAACAGTTTTTCTTATAAAGTAACGTACATCTTGTGCTTGTTTTATAACAGTTTTTAAAATTATTTACAAACGTTTTATTTTAAAAATAAAATATCGGAAATATGTATTATACATAAATTATTGTCTAAAATCTTATACATTTTTAAAAATAATATGGTACACAGATTAATCACATAGATAAATTTTATAAAATAATATGTTTCATTTAATTTTTTTTTAAAAAAACTGTGTGATAATCCTATATAATTTGTTTTCATAACTTAAACATGTCTTAAAATTGAAAAAAGATATCGTTTTGTTCAATTTCAGTCCAAAAACTTAACTTACTAAAAAATGAATTATCTATTTCATAATTAATGTAGAAAAGAGAAACGGCTTGAAAGACTGATAATTGTTTCATAGATATCCAAATGACAAACGAGAAATGTATGTCAAATTTATAAAGTTTAATAACATGAAACTGAAACAAAGTATTTAAAGATTGTTAGTTTAAAAATTTTCTACATAGTATTTAATTTCCATCCAATACTTTCTTAAACATATATATATATATATATATATATATATATATATATATATATATATGTAATATATATATATATATATATATATATATATATATATAATAACATATATTTGATTTTAAATTATAGAAAAGTATATAGAGAATTTTTGAGGCCTAGGAACAAAATGAAACTTAAATATTAATTTATAGTCATATTTGAAAACACTTTTGTTTTTCTATAAAAACACACATGTGCTATATACATATATATATATATATATATATATATATATATATATATATATATATATATATATATATATATATCTATATATATGTGTGTGTGTGTCTGTGTGTGTATATATAGAAAAATATAAAATAGTTTAGTATTTCAAGCGTTACATATTATATTTTTTAAGTTAAAAAATGTTGAAAAGAAATAAGCTATATCACATTCTACACTATTTTTCACAAAATTTTATACAGATATTCTTTTCTTTTTAAACTTGTTATATAAAAATGATAAATAAATTAAATAAAGAATTTGTCGATAATAAATGTTGTAAAGAATACTTTTTTTATTATGCACACTTAGATGAAAATTATATCATTCTTAGAGCACTTAATTATATAAAAATATATTTCTGTAGACTAACGCTCTGAGGATGATAGTATACCGCCATCGACACACATTATTAAAAATAAAACTTGGTCAATAATCAATTACTAAACGTTTTTGATCAAAAGATTTTTTTGGTTTCTGATGAATAAAAAAATATATTTAAAACTTAATTTTGTCACATTACGAAAAACTATATTGTGAATTAATATTTCGAATAAAATATGTAACATATCCAATTAATATAAAAGTATCAAATTTGTATATATATATATATATATATATTGTAAAAAACTATAAAATATTATTAAAAGTATATATATAGAACTATATTAGTTACAATTAGCACAATTATATAAATTAGTATTTATATATTTTTTAATATTAATTTAAGTTTGTATCGAATAACTTTAATTATCTTATACAAGTTACTTGTTTAATTGGCTTCGAGCTGTGATAAATGAATTATATTATTTAGTTCATTTCTGAACTCTACGAAAATTAGTTGATTCATTGTCAAAATAACGAATTTAATGATAAATGGACTGTAAAAATATTAATATATTGCCACAAATAATGAATATCAAATGAGAAAACGCTCTTAATAAAAAATATTCTAAAACAAAAATAAATATTTATTTTTTGATATTAATATATAATAAAATATATATTTCCTGAATAAATGACAAGACTATTTTTAAAGATGTAAACAAAAAGTTATATATAACATAAATATATTTGTTTATTTTTGTGCTAAATATACAAAGAAGAATATTATATTTTTCAATATATCAAAAACGTGTGTAGAACTACGTTACATGGCTTAAACTTCTAATAGTCTTATCTGTATATATTCATAAGTATTCTATTAAATACTTTATTTTTTAAAATATATGTAACAAAATCTATTTTGTACATGTTATAAAATATATTATAATAAAATTTCACCATCACATTTCAATAGTAATATTTATAATGTTTAAATATGTCTAATATACTTTGCATTGGATTTATAGGTAAATTTCAATATTATAGACATAAAAGAGTAACCACCCTTTGGAGAAAAACTTAATAATTTATACTTTATACTGTAAGCTGTAGTGTTGTTGAAATACCTATGTTTTATCTCATTTATTTATTTATATATATATATATATATATATATATATATATATATAAAGCTAATTTTGTATTCCTTGAATTTAAGAATATTAATTCAGAACAATTTTCATTATTAATATTTTTATTTTTATTAGATAATATAAAATATTTTTGAGAAATTTCGACAATCATTATTATTACAAGATAATTTAATTAAAAAAAATTTAGACTTAAATTCTAACGTAATCGTTTAGGAAAACAATAATAAATATATCTTAGACTGACAAGAAAAATAACTTAAGTTTATAAAAAACTTAAATATTTTAATACTAAAATTTTATAAGAAATTAAATGAAAATCTTGACAAAATTACTTAACATAAAAGAAAATAGTTCGGCTAAATTATCTGTATAAAAAAAATATTAATAAAAAAAAGTTCTTCGGAAAGTTTAAATGACGATTTTTCTACAATATATTTTCTAAATTAACAACAAACACTCAATAATTAGTAAATCAAATATATAATGATTATAAATTAACATATAATTACATTCAAATATTATACTACATTTGTACTATAAAAAAAAATATTTTAAATGTAAAATTCAACATTATTCTTGCTGTTACAATTAAATGTGTAAAATAAAGTACATAAATACACACACATACATAAGGTACACATTCTTACATAAATATATATGTATATATATATATATATATATATATATATATATATGTAAGATATATTTATGTAAGAATGTGTTAGTATTTTACCTTTTATAACTGTGTATGAGAAAGTCACATTGTTAGATTCACTAAAATCTTCGTTTTAGCCTTTCCATACATATTGATAAGCGTATCAACTTACACAGGCGACGGTAAAAAGATTGTTTACAAAATATATTTTCGAAAAAATATTTGATCATATTAATAAGAACACAATATTCTTTATAAAAGAGAAGATATCTGATATTTTTAATATATGAAACATCGTTATTGACATTAAAGTTTTTTAAGAAATATTATGTACACACATACACACACACACGTATATATATATATATATATATATATATAGATAGATAGATAGATACACACACACATTATATATATACATATATACATACATATATATATATATATATATATATATGAAAATATGAATTTATATTGAATAATTTTAATATTAATTGATTAATTTTGAAAATATTTTTTCATAAAACTACTAAAAACAATTGTAATCCTTTCATATGTACACAGACACAATGTAAAGAAATATAATTATGTAATACAACAATTTATTAAATTAATGAATGTTATTAAAAAAGAATAAAAATATATTTACTAAAATGACTTTAGAAAGATCATACATATATAAATAATAATACTACTTTATAACAGCATGCTTAAATATATTATATGAAAATATAGAGATAAAGAGTTATAATACTCACAAATGGTAT
Source organism: Acanthacorydalis orientalis (assembly GCA_034766995.1). NCBI lineage: Eukaryota > Metazoa > Arthropoda > Insecta > Megaloptera > Corydalidae > Acanthacorydalis > Acanthacorydalis orientalis. Next base: position 31,191,831 of record CM068313.1, on the reverse strand, counting down.
ATGCTGTGGCACTTCATTTTAACATCTACGGTTGCAGACAAGAACTAAAAGGAGGATGTCAAAAGAACATCTTGAAAGATATTATTTCAGTAGCAACAAAAATTTCCAATTTAAATCTTGGCGTCTGCGATACTCGTCAAACATTTGTCTTATTCGATTGTCACCTGTCTTATCAAAACCGAACGTGCACGAATGATATATTATTATGGAGCGAAAAAAAGTGTGTTTTTTTCGAACACCATATTAGCAACAAATAAACAAGTAACAACACTCGGACTAATAAAGAAGAGCGCGTTGTATGAAACGTTTTGTATCTTTTATCGATGATGAAAACTACGTCTCCTTTGTCTTCACTAAATGGTGGTCGACGCAGCCGCTACACAGATCAAGCAATCGGTGTCGCGGAAACAACAGACGGACGACAACCGTGTTGTCTACGTCACGTTGTAAAACTTTTCAAACGCGACGCCAACAATAATACGCATGCGTTGGTACCAATCCACCAATAGTGAAAGAGATTTATAAGAGGCTGTGATGATTTTACACATCAATGGTTTATTTCAATTATATAATGGTTCATACATCATTTTTTTAAAGGAGCGTTTATAAATTTATTTTTTACTTTTAAAACACCATTAAAAATAATCACATACAAACCTTTACCCTTTAACATATATCTACATAACAGTATATATGCACACACCACGTATATATATATATATATATATATATATATATATATATATATATATATATATATGTATATATATCGTAATTACTTTCGCAAATCATTATAAATAATGAAATATATCGTTTTCTTAAAACACATAAATACTTTTATTTCATACAAAAATCGTGAGAGCACTTCTTTGATCATTAAAAACCACATTACCTACTATTAACTTGACAATTCTAACTTTCTATAAATATGTTTCAATATTACCAACATACCCACTATAGATAAAGACAATATTATAAATGACAACATAAAAATTCTATTTAAACACAATGTAAATAGGAATGAATCTTAACAGTTATAACTTTTTAATAGCAACAATACTTTTCTAATATTTGTAGGCAAATGACAGACAACCTATGATATTAATATATAAAATGACATATTTTTTTTCATTTTTTCTACATAAATAAATAAATATCTATTTGAATAATAATAATATAATAATGTACTTTTGTTTGCATGCATGTAAATTAAAAAAATAATTTAAATAAAGTATTGTATTTTAAAAAATCAACTTTTGTTGAGAAAAAATTAAATTAAGAAATTCACTTTTTATGTTATAATAAGGAATGTTTTTAAAAATATAAAATTTTCTACGTAATATAAAAAACATAGAATAAAATAAAAATCCTTTAATATTTTTAATTAAAAATGAATAATAATTTATTATATATAATCTATATATATATATATATATATATATATATATATATATATATATATGCATATAAACTTTTATACCAAATTAATTTCCTTGATTCTTAATATCGTTCTCATTTAAAACAATCTTAAGAAAATTGAAAAGTATGTTTTTTTAAAAAAAATGTATTCGCTTGTAACATATATATATATATATATATATATATATATATATATATATTAGTTTCAAATTACTGACAAACGTGCAAAGTTTAGTATTCAAAACGTATTTTATATAGTAAAAAGTTGTTTGAAGAAGTATGCTATTATTACTTTCAATTTATTTTATTCCCATTTATTTTATTTATATACCTACAAATAGTTCTATATACTTTACTAAAAATTTACTGTTAGATTAATTTATTCTGAAAAACTTCATATATGAGTAATATTTAGAGAAGTTTAAAATGGATAATAAACATTTGTTTACAAAATTCATCAACACGTAGATGAATATCGAACAGAATTAATGTAACTTTAGCATATCTCATACATAATATTTCATATAGTATTCGAACATATATTGATATAAAATTAATTAAAATAACGAACAAATCCTTAAAAGAGTTGGTCGCAATGTATGACAGATTTTTTTTTTTTTATTATCATTGAAATACAAATGTATCATTCTGTTATGAATACGGTGAGAAATTGATTATTTTTGCTTTATACTTACAATTTATTTACATTTCTTTTTTACTTCAATTATATATAAAGACGAAGGTTATATATATATATATATATATATATATATATATATATATATATATATAAATTATAAATTAAATATTAGTGTTTTTGAAAAATCTTAATATAGCATAATTAAATGTAAGTATATAATAAAAGTGATTCAAAAGAAACGTTAAGTATATTTAAAAAAATAATCATTTAAAAATAAATATAACCTATAATCGAATTCTGTTTTTATAATAAAACTTTATTAGTTTTTATATATTAATTTCTAAATATTATCATAGATCTAAATATATTTCATTAGAAAAATATTATATTAAGCAAACAAAAGTATTTTAATAGTTACTAATTTCATAAAAGAAGAAGTAAAAAATCTTAAAAATGTTTAAATTATCATTGTTTTATTAATGATTTTTATGATCGAATTAAATTTTTAAAAAATTACCTAGCTTTCCTCAAATTTTATAAATTTTAATACATACCTTTCAATAATTTTATTATATATCTATGTATATATTTATCTTTATTATTTTATATATATATATATATATATATATATATATATATATATCCAGTAATGCAAAAGGAACTTAATATTCATGTTACATCAGCATAATGTACGAATGTTTGTACATCAAAAAATGAAATTAGATTCTTATTAGACATGTGTCGCCGTCATAATAAAACATGTTACTAGATAAAATTCCAGAAATTTTTATACGTTTGTAATATATATATATATATATATATATATATCATTTTACAAAAAATATCAATTCTACTCTAAATAAATATATAATATATATATATATATATATATATATATATATATATATATATAATTTAGAAACGGAAAACGTAATCGAATGTTTCAGTTTAAAAAAGATGCATTTTTAATTCTTATTTAAACATTTGCATACTTTAAAGATATTTCCGAATCGGAATAATTTTGTGATTTGTTAGTCTTTCTTGGTAACAATTAAATGATTTCTGGTTAAAAATAGAAAATTAGCAATTAAAATAGCTGACAAATGTTTTACTTATTTTAAAAATAATCTGAAACAAAACAAATGTTTATAAATGTGTATATTCGATTCGCTTGTATTATTTTTATGAGGGATATAGTAGATTTTTTTAGAAGTATTACCTCTACAAATAATAGTATTTTAAAAAAATACTAATGCGTTGTTAAACACACCTGTAGTCTTATATTATTTCAAAAATAAGTAACTTTACAATAATTAAAGAACGAGAAAATGGTAACGTGTAAAACATGTGCATGTTAAAAACATCTTTTTTGTACAGAAATTAAACAAAGAAAAATATTTTTTAAATAATTATTTATTTGGTTTTATTATTTATAATTTACTTTTATCTATATAGTAAGATATGTTCTTTACATCTAAGCATATCAGTCAATAATATAAATCTTCAATGCAAATTATAGACGTTATAAAAAAAGTTTTAGTTCAAATTTCAAATTCATGTAACTCTGCTATAGTTGAGATTTCAACATTTGTTTGTGTGCCATTTTTGCGAGAAATCATCAAATTAATTGTCATTAGAAATACGTTTTGTACGACAATTATGCTTATATATATATATATATATATATATATATATATATATATATATATATATATATCCGTACTTTGACATTCCACTGCTAAATAAAAGCTGTTTTTATTTATTGCTAATTTAAGTATTGCAATGCCACTCTTGTCAATAGATTTTCAATGCCTTTTTGATATCTTAACCTAATTTTATCATAACTCACTTTTTACGTCTTTTTTAATATTAATTTGATTTAGTTATTTAGTTTGATTTATTACAAAAATTAATAACATCAAAAATTACGTTGTAAACATTAGGTTTTAATCTCATTTTTTACCAATAAAAACTACAAAAAAAGTGCAGGTCATTGCCAACATTATATTTATTATTTAAAAAAAATACAAATATAAAAAGACATTCAAATTTAAAACTTATTTAATAAGATTGTTCAAAAATAAATAAAAGAAAACGAATTAAAATAATTAACTAAAATCAATAATTTATAAAATTTGACAACATAAGATAATATGAGTATATTAAATATATATTAATAATTTTAATGAACTTTTTGATTAATTTATAAAATTAGAATATTGACGAAAAATTTATATTTTTAATTTTAAGTTAACAATATAATCGATATGTATTCGTATTTAATATTTTTTTTATTCGTATTTAATATTTCTTGCTATCATGATATAAAATATACGTTACATAGATAAAAACAATATTTTTTTATCCAATGTAACATTTACTTCATAAATTCTTAGTTTAAAAATATTTTTATCTATTACACATTTGAATAAAATTTGATATTTTGATTGATAAAATGTCTTTTTTATAGCGAAAAATATAGTATAATATTACTTTTATGTTATTTATTTCTGATTGTCATACATATATATATATATATATATATATATATATATATATATATATACATATATATATATATATACATACATATATATATATATATATATATATATATATATATATACATATAGAACATTTGCGTACAAATACAACTTCTTATGATCATAGATACAAAATATTCTATACTAAAGAAGTCTAAAAATATTTTTAATTGAGAGCTATGTATAATAATGCTATAAAATAATTACCTCAGTTTCAAGATTTTTTTATATAAAGATAAACTGAATTTAAATTTTAACGAAAATATAATATTTACTTTCACAAATGAATTCTTTTTTCACCCTATAAACCAGACCAAAAATATAAAAAAAATGTCTATAACTTGACGTTCTAAGGATGATGGTGTTGCCATCAAAATTCTCATACAACAGCAAACAAAAATAAAGAATCAAAATTTATTGAATATTTTTGATTTGAAAATATTTGGTGTGATTCGTAGAGTAAAAAAATGAATTTTTGAAACTGAAATTAGCCACAGTAGCAGAACTATTTTATAATATTTACCCCCCTCCCCCCATATATATATATATAAGAAAATGTATATAAAAAGTAATATATTTTATGGGTGTAAATATTTAATACTAATTCATTTTGGCTTATCAAAGCAAAAGTATAATTCTTCACACGTTTTTTTTTCTTTGACATGTAATTTTATGTACATGACATATGAATTGCATCGTATTTATATTATAAAACGAAAAATCAATTTAAAAAGTTGTCAAAAGTTAAATGTATGCAGAAGAATGCTTATATACACAAATACACAAATATATATATATATATATATATATATATATATATATATACATATATGTATATGTTTGTGTGTGTGTACAAAGGTGCATAAATTATCCACATTTTCTAAAACATTTATATACTTTCAATAGAGTAGATTTTATTATGTTTTATAAATGCAGAAAGGCAATTAGTAGAAAAAAATAGAAAATGTACAAAAATCATAACAGACGTCTCATAAAATACTGATTACAAATTCAATGAAGCGTTAGAAAATTGAAATAGTTGTTATGTTGTATCAGTTTAATGTAATATTAATATGCTTAGTTCATGGGTAATTTAATAAAATTTACTTTCGTTCTTCAAATATTAACTTAACGAAAACAAGTCACAGTTTCTGTTATTGTTTTTGTTGATATTTTTTTGATGTTTTCAATTGAATAATTGAAATCTCTATAGCTTACAATGTAAAAATTTAGTTTTATAAACATCAAACTAACATAGCTCAATCCATCAACTATCCAATAAACAACTAATGAAAATCGACAACTATACAAAACAAAAGTAAAAAAAATATAATTGCATTTCTTTCTAAGCACACATTTTCACAATTAGCCTTCTTTGTTGAACAAGATATCTCAAAGTAAGTTTTACATATACGAAACGAAGATAAAGTTTCCTATAACGTAACGTGTGGAGTAAACGGATTCGTAACGTGTACACCGGGATCGTATCGACGCTTACTCTGCTTGTTCCCAGCTTCTGACGCCCGACGTCGCTATGTCATCTCCAGATTTTGGAGCATGCGCGTTCCATAAAACCATAACAGACAAATAACGAATGGTTTTGGAGAAGGTTGTCTCTGACATGCACAAAAGATTACGGGACTTTTATCAGATTTTAACGTCTATCTCATTCGTGTGTAATACAGATATATAAATAAAATGTCATAGTAAACGACATATGTCCACATGTAGTTTATCAAAATTGATGAGAACACTTAAAAATGTACATAAAATTAATGGTTAATTTAAATGACAGGTCAGAGTCTGATGTAATTGTACTGTCAGTGACTGACGAATATCTTTTTTAAAAAAATATTGTGTTTATATTTCCAAAATTTTATTTTCATACACACTTTTTCATTTTACGTGATTATAATAAAAATAGTTGTTTACTAATTATTATAAAAAATATAATAATTTAAGATATTGTAATGTTTATAAATGAAAAAGGAAACAAAAATGGTATAGTGAAATTTTATAATGTGCTAAATATTTAAAAAATTGTATTCTATACGTATATAATTGATAAAAATATATAACTATTTATGTAAACAAATCAAATAGAACTCTTTTTTTACAGTTATAATTATTCTATCAGTTATATATAAATACATAAATAATTAATTTAAAAAAAGTATAGTAATTTTATAAAGATATATATATATATATATATATATATATATATATTGTACACATCATCTTATATATATATATATATATATATATATATATATAATACTATGAATTCTTCTTGCGATCTAAAATATATATAAATAAATTGATAATTAAATAACTTTTCTTATAGTTATAAATATCGAATAATAAATATGAATTTTAAATTTTAATGTCTAAAATTAAGTTATTTTCTTATGAATACAACCTCATAAAATAAAAATAATTGAAGAAAATTAACTGAAAAACACTTAAAGTAATAATCATTATTAAAACAAGTTGTAAGAACTGTAAGTGTAAAAAATTTAAATTTTATTGTTATATCAGCCTTTTTTTAATTAAAAAGTACTTTAATTACACAATCGATGATAATTTTACTCATCCATTTATCCTTACATATATATATATATATATATATATATATATATATATATATATATATATATATATATATATATATAATAGAAGTATAAGGATTAAATGTATTTTATTATAATCTTAACTTCCTATTCTAAATTAGTGAATATCATTTTTCATTCGTTTGAAAATATCATTTTGACATTACTAAATTTGAACCATTAAATTTATATTCGATTTCATAAAAGTATATCTAACGTTTTCAGTGATATAAAATATTGAATTTTACTTTTTAGTTTGTTAAATAAAGTATTTCGTGAAATTTTTCTCGTACTTATTTTATTTTTCAGTCATGGAATTTCAGGCATGAAGCATTTTTTTAAAAAATTAATCTATTTGTAAAACTAATTCCATATATTAATCATACACAAACATTGTAATAGAATATTTAATTAGAAAAGTATAAAGATAATTCAAAAATAACACTTTCCTAAGTAAAGTCAGACGAAGAAATTATGTAAACAAATAATAGTTTTTAAAGCTTTTTAGCGAACTAATACAAAATTTTCAATTTGGATGCATAGTTTTATTTTATAATTGCATATATGACAATCTAAATTCGTTCTTGTAATAATTACTATTTTAAAAAGAAATCAAAAAATTATTGATTTAAAAATGTTATTAAAAGAATTATTTAAAAATACTTTTTAAAGACACTTTTTGTAAATTTTTATACTCAGTCAACATATATATATATATATATATATATATATATATATATATAGTATATATAGATGTATGTATGTATGTATGTGTGTATGTATGTATGTGTTTATAACATTATTAATGCATATATAGACCCTGAAGTAAATATTAAATTTTAATTAAAGAGATTTTTGATATGTATAATTATTAAATGAAATATTCTGTATAATCCAACTGATTTTTATCTAATTTATTTTTTAGTTATTAATAAAACAATTAGAAAACAGCAATATTTATCACATAGTAAATTGAAAGAATCTATTTCTTTATATAAATATTTTTTATTATTTTTAAGAAAATTATTTATAGATTATAATTAAAATGACAATTAACAAATTATTTTATACCATATTAATACACTTATTCTTTTCAAATGGAATCGAACAAAACTTTTTTTTAAATATTTGAATATTATTTTATGACTGTTTGATAAATAAATAATTGTTTTACTTATAATTTCAAAATCATTTTACGAACTCTATAAATATATGTTTTAAACTATTGTTTTTTAATCATTAAGGTGAAAACTTAAAAAGAAGGAAAAATTTAATTATTCGATATAAAGTTTAAGAAATAAGAGAATTCTGTTTCATAGTATAAGTTAAAACGTTTTATTTATTTTTCCATAATATAAAAAACATGCATATACACACATAAATATATATATATATATATATATATATATATATATATATATGTATACAATATGTATATGTATATATATATATGTGTGTGTGTGTGTATGTATGTTTATGAATGAGGGATAAAATATGTATTATGTATGTATGAAAATAGGTATAAATACTTATAGAAGTTGAACTTTTTTAAAACATTCACATAAACTCATAACTATCTAGAAATATTAAATAACAATTACAAATAGAATATAAAATAATATATGAAAATTGGTTTTTACAGAAAATAACCGATATGACTGATTTAATACATTAAATATATATTCACATATACTACAAAATGACCAAGTTATACATATTAAGAACAGCATAAATATAATAAAATATAAAATAACCTCTAAAAAATTATTCACTGCATAAATTCATTAAAATTTGATATCAAATGTTTATAAAAAGTAAGCTAATGCAGTTAACTTTCAATTTTGAAGTTTTGTCTGCGAATATTACAAATAGTGGATCGTGTAGAGAATGACGTCACTATCCACAATTATGTGGATAAATCTGAAGACGTTGGTGCTAGGTTTATTTATTCATGGATGTCTAGATTGGTCTACAGCGCGGTAAGTTATTTCATATTAAATGAAATTATGAATATATTTTTTATTTTCCGTTTTTAATTCGGCGATTCAAAACAAATTCTCAAAACGAATTAAGTAATTATTATAAAATATAAAAATAACACTAAATTTTAATTCGGAGTCCTTTAAAAGTGAAAATAGTTTATTAAATAAGTAGCGTATTTATAGTATGACAACTTTTTATTAAAAAAATTATGAAAAAAGTAACTTTCTTAAGAAAACTTGAAGAATTTTAGAGAAAAGAATACTGTTTTTCTAATTTATAATTTATTCTTCAAATATTTGTACAAAACACACACACACATTGTATATATATATATATATGTATGTATATGTGTACGTGTGGTTGTGTGTTAAATAAATAATTCACAAAAGAGTTCATTTTATTTTTTTACAACTGATTCACTTATTTCATTTTATGCTGAATATATGTTTTTCTTTGCAAAAATAATATAATAAAACAATTGAAAACTTCTTCATTTGCTTACTCACCATTCTCAACATCTTTACTAAAATAAATTTTCGCTTCTTAATGAATTTTTTGGCAAGTTAAACAGGCGTCACAATTCCATATACAAACAGTGAAATGAACAAAATAAATATAATTTCAAATTTTAAATTTTGAAAAGTTTCAATAGTGACACAAGCATTTCCAAAGAAAAGTTGAGTCATATACACGTATTTCTTTTTAAATGAATTCTAACAGTTTCGAAAAATTGTAAAAAAAAACTGGTTTAAATTTTCTTTTATTACCTAAATAAATCACTACAGATATAAACTATTATTAATAGTCTTTTTATTCCTTTCATTTTTAAAAAGTAGTTTATTTTCTTAAATGTTTTTATTTACGTGACTATTCAATTAGTCACTTAAAATCTTTTATTTTCCATATCATTTACATATACATACATACATATATGTATATAAATATATATACGCCGTTTTCAAATTAATTCTCGCTCTCCTGTATAATATTTAATATTTTTTCGAAAACAAGCATCAGTATATATAAAAATACGTAGAGAATCAACAAAATTAAAAATTATTTTCAATCATTGATTTTTATTTATTGTTTTTTACCATACCAAATGTGCCCTAATGAGTAGATATATTAAAACAACTAATCTCATAAGAATAGTTATTTAATAATCACTACATATATATTTATATTCGGTAAGAGGTTAACTTGTCAATCAATTCATCACTTTTTTACAATTTTGTAGCCATGTTCTTATACATATTAACTTTTTTCACTGCATCGTTTTAAATTATCATTTTTTGCGTTTTATTCTTTTTAAATGTTTCATCAAATATTAAAGAAATAAATAAAAATGTAAGGAAAAATATTAACTACTGTAAATGATCTAAATAATATATCTGATAAAATAAATATTTACTTATCAAGTATGGCTTTATGCTCCTCAGAACTTTGTTTGAGTTTCAACGACCATATATATATATATATATATATATATATATATATATATATATATATATATATATATATATATATATAGTATAAAAATTAAGATCGTATACGTAACTCTGTACACTAAATGATTATTATATATTTTGTTCATGTTACCATTAAATTTATGATATTAAATCAATTAACTTTCAATGAATTAATATGTTTAACTTCTTTAACATATACTAGATATTTTGATTAATTGAAAGGTATTAATCTCAAAATAATATTATTTGACAAATTTTAAATGAGAATATTCACTGTAATAATAAAAACTTTGGTAATACTAATCGAAAATAAAGAATAAATATTTATTATTCATAATTTTTATATTATAATTTTCTTGGTTAGTCTTCTTTAAACTATTCGCTTATTATTCGTTATACTCTCAAATTTATTTCGTAGCAACTCTAAAGAGTAATCAGTTGCAGAACATTAATCAAGAAATTGTTACATGGTCTCAAATCTAAATAAATAATTGAAAGTTAAAGTTATTTTATTTAAATCATTCTAAATATTTTGTTCATCGGAAATTATTCAAATATTATAATTTGTAAAAATACTACCTAGTATAAAAGAACAAAGATATAAAAATTATTTAAATAACCAAAGTTTAAAAACTTTATTTAAAATCAAATAAATGGAGATCAATACTAATATAAGATGTGTGAAAGTTAAGTACAAGTTTAAAAACAATTAGTTATTTTTACACTTCACTAAAAGCAATGAAAAGTTTTTAAAACAATTTCAGAATAAAAAAAGTTTATATCAAATGATTTAATACGATAATTAGATATACATTTTTACATACATTTATTTAAAATTAAATTAAAGAAAATATTCTCTTTACATAAATTAAATAAGTATTATTTTTGAAGGCAGACAAAATAATAATAAAAACACAAATAATTTAATTATTTTTATCTTCTTGAAATTTATTTATATAACTATATGCGCGTACGTCATTGCAAGAAAAGAATTCAGAGAGATAGTACAGATAAAGTCAATTACTTTTGGCAAGATATCAACTCGTAAAAAAGACATACTAGACTATTGTTCGAACAGTAATCTATTTCAAAACATCAAAAAGAATTTACAAAAGTATTTGTAAAACAAACACTATATATATATACATATGTGTATATATATATATATATATATGTATATACATATTTATATATATATACATATATATATACATATATATATATATATATATATATATATATATAATTTGTAGAATTATCACAAATTTTCAAAAATTTACTTTATCTTTATCAAATTTGCATATATTTGATACCAGAATAAATATACAAACATTTCCGATGATCATATAACAGTATACAGAAAACAATGATATACATTATATAAAATGTAACTTTTTTAAAAAATTCAATGTTCAAACTAATTAATTTCAACTGATTCAATGTTGGTTACTGTGTAACTAAATAACTTTTTTTCGTTCAATATATATTTTTAAATAACAAATGCATGTTTTATGAAACAAACATACATATAATTTTATAATAGTGCATTCATTTACAACATAAAATCTTTAAATAACTTATTAATTTCAATGCATTTTAATTTAATATTTAGTTTAGCCATAAGAAAAGGAATTATTTGATTTTTTAAAAATTATAGATTATTATTAAAAGAAATTTAATTAACGAAATACCTTAATGTTACAATATATATTGCATTAAAGTATCTATACGTATAAATGAATAAATATTTAATCTATTTCTTAACATAAATTTTAAAAGTATACTTTATAATACTTCTTAATGCTGATTTTATCTTATTAGACATGTGATGATTATAAAGTGGAATATTTTCATAATTATTAAAATAATAACAGAAAATATGTATAAATTTAAATGAAGTATTAAATATGAAACATAAATCGTTTATTATTTTCCCCATTTTTAAAATATATTTTTCTGAAAATAAATTCATTAAATTAAAAATATTATCTTTAATCTTGTATATATGTAAAAGTACTAATATTAGTTTCTTATTCATTGAATTTTGAAATGTTATTTTTAGGGCGCAACGAGTAATGATATCCGATCGGCTAGAAAATGTTACACAAACAATTTCTAGGCTTCTTGAAGGATATGATATTCGTCTCAGACCAAACTTTGGTGGTAAGTTATTTTATCGTTTACTAATCTATTTCATAAGCTTGATTTATATCCATAAACTAGAACATTGTATACCTATCATATATATATATATATATATATATATATATATATATATATGTATATATGTATGTATATATATGTATTTTATATATATATATATATATGTATTTTATATATATATATATATATAAAATTTTAATTCAGAATAATTTTCATTTAATTATTTTATTGATAATTTTAATTTCAACAGTACAATATTAATTGTGAATATAATAAATAACAGCTGAATATAAAATTTGTTTAACTTCAAAAATCTTACATTTCTAATTCTAATCGTCTTCTTAGAACAATATGTATGACAATAATATTAATAATTAAACGAATATAAATATAAATAGCAATAAATAATTTATATTTATCCAAATATCTATGTATGTATGCAAAAATGCATATATATATATATATATATATGCATATATATATATATATATATATAAATATATATATATATATATATATATATATATATATATGTAATATATGAATGTAAAATTTCAACTTTATATAACTTATAATAGAAATTATCATGTTTTTCTAAAATGAAACAAAAAAAATCAATTCCAATTTCATAGTCTAACTTTTAATAGTTGTCTAACAATAGAAATCATATTTTATTTTCCGTAAACTATTTAAAAGTAATATATATTTATATTACTTTTAAATGACACTATGCCGGTGTCTAGTACACCGTCAGTATATGACTACGATATACATATTTGACTAAAAATCAACAGGGCAGATAATTTATAATAATTTTTGAAATACATTTAAAATATTTTTTATTAAAATATATTTATTTATTAAAAAGGCAATTCCAACTTATAGCAATGTATAATTATTAAATTTAAAAAGGATCAAAGTAAGTTTCATTGAAAAATAACTGAAAAAAATATACGAAAAATAAGTTGATTTTAAAGTAGTCCCTTTGATCAATGGTATAGTTAAAATAATAATTCAAAAACCTTGTGTTAAAAATAAAATATCTGTCCATATTTTAAGATGTTAAATTTTTTAATCCAATTATTAGTTTAAATTGTATTTTATAAAGTCATTTGCATGTTGAATATTGTAATATCCGGTATAATTCTCTCCAAAAATATTATAGTTCGAAATATCGTTTTATGTTAAAAATTTGATGAGAGTTATTTGATACTGTAGACTAACTTGATTTTGAAATTATTTTTTATGCTTATTGTCAATGTTTAAAAAAAAAATTTTCAAAAATACACAATTTTCTCAGTATTATGTTCGCCATCTTTTTTACCACTGAAAAATCAAGTAATATTCGATAGACGTAATTCTTTATCTTTTTCCTTACAAATTAAAATAAAAAATTAAATTTGTCTTCTATAATTAGAAATGTACTATAAAATACACAAATTTCATTGTTGGGTAATCGCGTTTAACGTTTCGCGATAATTTTCAAGATTATAAATAGTTTTTCTAATTAATAACAATAACCAGATTTATTAGCATCTTTAAAATAAGTAATATGTCTTATTATAGGTTTTTATTTCTTTTTTAATATATATATATATATATGTGTGTGTGTGTATGTACGTGTGTGTGTGTGTGTGCGTGTGTTCCTAAAAGAAACTCTAGATATGTACGTTTTGATTTCTATGAATTGTAGAATTCATAGAAAGTCTGGATATATACTTGTAACTATAGATTACAACCACAAGCACACATTCACACACACACACAGATATATATATATATATATATATATATATATATATATACGTATTAATAAATAAATAACATTATTATTGAGGTATGAAGTGATATTATCATTGTATTGTTATATCAAATAAGTATCTAAAAAAATTCAGCTTAAACAAAATAATACAAATGTTTTTACGAAGCATAAAAATTTAATACCTTCCTGTATTTCATAGTATAGGAGTGACGTTCATATAGCTCGGAGCTAGCAAGCCAGATATATACGTTCATTTTCGTAATGGGCTGTTTAAAGTGCTTTTCACCACACGAACGCGACAATGTAACAGTCTTTATAGCAATATATGCCACTAGAATTTAGGACAGGTTTTGACTTGAGTGAGATATTGAATATATTATTCAGCTTATATAATAGATTGACATATGATTGATGTCATTCAGAATTGTTTATAAATAATATACATACATATATATACATATATATATATATATATATATATATATATATATATTTGTCTCCATATACTATTATACAATAATGTCTTATTTTATATATTTCTATTTTTCATACTGTACTTTTCAATTCACTTTTATTCTATTATAAAAAATTACAGTAAAATATAAGATTCACTAATACATTTTTATTTTTACTATTACAAAAATTATTTATACTAAATAATTTATCGACTATTCCTTAATATAATAACCATTCACAGTGCACATTATAAATAATACAAATAAAGCATTACGTATGTTATTAAAACACCAAATGTTTTTTAAATTATACAAATTATCTCTAACATTCATTTTACAAAAGAAATTCTCTTACAATTTTCAAAAAAGATATGACACACTGATTTATACATACATCAAAATATTAGGTTAAAAGTAAATAAGGAAATGTAGAAAAAGAGAATAGATTATAATATAGATAATAATCCATCGAGAAAGTAAATATAATTTTTATCTTTATCTACAAATGTTAGCACGATTGAAAACGTACATTTCTTTTACTCTTATATTCATAAACATTTTTCAAAATATTTTTTCTCAAAACATTTTCATAACTTTTTACATAAATATTTAATTCTTTTTGTTAAAATATGAAATTATTTATCTAACTAATGATTTTATTATGTAAAAAATACATACATATATATATATATATATATATATATATATATATAATAAGTGCATATTTCTATAATGAAATGTATTAATAATAAGTTTAGTTATACAATTATATAAAACCAGTAAAACTATTTTTAATAATATAAGAATAAATAATTAATAAAAAGTAATTAATAGTTTGTATTTATGGTTAATTTAAATAACAAAAAGTATCATAATCGAACAATAAGCAGACAACACATACATTTCTCTTCATAGAAGTCTCAATTTTCAATATTTTTATCTCTGATTTTTAAAACTGATCAGATGATATTTACAAAAAGCGACCCTTATACATTTAGAAGATAAATATAACGAAAAGAAACGTTGAAACATAAACCATCATAATTTAAGATAGTAGATTGAAAAATATGATAAAATATGATGAATTACATGAACGAAGTGATTAATTCTGACGTGAAAAATGTACTGATTTTTATTTACACAAGTACACAAAAATGATCAAACAAAGTTATCAGCTTATAAATAAATTGATATATAATTTTATCTCACAAATGTATGCAAAAAAAAACGACATATTTGTTATTAAAACGTGTAAACTTTGTATATTTTATGTCAACATCACAGTCTACAATCAAAATGTTTGACAACAACGATATTGAAACAAGAATTGTGTCAATATACAAGTTTGAACATCAAAGAATGTCTGTGATGAATCTGAAATATATGTATACTCACATATATTTTTTTAATATTATTTTTTCTACAATGTTATCAAACATATTTAAATTTATAATTTAATTTTAAATATAGGTTACTTTAAATAAATTAATATTTTGTACTTATATTGTTGTAAAAAAATAAGAAATATTATACAATTAATTTAAATTTATTTTGTTAAATATAATGAAATTAAACATTTTCAAAATATGGTTGTGAAAATAATTATTTTTAATGAGAATTTTGATAGCATTTATACGTATTGACGTATGTTTCAATATTTGAAACAAAATATCTAATTTTACGCAAAATATATTAAATTTCCTTCAGTTTCACATTTTCATATATATATATATATATATATATATATATATATATATATATATATATATATATATATATATATATATATATATATAGAAATTCTGCGTATTAAGAGAATGTAATTTAAGCTTCATTTCTTAATAATTACTTTTATATAATGTTCTGAGAAAACCCTTTTATTATGACTATACTAGACGTTTTTTTCTCAAAAACGATCTTCAAAACATAAATAATAATTTATAAAGAAACAAAATAATAATCTATATTTTATTTACAGTACTTCTTTTCATAAAACCATATAATAGATCCAGAGTATTAGTAAATTAAAAACTCTGAATTGTCTACAAAAAGGTTGTTTTATTGTGAATGTTATTCTGATTTAAAAAATAATAAGTATATGTGATTTTAACAAGTGAATTTATTAAAATATTTTTTTACTATTTTTATAAAATTAGTGTAATATGAATTGTATGGTATGATAATTTCAAAATAACATTTTGATACTATAAACATTATACATTAAATCATACTTGTATATAAATTACACCTAATGCATACCCCCCTAAATAACATTTCAATTACATTTAATCATGTTATTTTCCAGGCGATCCGTTATATGTCGGAATGGATTTAACAATAGCAAGTTTCGATTCTATTTCAGAAGTTAACATGGTAAGAATCGTCATTTATTAATTATTTTATATTTAATAGAGTTCAAAATATTTAGTTATTTAGAATTAGTGAAACTAAAATGTAACTGTTTCTATATAGTTTAAATTTAATATTTTCTTAATATTGTAGACAACCTCACTCTCTCTCTCTTCATTATATATATATATATATATATATATATATATATATATATATATATATATTAAATAAATATTTATACGTATGAACTATTCTAATTCGATAAAAGGAATCATTCATGAAAGTAAAAAATATCTCATTGGTGATTTTTATACAATTTTATAAAAAGGTTCATTCAAATTTTTACATTTTGAAAACATAGAAATATAACAAATTTATCAATACCAATTTACTTACATCAAATTTTCAATGTAAATATATATTATAAATATACTCATATGATTTTATATATGTATATGTGTAAGAGTACCTTTATCAATATTTATAACTTCATCATCCGAACTGTTTTAATATGAACATTTTGACTACACTTTATTGAATATAACTGAAAATATGCAAAAATCCAATTTAAACATGATTTCATACAAGCATAATTCGTATTAAATTTCGCCATTAAAACAGAATTTGTTCATTCTTTATTTTTATAATCAACTTCCTTTATTCTAGATATCTCCCTATTTTATTTCATCATGATTGGTCACGGTATACAATTACATACGTTCGAGTATTGACTTTATGATTTTATAACATGAAATTGAATCATTATCAACTTTTTGTTGGCAGAAAAAAGCAATTTCGAATATGTACTTTTTGATATCATGTTTTATTTATACAAAAAATTAATTTCATTTTATAATATTTTGTAAACTTATATACATAGTTTATCAAACACACACACACACACACATATATATATATATATATAGGATGATTAAATTTAGGCTTCGCATGAAAATATTAAAAAAAAATAACAAAAATAAAAAAAAATTATCATTTTTTAAGATTTATTTTAATACTTTTATGTGGAAGCAAAAATGTAATTTCATATGGTATCTATTGTTATTAAAAACGTTTAATAAACTAAAAATCTTATTTAAAAACTTTATTTCTTATAAATATCATTTTAAATGTTTCATATTAAATAAAAATATACTTTTTCAAGAATCTATCATGTATTGATTTCAACCTACACACAATAAATTAAATTTATAATTTAATATTATTCTAATGTTCAAAACATGTATATAAATATGACTTTAAAATGAGAATGAATATAAAACAAATTAATAAATAAATAGTGTACAACATATATGTACTAATAGTGCATCCCATCATAAAATTAATTAATAAAACATTTCAAGTAATAAAGTAACCATTACAACACAAATTTATTCGATATGATAAATATGGTAAAATAAGTTATTGAAAAATATATTAAAACAAGGATTGTGTGAAAAACAAATTATATAATATTACTAAAGTATATATCCATACACACCCACACCCCCCCCATATATATATATATATAGATATAGATATATATATATATATATATATAAACCTACAAGACTTTTCCTGCGAAAGAAAAAGACTCAAATGTGACCATTAAATAAAAGTTCACTTTAACTCAGTTTTTCCAATACTTGTATTTGTTACAAGGTCTTCAGTTATCCACTTGTCCCCAAATAGAGCGAGAATATATGACTGTGTGCGTGTATAGTTTGCGCATGTGATATATATATATATATATATATATGTATGTATGTGTGACCGTTTGTGTATGGTAGCAGGAACTATGCAACTCCTGATTGCTCACTCATTGAGCACGATCGGCTGACTAGGTAGCTCTCCACTTGCTGAGATCATCCACTCTACGACCTCATACCACAAAACATTGACTTCATTATCACTGTTGATCGGTAATGACTTTAGTGTACATTTAGTTTTCTACTATTATAAATTTTCAATTTCATCATAATTATATTAAAATATATGTTCATTTTATCAATATCAATAAATTTATGAAATTTGTAATGATTATTTTTTAGGTTGACAATTGTCTAGTTCTAATTTAAAAAAAATAATTTAAAAAATTAGATTTCAATATATCAGTTATTGTATATTTCATCTTTTTCTTAATAATAAAAACCTTTATTTCTCGTCACTTTACCGACGATGGGGCCAGTAGCAGTATACAGTTTTTTTTGTTTATACAGATCAATAAACAGTTTTTTCTTTCTGTGTTTCTTTTTTCTCGTCAATTTTTACAACTTATATACTAGTAAAATATTTTTTTCTATAATGTTGTTTTATGTAAGAAACAAACAAATGATTATGTAAAAGTATTAAAATGTATACCAGTTATAATTCATGTTTCAATATATATTTTTAAAAAAATTATACACTGAAGAATACAAAATATCAGAGTAATGGAATTATTTCAATTTCATGTATTAAAAATACTACATTTTTACTTCAATGTTCAAAAATATTTTCAGTTTATTAAAAGAGTTCGTTGTTGTTTGATAATAAAAATAGGTTTCTATTTGAAGTGTTAAGAAAAATTACAATAAAATGAAATAAAATCTCTTTATCATATATAAAATTTAAATAATACCGTCTGTTAAAGAATATAAATGGAATTTTAAAAAAGATTACTCTGTTGTAAAAAGGAAATCTTTTGCAGATAATTTATTTGTACGCATATACAATTAAGTCCCAATGGAATTAAAGTAAACGTAAAATGTAAACGTAGTACAAGGAGTGATTAATGACTGGTTTTACAAATCTGAAACAATGAACATGGTATCGACCCTATTTCCTATAAAACAAATCAAACGTAAACTATAAAGAACAATATGTGATTCAGTAAGAAAATATAAAAGATATTTACATTATTCGGCCATTTTATTTTAATAAAATTAATAGAAAATATAAAAATAGCGTATTTTATCCTTATAGACGTATTCATAATTACATACAATTAATAACTTTTATGTACATATATATATATATATATGTATGTATGAATATGCCATTCATACTAATGATGGTATTACATTATATTCTTATTTTTAAATTCATTTAACGTTCATTATAAATAATCTACAAGAGAGTGTATCGTCTTTAATTTTTCTCCTATTAAATTTAAATTACAATACCCACTTATTTTTCCAACGTAATATATATAAGAGATACTCTCCGAAAAGAACTTACTATTATTATTACAGAATTCCTTTGATTTTTGAATTTTATTATTAAAGTATTCAATTACTGCATCGTACTCGTATTTCTCAATTTTAATATAAAAAATAATCATATAAACATTAATTTTATGTCAAATAACTTTTTATCTTATAATGAATACATATATATATATATATATATATATATATATATATATATATATATATACAGTGACTAATTTAAATGTAATATGAATAATTATTTTCAATTTTTGATGATATTTTGAAGATTGCTTTCTGACTACTTCAATTATGCATTTCAAAAAATGAATAAAAATGAAAGTAATTTGGAATAGTTTTTTATTGATAAAATATATCTATATATTCTCTTATTTATTACATTATAAATAATTAACATTTAATTATAAAAATCTTTAAAGAATGGTTGAAATTATTAATTAATTTATAAAAACAACTTATCAATAATTATTAATGAAATCTTATAAATACTTTAATAAAGTTTCGTAACCTATAAGATGTCCATTACTAGAGAAAGATAAAAATATACAATTTAACGTATATATCTTAAATACTTGAATAATGCTTAAACATTTCGATAATTGGGTATAAATAAGTTGCAATGCAAAATAAATTAAAAAATATATTCTAATATACTCTCTCATACATACATATGCACTTATATACATATATACTATATATATATATATATATATATATATATATATATATATATGTATATATATATATATATATATATATATATATATATATATAAGAAATATATTTTGCAGAAATACATATTAATAATCGCGATAAATCAAGAAAAATAGCACAAAAACTTACATGGTATTTATCGAAAACACATCATTTAAAAAAGTATGAGAAATGAGCTCGGTAAATAGTACAAGAAAAACATATCCTACAATACAGCATAAACGATAGTTACACAAATACCCGATATAATAAACGTACACCTCTCTCTTTTTATCATATCATTACAAAAATATCATCAAGAAAAACGTTCATGAATTTTATATTTTCATACGAAAGTCAGCTCTTGTCTTATAAATGTAAAAAGTATTGAGTCTCTTTTTCTATATTGTCGTTTCTTGCGGTTTCAGTTATATTTTGTAATTATATATGGTGCTTGTCATTTCGAGGTTATTGATAAGTAATTTTAAGGGGGATTAAGACCTGACAAAATCGACAGAATCATTATAAAATTATTATCGCGTTTAACTTTCTTCGATTTATAATAACACATACAATATTTAACAACTATCTTTTTTCTCATTCTTCTTATATATATATATATATATATATAGAGAGAGAGAGAGAGAGAGAGCTGTATATATGTAGGAGGATGAATGGGTAATTGGACATTTATTTATATTAATTATACAATACTGAACCATGCCTTTTTTTTGCTAAAATGGGTTAATGGGTATATTCTTTCCATTGTGTCTGTGAAATTCTTTCCAATTACCAGTATGCGTCTTCAAATTAATTTTCTACTCGTGTTATATTTTGTTTGTCTTGATTTTTAATTTCTCGAAGAAAAATTTCAAACCGCCTGAATTACTTGTTTCTTTCGAGAAATAACTTTACTCATGTTCGGAATTCGAAACTAATAAGTCAATTAAAGAAAAAAATATTTAATATTATGAATGAAAAAAATTTGCGAGAAAATTCATCATCTTTTATTAGATAAATATATAATGATAACAAATATTTCTCTTTTTTAAGGTGATTATTTACATTCTTCATTCATATAATGTAACATTTAATAATAGAGTTTCATTTCTTTAACATATACATTTATATATACATATATTATATATATATATATATATATATATATATATATATATAGTCTAAAATTCATATTGTAGTCTTCTGTATTTTGGTGTTTTTTAATAAATACAAAGTCTTGTAAAATAGTTAACATGTTCATTAATAACAATAAACAAAAATAAATAAAAATTTTATTACAAAAATTCTCAGATTATTTTTTATTCTTCAGGATTACACAATTACCATGTATTTAAATCAATATTGGAAAGATGAACGATTAGCGTTCAGCACCGATGAAGAAATTCTAACTCTTTCCGGAGATTTCGCCGAAAAGATATGGGTTCCTGACACGTTCTTCGCCAACGATAAAAATAGGTATGTGAAAAACGGATGGACATTTATATGACACAAGACTATTCATAAGTTCAAATTTCTTATTGATATGTCACACGGTCTATCTACATTTATGTTTTCCTGTTTCCGTAGCTTTTTACATGATGTGACAGAACGCAACAAGCTTGTACGATTGAATGGCGATGGTAGTATTACATATGGTATGAGATTTACAACGACACTCGCTTGTATGATGGATTTACACTACTATCCATTGGATTCGCAAAATTGTACTGTGGAAATTGAAAGCTGTATGTATATTTTTCTTACATATTGTAGTTTTTTATAATTAATTATAAAATCCATAAATGTTTTTTATAATACCCATTAAAAATGTTTTACTTCGGATTAAATAGTAAAAATCTGACAAGTGTATGTGTATATAAATATATATATATATAAATATATATATATATATATATATATATATATAACTAATATCATACAAAGTCTACACAGAACGTTTCTTCTTGAAAATTATAATAAACACATTATTTATCAAGATGCTATGTGCAATGTCGCACAGCAAAGTGCTATTATTAAATTGGTGGTACTGAATTTTCATTTCTTTTCTATAAAGTGTATTTTTATAACCAAGAGTTATTTATTTACTTTTACCTCTTTTCCAAGTTCCGTAATTAATTGGGCAGCATCTCTATCCAGAACATTTTTCAAATCTAAAGTTTTCATCTCCTAACCTTTCTACGAGTATATAACATGGCTTATCATATAAGTCAAAAACCACAGTTCTGAATTTTATTCTCAGTTTTATTTCACGGTTTTGAGTTTTGAATCAAAACACTCCCATACGTACTTTTTCTTACAGAATCTTTCCTGTATATTGACATATCCATTATCATATCCATATCATTCGCTTCCTTAACAAATTTTCTAAGATTCAACATAAATAATACACAGTATCGAGTATAATATCGGTCGCCATTTTCAACAACCACAAGCATAATATTAAATGAAAAAAAATCCATTAGTAATAATAACCGAAAAAAAACATAATCCACCTCCTTAATGTTTTCAACACTATCCAAGTATGACCCTAAAAAATATTTCCTAATATATATATATATATATATATACAAAACGAAAAGAAAATACACTTAAAACTAAAGTTAGTAGTATTATTTATGAGTACAAAAAAAAACTGATAATGAAAGTGAATAATAATATAAGCATTTATAAAAAAAAATATTTAAATTTCAAGATAAACGTTTAAAATCGTATATATGTATTTTACAGATGGTTATACAGTACTAGATGTTGTAATGTATTGGAAAGAAACACCAGTCCGTGGTGTAGAAGAAGCAGAATTACCTCAATTTACTATCATCGGCTATGAAACAAATGATCGAAAAGAAAAATTAGCAACTGGAATTTATCAGAGATTATCTTTGTCTTTCAAATTACAAAGGAATATTGGATATTTCGTATTTCAAACGTATTTACCAAGTATACTTATTGTAATGTTGTCGTGGGTATCGTTTTGGATTAATCATGAAGCTACAAGCGCTAGAGTTGCTTTAGGTGAATATACATACATATATATATATATATATAATATATATGTATATATATATATTGTATGTGTATGTATTTGTGTAGAAAATAATTTAAATAAAAAAATATTTATTGAATCCATTAAAACGGCCAAAAATAAATCAAATATAAATAACTAATGCAATTTAATTTACAATTCATTATCATTTTATACAAATATTAATAGTGTTTTCTGTTCTGTTATTCTCTTAAAAATCTCTTGATTTCAATATCATAAATGATTTGCTAAGTTTTAATACAGTATTTTTCTCAAAATAAAAAAGTGAAGTAAAATGAAAGATCAGAGATCTATTTTAATCATTAATGAAACATCTTTAATTGTAAATTTGAAACTAGATACAAAAAATAAGCAATTTTTTTAATTATATTTAATATTTTTAGGAATCACGACGGTTTTAACAATGACAACGATTAGTACAGGAGTACGTAGTTCGTTACCACGAATAAGTTATGTAAAAGCGATTGATATTTATCTTGTTATGTGTTTCGTTTTCGTTTTTGCTGCCCTTTTAGAATATGCAGCTGTAAATTACACGTACTGGGGTGCTAGAGCAAAAAAGAAAAGCAAAAAGAATAAAGAGGCAGAAGATAAAAAAATAACAGGTGAACACCTATTATATAATTTTTTAGTCTCATTTAATCTTTTACTTAAAATATAAAATTAATTATGAAATCTATGGAAAAAAATCTATTTTTTCAAATAGATAGAAAAATAAATATAATTTATTTTGACTAAAATTAACAAATCACAAATAATACTTTCAGAATATAGCTACTTTTAGTTTCGTCTGAATATAGCTATGCAGTTTTATCACGTCCATACTTTTTTCAAAGAAAAGTATGTAAGTGATAACATAATATGAATAATTACAATTAAATTAATATTGTGATAATATATAATATTTTAATGTTTAGTATAATATATTACAATTGAAAAGTAGATAGTTAAGTATATATAATATAAGAGTTGATTGCATTTAAATTAATAGAATGTTATTTTGGCCAAAGTGCAATCTTGTTTCGCAGAATCAAAATCGAAAGACGTATATCAAAAAAGTGAAGACATAATCGAATTAGAAGATATACGAATGAGTCCTATAGCATCAATAAGAAATCGTCATAATTCAGCAAGATCAGCAGCGAATACTGGTGAAGAATCTGTTGATCAGACAAAATTTCCACCGAGCTTCCGTATTTCAAGAACTGGAGGGTACAGCCTCAGTTCCCGAAACAATGCTCCTGGATTACGATTTCGTGGAGCAAGAGGTATACATTTTTAGTTAAATAATTGTAGAAAAAATAGTATTGTATTTAGAAATCTGTAAGATCATTGAAAATAAATATCTATATTTACGTTTACCATTATATACATATATGTATATCTATATCTATACAAAAAGTATTTTCAAGGAACCTGAAATAATTACTTGATAAATGTTTTTTACTTATTATTTATTTTAGCACTATAAAAATATTTTCCACTTATTCATATATTTATATATATATATATATATATATATATATATATATATTAAAATTACAATTATAAACACTATGTTTCCTTTAATGTATTATTCTAGTAATCTTCGTACTTTTTAAGCATTTTTTTGTTTTCTACAAATAGTTTCGGCACGTGTCATTTTTATG